>OZ038496.1:79489578-79529578 GCA_964036315.1 Acanthosepion esculentum
GAAACAAGAGAAATTACAGTAAAAAAATAACAAATATTGCGTGACGGTCGTATTATATATTTGTGTAAATGAAAGACGGTTACCTGAAAGATCGCGCTCCATCACGAACATATACATGTATTTAAAACAGTTCTGTTTACAACAATTTAAGTTGACAAGAAATCTGTTTTCTATAGATGTTCGTATAATTCTCAGTTTATATGCATTAAATGTATATAAATTGAAATGAACCCAGACATAGCTGACAATTGAAATAAGAGCCTCGCCGTCACAGCCTGGCGAGATATAGAAATTATTTGAGAATATATTTGCAAAAATATCATCCGTTGTTTTTTGTCACCGATCCAGACGCATAAACGACAACTTATTTTGTACAAATTTATAACAATAACAATTACAGTACTTACTACATTCACGAAACACACACACACACACATATATATACATATATATATATATATATATATATATATATATATATATATATATATATATATATATATATATATATATATATATATATAGTTGTATATTTAGGCAGCAATCCTTCTTTTATGCAAGTTTCATTAAAAACGACAGAGAAGGTACTACGGTTAATTTTTTTTTATTTAATTTTTCTTGTGTACGAACAAGAGCTGTCTTTGCTGGACATTTTGTTGTTGTGGCTTTGTTCGTAGTTAATATTATTAAGGGTAGGCTTTTTCGGAAATTAAAACACCACTACTACACACTAAGACATATACATAATGCACACACTCAATTAAGCAAAAAAATCAAATCATCCTTGATAATGGCTAAAGATATAGCCGAAAGAGCTCGGAAAATTAAAACATTATTATTTTTCCGAGCTCTTTCGTCTATATCTTTAGCCATTATCAAGGATGATTTGATTTTTTTGCTTAATTGAGTGTGTGCATTATGTATATGTCTTAGTGTGTAGTAGTGGTGTTTTAATTTCCGAAAAAGCCTACCCTTAATAATATTAACTACGAACAAAGCCACAACGTGCTAACCGTATTTGTGCAGTCATCAGGACTCAACATGATATCTACGATGAGGACAAAACCATTTCCTGTCTTACTGTTAAGTCTAATCGGCTCGATAAATTCACATTGGCAGCTAAGGCCAAAAATTACACACGAAATGTTGTGTCAACTTTGATTTTCAAAAATTTAATATCACTCCTTTAAATTTGTCTTTTAATTCCCGTTCTTTTATTGTTCTCTCTCCTTAAGAAGAATTTCTTTTTCTCATATTTTTCTCACACGCAGTAAACGCTTGCGTCTTAGTGGCTTTATTTTCTTCTTTGGAGTGAAATGACTGAAACATATTCGGAGAACGAATGTAGTCAATTAAGATATATAATTGCAAAAAAGAAAACGTAATTCTGGGAACAACACTAACGAGAGCAACAACAACAACAACAATAATAATAATAATAATAATAATAATAATAATAATAATAATAATAATAATAATAATAACAATGTACGAACACCACCCAGACTCGGTTACGGAGATAGGACCTGTTACAATTCTATGGGACTACACAATACACACTCAAAGCCAACCGCCCTGACATTGTTATTAAAAACCATAAAAAAATGTCTCCTTGTTGATATGGCAGTCCCTGCAGACTGCAATGTATCTTTGAAGATATTCGAAAAGCTGTCAAAATACAAGGACCTTGAAATAGAAATCTCAAAAATGTGGCACATGGGAACATCATCAATCCCTGTTGTAGTTGGAGCCCTTGGACTTGTTGGAAAAGATTACAGTAGACTGGAATTCCATGCCTCAAAGAGATACAAACAATTATTCTGACAAGTACAGCCCACACTTTAAAAAGGGCTTTATCTATGTAGTTTTTTTTTTCAGTGGGAAGTGTCATGATACCATTTCTAACCTTAGTTGCCTTGGCGGGATCCGGGAAGAAATGTGTAAACGGTAGATATCAAAGGAAATAAATAATAATAATAACAACAACAACAACAAAAACAATAACAATAATAATAATAATAATAATAATAATAATAATAATAATAATAATAATGATAATAGTAAATCGGGAGAGGTTTTGAGATCGTAGTCTTTCACAATTAATAGGTAAAAATGGTTTAATATATAAAAAAATCTATTCTCATTGTTTTAAAAGTTGAAATAAATTCATTGGTTGATTATACGTTTTGCTCTATTTAAAGATTTTCTGTCCCAATATATGTATCATTCGTGTCAATATATATATATATTAAGTATTACTTATTACATATTGGATTTGCATATAATGCTGAACAAACGCTTGGCGGGAGACATTAATGAGATGGGAATTTTATTAGCCATCAAAATTTGACAACATATTGTTTCGCCACTTTAAGACACGGTGTAGGCTAAGCGTAATCTATTTTTACGGGAATCCTTTCAAAGATACGACATTTGATGCAGATCAAGATATATCACTCGAAGGAGAAAGTTTGTAATGATTCTTAGACTCATATCTTGTCGAAACTGATTTCTAATTCTGTTGGCCGACATAAAATTGCAATATCTGCTGAAGTCAGTCTAAATGCCTTCAGCACTAAATCTCTCTTGTTTTTTCGTACCGTTGGGAACGTAGTAATCTTTTGCAAAGGAAATTGACTTGTCTTTTTTTACGATATCGTTTTGTTTGATTTTGCATGACATTCGTCAGAAGGGGCATTCCCCTCGAGGGAGGCACTTGGTCTTAGTTAGGGTTGGAACTAGAAGTGATAAATACACGGAGAGCAAATAAAATTGCAACACCTGAAATGACGAGTTTACATCGAGCTACATTTTGTGCAAATACAATGATATTATTATTATTATACTATTTTTATTTCCTTTGATATTTGGCGTTTACATATTTCTTTCCGGGTCCCGCCCAGGGACCTAAGGTTAGAAATGACATCATGACACTTTCCACTGCCAAAAAATAAAAAAATAAAATAAAATAAAAAATAATTACATATGTAAAGCCCTTCGTAAAGTGTGGGGTGTACTTGTCAGAACAATTTTTTGTATCTCTTTGAGGCATGGACTTCCAGGGATCCCTTCAATCAGCCTAATGGAATCTTTTCCAACCAGTCCAAGGGCTCCACCTGCAACAGGAATTGTTGATGTTCCCATGTGTCACATTTTTGAGATTTCTATTTCAAGGTCCTTGTATTTTGACAGTTTTTCGAATATCTTCAAAGACACATTGCAGTCTGCAGGGACTGCCATATCAATAAGGAGCCACTTATTTTGTTTGTGGTCTTTAATAACAATGTCTGGGCGGTTGGCTTTGATTGTTCTGTCAGTGTGTATTGTGTAGTCCCATAGAATTGTAACAGGTCCTATCTCCGTAACCGGGTCAGGGTGGTGTTCGTACCAGTTTCTTTCAGTTTCATAGGAGTTGCAAATTTTCCAGGGCAGATATTGGACCACTCTGTTTATTATTATTATTATTATTATTATTATTATTATTATTATTATTATTATTATTATTATTATTATTATTTCTTTGATTTCTGGTGTGTACAGATTACTTTCTGGGTCCCGCCCAGAGACCTAACATCAGAAATTACATCATGTCATTTTCCACTGAACAATTTAAAAACATAAATACAATAAAAACTTATTTCAGGTAAAGACCTTAATAAGGTGTGGGCTGTAATCGTGAGAGAACTTTGTATTTCTTTATGGCATGGGCTTCAAGGAATCCCTTCAATGATTCTATTGGAATCTTTTTTTCCAATCAATCCGATGGATCGAACTTCAAATGGGACTGTTGATGTTCTCATGTACCACAATGTTGACATTGAGATTTCAATGTCCTTGTATTGGGATAGCTTTTTGAAGATAATCAAAGATAAACTGCAGTCTGCAGGACTGTCATTATCAATAAGGTGGTAATATGTTGGTCGCGGTATCTAACAACAATGTCTGAGCGATTAGCTGGGCGATTAGGTTTGACTTTTATTATTATTATTATTATTATTATTAGTATTATTATTATTATTATTATTTTCCATATAATAAATGCGAATGTCAGTGCGTCACTGTGAAACGCTTTTTCAACTTTACTCCTATAAGTCAAAACCCAAAATATCATACTATTTTGAAGTCAGGCTGACTCTGTGAGTAAATTAAAAACATTCTGGTCCAGATCGGGACCCGCAATCCTGAAATTCTGGTTTCCCAAGTTTTTAATACTGCGATTCTTTTCGGCGATATTTACATAATTATAAATATAATTTTTTTACGATAACAATTTTCATAATTTGGGAAAAATGAAAATTAATTGCGAAATCCAGTGAAAGTCACCCATGAAATAAAAAGAATTGCTTATACGGAGAGTAAGGACCTACGTACAGCAAATTTTCTATAACATAAATGGCGCTAAAATAATTATCGTTGAACTTTTCAAAGGTAAGCAAAAATATTAATGAAATACTTAAATACTTGTTTACTTTATTGTTGTCTATCACATTTACTCCTGCCTACCTATTGGGATAAATGTTCAATCAAGATCCATCCACAGAAGCTAGCTTAAATGTCGCCCGATAGGGCGGCTTTTAAGTTAGTATTATATATACGCGGTCTGTCTGATAAATTACATGACTAATATCAAATAATTTATTTCAAATCTGCGCTTTTGAAAAAAATTAAATAATTACTCAATTATTTTAAAATGGTTTAATATAAGTTATTTTAATAGTGTACACAAATGTTACATGGACTTTTGTTGTTGAATAGAAGTTTATTTTATTAAATTACCTTTACTCGAAAATAAATATACATTTACTATTTCGTTAATACTATTCCTAAATTTATCAGTAAAAAGTAAAATATGATTTCTTTTATTCCTCGAATTGTTATGAGAAGTCAACACAAAATATAAAATTAAGAGTAAAAGTGGTGTGAAAAAAGTTTGAGAACCAGTGAGTTAGATAATGGACACCTCTGGGTACATTTGTTTAAGAGACGCGAGACCCATGTATCCCAGAATGTATTCGTCATCTGTACTATAGTACGCGTGCGAGAATATAAACCTCTCTAAATTGGAAAGACATTATCGCCTTTATTAATATGTGTTTTGTTTATTGTTCATACACAACTTTTGGTCAAATTAGCTATCTTTTTATGTTATCATTTATTCCAAATAATAACTGGATGTTCGTAAGTGTGTACATCTAATGCGGCTAGAAAATTCCATACACCAGTAGAATTATTTTTGTACAACACCAGCTGTGTCTACTGCAACCTATGCTGAACAGAATTTAGTTAAAGATGCTGGCGGAGACTGCAAACATTGGTTCGAAGATCAGTTCAACATAACCGCTTTATTAAAATCCTTGATTAGGATTAAATGTGAATTCGTGCAAGCACAACATTTAAAAGCTTCCGAAAATTTCGGTTGGTCGTTTTAATTAACAACGCTTCGGTCAAAACTGAAGTATGGTTTTGAGATGCTTACAAACGGAGCCGCTCAATGTAATTTACTTCAACACACCTACATGACATGTACGTTTAATTTGAGTAAATAGGAAGACGTATACATGTTTTTCCATTTGTTTTCCGAGAGTACACGGTAGAAACCTGTTACTGTTTTCTTCTAATTAAACAGCGGTGGCATCGTTTGTCGCGTAGCCAGTATTGATTGCGACCATTTTGTATGATATCTACCCATTCCCCTATATTTTTCCCGCGAAATAAAATAAAACTACACAACGTTGAATTCAACAATGATCTGAATTCGACAGCATTGTGCTTGTTTAATATAAGACATCTTTTTTCTATTTTCTCACAATCTATCCTATGTTCCCCTCAGTCCAAACAGTGTCGTGTAATTTTCCTCACTTTATATAGTTACTGATTCATAATATACTTTCGTCATACACTTACTTTTATATACTGTTCGAGTCTGGTCTTAGGTGCCATTTGTTTGCTTTTTAAAAAATATTTACATAACTGCGTGGTGTATTAGGTATATAATTTTTGTGATTTGTTACATTTATAAAAGACTTAATTTAGTAAGGTTATGTGAAAATGATAATATTTTATTGTCCACGCGATAATAAACTTTGCCTTGTGTAACTTATTTTATGTTCAAAGAATTTACAAGACCATTCATTCTGTTACAAGAAGATTTAAAATATATTTTGCTTTTGATAGTGTGCGCTTTATGCCAATACAATGTATGAAAATAAAATTCGATGGACTATTTATATACACACAAACTCGTGTGAATGTTGAAGAGATATGTAAAATTTCAAAGGCGTGTAAAATTTCTCTGATATTTTTATAAGAACAATTTATTCTGGCTGTCATATAAATATTTATATCTCGATGGTAATTCTGTGAAAATATTTTTGTAAATTTGATTCGAATTAATTTTTTTTTAAATCGCACGAAAATCTTCGAAAAATCGTAATCCCTTTGACGGGCATTCAATGACTTGCATATGGGGATTATGCATGGCCAAAATTATTTGTTTTTTGATAAGTTCTGTCATTCTTGAGAACTTCTGTTTCAGTCGTCTACCAAGTAGATCGGGACAAAGATTGGGTAACGTGAGATTATAAATAAAATATAAAAGTGAATTCGCAATATTAAAGAAATCTAAATTCAAAGAAAATATTAAATTTATAACAACATTCAAATGATTTTCTTCATTAATAATTCAATCAGATTTATATATATATTCATCACACATAACTCATTCAGGCTTTCTGTTCCTCTATTTCATATATATATATATATATATATATATATATATATATATATATATATATATATATATATAAACGAGGCTGAGACAGGAGCGTCTTATTAAAATTTTTGAATTTCATGTAACAACTCAATATTTAGTTTGTGTTTTTACACACACACACACAGATATATATATATATATATATATATATATATATATATATATATATATATATATATATATATATATATATATATACACGAGCGAAAGCAAATGCTGGGGGTAATAAATATTACTCGATCGAAAATAACATAGCTAAAATTCATACAAATGATAAATAATATAAAATTTGTTCATCACTGTGTGAAAGGATTCATATTTGTTATATATATATATATATATTATTATATATATATATGTGTGTGTGTGTGTGTGTGTGTGTGTGTGTGTGTGTGTGTGTGTGTGTCTGTGTGTGTGTGTGTGTGTGTGTGTGTGTATGTCTGTGTGCATGTGTGTGTTATAAATTTGTGTAAATCATCCCGACAGAGCTATAATGACAATTGGAAATAAAATAATAAAATTTCACGAATGTATGTTTCGAAAATTTACGGTTATTTTTTCGAAACATTATAATTTCATGAACTCTTTTTCCAATTGTCGTCCATGTTAATTCATATATATATATATATATATATATATATATATATATATATATATATATATATATATATATATATATATATATATATATATACATATACGTGGGTGGACTGAAATTCTTCATAGGCAGACTATGAAGGAGAAGTTCTTGTGCTCTGAAATCTTGCATGCATTAATTTCAGCTTTTCTTATTAATAATTGTATTGTTTTCATTATTTCGGGAATTTTTTAAGTGCGTATTGCCAGACATGAGCAAGTGGCAACACTGCGAGACAGTGACCTTGAGTAAGTAAACATTTCGCCATTTTAGTAACGAGAATGAAATTCACAGTATCCCACTTGGGATGTTGCAGCAGTCAATGAGGAATCTCAACAGCAGATTTCAACAATGCATTCGTACAGGAGGACGCCATCTACAGGACGTAATTTAAAAGAAAATATGACAATTCCCTCAATGTTTCTTAAATGGCATGTTTTAAGGTTTCAATTACGATGAATTAAATATTTTTCTTCCATCACTCTTGGTTTTATTGGACTGATAAAAAGTTCCCGTTTTTTTGGTCACCCTATATCTGCAGATAATATTAAAGACATACGGTCTATCGGCGAGCGTTGAAATACAGATATGATTGATTCAATCTGAGAAAGTTTTGCTTTTATAAGGCTCCGTTCAACTTTGCGTGATGGACGACGAATTCCGTGTCCGTTTCATTCTAACGTACCTCGGTTCTAACGACGGTTTCTCATGCCAAGTTTTCCGAAGTTTCTAATATTTACGGAAAGACCATATTTTTCGTTAATAAAGTACTTGAATATTCAGGCCGGTAGACGAAAGTAAATAAATATAGAATTTAATAAATAAACAGAACATCTACTTAAATATCGGTAACCACCAAATATAATGTTTAATTAATAAAATCTGTCGGATCAGTAAATACAATCAGTTAGCAAAAATTCATAAATCAAACCATCACACTATATATTCCTGGAAATATAGCGTAAAATCCACTCTCGAAGTAATTCAAATTCTAAAACATGAAAAACCTAATAATGAAGCCATAGCCTCAATTGATGTCCAAAGATCTGTTCACCAACGTCCCTGTTAACGAAACAAAGGAATGTATGCGATAATCCATCTCTACCGCCACTTAATGTTAGAGTTAGCATTTTACGAAAACTACTGCTAATTTGCATTACTGAAGTCCCATTTTTCTATCATACAAATAATACATATATGCAAAGGGAAAACGTCTCCATGGATTCACTTCTGGGTCCGACTTTTAACAATGTCTCTATGTCTAATCTCGAAAATAATATATTTAACAATTTAAAACAAAAAACAACCTCCATCTGCCTAAGATACGTCGATGACCTCCTTATGTTACTTAAGAATACGGACGAAATACACCAGCTCTAAAAACAATTCCAAAATAATTATGTCCTAAAATCTACATACGAACTTAATAATAATAATTATAATAATAATAATAATAATAATATAATAATAATAATATAATAATAATAATAATATAATAATAATAATATAATAATAATAATAATAATAATAATAATAATAATAATAATATAATAATAATATAATAATAATAATATAATAATAATAATATAATAATAATAATATAATAATAATAATAATATAATAATAATAATAATCATAATATAATAATAATAATAATAATATAATAATAATATAATAATAATAATATAATAATAATAATAATATAATAATAATAATAATATAATAATAATAATAATTTAATAATAATAATAATAATAATCATAATATAATAATAATAATAATCATAATAATAATAATAATCATAATAATAATAATCATAATAATAATAATCATCATAATAATAATAATATAATAATAATAATCATACTAATATTAATCATAATAATAATAATAATAATAATCATAATAATATTAATCATAATAATAATAATAATAATAATAATAATAATCATAATATTAATAATAATAATAATAATAATCATAATATAATAATAATAATAATCATAATAATAATAATCATAATAATAATAATAATCATAATAATAATAATCATCATAATAATAATAATATAATAATAATAATCATACTAATATTAATCATAATAATAATAATAATAATAATAATAATCATAATAATATTAATCATAATAATAATAATAATAATAATAATAATAATATTAATAAAATTCCTTTTTAGATACATTGATAAACACTATTCATAATGAATTCACTATCTTCACATATAAAAATCCCAGCAGCATAGAATCGTGCATCCTTTGCACTCTTATAAGAGTGAATGTCTAAATTATTATAAAATAGCAATTATAAAAAAGACAACTAATAAACAGTGCAAAGGCTAATTCTTCCACAAAACAGACTTTCTTCATATAGAACATAGACATATAACAAAATATTAATATTAATTACTTCCCTAATTATATTGTTGATGATTAAATAAGATGCTCGATCAATAATGTTAATATAAAGCAAATATAATATAATACTGCTTCAACTAACCCCAGACATTTTAATCTTCTATATCGTAACCAAATGCATTCTAATTTAAAAAAAGATGAAAATATGCTAAAAAATTATTAAATACCAGCATATCCACCACAAATGCTAGTAAATAAAATAATAAAATTATTTATTACACTAAATACAGCATCTCCAAATTAATCAGTAACGAATATGTTACATAAAACCAGCATTGTATATAAATTTAAATTATATCGCCAACGGGAAAAATAACATTTATGTTGGCTATACTACGACCACGTTTTCCAGGCGGTTGATTTATCATTTGAATGACATGTCTAACATCTTTTAACATTTACATCATGCGTGTTCACGTTCGCAATTTAGAAAAATTCTTGCCAAAAATACATGCATACATTTTCATGAAAATTTGAAACTAGAAATCCTTGAAAGAACTGAAACCAAACCAAAACAAAATTAATTTTGACTACTGCGCAAATTTATACAATAGATTGACTAAAATATCAATGTCTATATTAATAGAATCTCATACTATTTCCTTCTCTTTTTTTTTTAAAAAAGAGAACAATTCACACATAATAATTAGTTACCTCTCCTAAGGCGTATACACCGCATGAAACAAAAAAACTTAGCGGTCGTCACTCCACACGTAAAATTATAACTTTCAGATGAACATAGAAATTTTGTTTTTGGAGATGATGAAAACTATATTTTTGTCGTAAAACACACCCTGGGGATGACACTGTTATAATGTCGAAAGTACCCGGAATAAATAATATTTATCAATGCGGTAGGTTTCTCCCAAAAACCTCATCCGAGAATATGAAAGGATCCTATTGAAAATAAGCGGACAAAACTTGTTTAAATTATTCAGTGAATATTTCCTCAATATATACACACACATACACACACACACACACACACACACACACACACACACACACACACACACATATATATATATAATTATTGTAAGACATACATATATATATATATATATATATATATATATATATATATATATATATATATATGACAAAGTTAACTTTGAGAAATTTTCACATATATACATATATATATATATAAAATTGGACATGGAATTTCGCACTAAGAGGCGTCAGCGACTAGCGCTGTTATTATTTTTCTCGGCTATTTATATATAAGGGTCATGACCCTTATATATAAATAGCCAAGAAAAATAACATCATTAGTCGCCTGACGATTGCACCAGCATGAAACAGACTGTCGCCTCTAAGTGCTGACTTCCATGTCCACTTTTATATTTACACACGCTCTATCTCTGATATTGAGCACTTTATCCCACATATATATAGTACACTTTAAGACTATATTTCTTCATATATATATATATATATACATGTATATATATATATGTGTGTGTGTGTGTGTGTGTGTGTGTGTGTGTGTGTGTGTGTGTGTGTGTATTACAATAATGTTCCTCTTTATGATTCCGGAGAAAATTCTTTTTCTCGAGTATAAAAGGTGTCAGCATACATAATTGGAATAGAACCAAATTGCTTTTATTGACTGCGTTTCTAACTTTTGGGTAAACATTATAAAGAATAACACGAAATGCGGAGACGAAAAAGTCCTCGACAAAAAAAAAAGGTCTTGTTGAATGTGTTCTGTTTAAACGAAGAATTATGTTGGCCAATACTTCACATGGAAATGACAGTCAATGAAAATACAGGATAAAAAATATCCTGAAAAACAGAGACCAATTTCTCTTGGGTGTCGATTTGGCAAACCTGACAGGCTTCATATAGATGATGATACATCAACGCCAGAACACTGTCCACACATTCTTACCGGCCCAAGTTCATAGGTAAATAGAGAATAGGAAACATATATTTAGAGGGAAAGCATCTCATGAACGTATGAAATCCCAGAAGAGGAAAGTGAAATGTGTGTATCTATGTCTATGTATATTAATGTGCTCCATGTTCCAGTCCTACTCGTTATTAACATTGCATTTAGTGGGGGTGGCTTTCAGCTCTGGAACGAATATAAAAGAAGCCTTATTTTTGTGATACGATTTGATGAGACCCCAAGGGAATGACACGTGTAATCAAGATGGAATTTTGGTAAAAGTGGACAGATGTGTTTATCTGGTTCGTGAACATTTCTGTTAGTAATTTCTGTTTCATTTTCTCAAGACACAAGACGAAACTATATTTGATTATATGGTTTGCTCTGCGAAAATATGAAAGTCGACAAAATTTAGTGAATAGAAAATATAGCTTTCAATATGAAAGCTAATGTCCAGGCAAAATGATTAGATCCTCGAATACGTACTTCTGTTAAATCCAACATTTCAATTGAGTTTTTTTTTCCGGATTCCTTTATAACTATATTTTTCATCTGTATGAGGATTTTTATTATCCTAATCAGAGAACAGGTAACTCGTTTGTGATATATATTGGAATCTAATCAGACATTTGTTTATTGTGGTTGACAGTTGGTTGAAATTTATTTCAGAAACCGGAAAGACGTCAATATATACATTTTAAACTGTAATAATGAAGCATTTTCCTGGATATTTCAATGGAAAATAAATAATTTTTTAAGGTATTTTCATGTCATTTTAATAAAGAAGTTCATAATTCCGAGAGTATCTTTAAGTATTTATTCATCTTTATGCCTTCTGCTCATGTGTGTTTATAGATGGTAATATTGTGGTCACGTGATCGAAGTTTTGGCTTCATTTCTTTTTTGCTTCTGTTACAGTGCACACATGCACGCTCCGACAACAGTGTACATCAAGAAGAAAATGTGATCCGATTTCTATGGTCGGAATATATGTCGGGCTGAAATTTATAGGAAGCTTTTAAAACAATTTGGCGACAGTGTCCTCCCGAGTAGAAGTGTGTATCAGTGGATCGAGAAGATTAAAAGCATCCGGACAAGCGTGGCGCGGGAAGAACTAGCAGGAGGCCCGTCAACCTCCATCACTGGGAAAAGGTTCAGCAAGCTCGAGAGATGGAAATGTCGAACCGGCGAATTGTTATCCGTGAGTTAGCATGTTCACTGCAGATTTGGATCACTCTTTTTTGTTCCCTCTTTGTGCACACTGCTAAAATAAGTTTGTTTCCTGTGTCGAGCTAGACATTTTTTCCACTGAATCTATCTTACACATCTATATGTCTACCATTAGTCCATGCTTTATATATTACTGCCGCATATGGTCCGCTAAAGAATCACCGGACCATATGTGACAGAAATACATAGCATAGAGATTCTCGATAAAATGAAGAGAAGAATGTGCAATATTAATAGTCCTGACCTGGTGTCTCGGCATCAGACACATTTCCATCGCTGTAATGTTGCTTCACTGTGCATTTTCTATAAATAGTTTCATGGAAATTGTTCGAAAGAGCTTTTTGCTATGGTACGTAGACTTTATGAAATTAAGCGGGGTATGAGATTAGCAACAAGGTCTCGTCCATTTTAAATTGTTGAATTGGCTATATATAACGGTAAGTTCGATGCTAACAACTTATTTCGTCGCACTTATCACTTGTGACAATCCCTCCCGGTTTCTTGCATTCTAATGAATTTCGAAACTTAAATATTTTAAATAAATGTCAATCGTTTTCTACTGTGAATCCTGATTACTCCGCTGTTGTCCTCGCTACTGAATAATGTTTCTTTTTTCTAATACACCCAGTAACCCAATGTTGACCCTTAATTTATAATACACCCAGTATCCTCTTGTGTCTTTGAGAGTTTACCGCCTTGCACGGGATGATTTCGTTAAAAAAATGTAAGTATAGTTATTTTTGTGCGCATATATGTCGAGAGAGATAGTGAATGGAAACAAAAATTTCGAAAAAATAAAATAGTACTGAAATCTTATGGAATATCAAAATTCCTGTATTGCAGTGAAATCAGGACAATTTCTTCAGAAATGGAACTTGAAGCAAGGGAAATGTGGTTCTGCAGAAGGATGCTGAGAATGCCATGAATTGAAGCTGTGAGCAACGACGTAGTTCTAGAAACAATGGAAACAAAACGCTCACTTATACTTGACATCAGGAAGGGATATTTTCTTTGGCACATAATATAAACTGAGGGCTTGGAATATTTGATATTCACAAAACAGATTGAAGGCAAAAACCCAAAAGATAATTCATAACCTTCCTAGCAGGGAACAGATTACGGAGCAGGGTTTCCGAGAGATAGCCAAAAGGCAAAATTTATTAAGCGATAGAAATGATAGGATATTGTGGAGATATATCATCGCCAATGTCATGAAGTTACTCGGCACGAAGAAAAGATGGAAAATAATAATAATAATAATAATAATAATAATAATAATAATAATAATAATAATAATAATAATAACAATAACAATAATAATAGAAATGAGAAGAAGAAGAAGAAGAAGAAGAAGAAGAAGAAGAAGAAGAAGAAGAAGAAGAAGAAGAAGAAGAAGAAGAAGAAGAAGAATGTGCAGAAATATTCGTGCAGTGTCGTGTAAAAATTACTGTAAAATAGACATCGTATCCCTAGTGTATTTTCTGTTTATTTTTGTAAATTCATTGACCAATAAAACTTAAAAGATTTCTTCCTACAAATTGTTTATTATTATCTTTCTCTTATCAGGATAGTATTCAAAACCGTTAGAGCGCCATACTTGTTTTTTTCTAAATGAAGGACCCATAGGCTTTTTCCCAATGAAAACGAAGACACTTGAATAGGATGACGTCTAATAGCAAACACAAATAAATAGAAAAATATGAAGAATAAAATATATGTGAGTTACATGAACGCTTTCTGCTATATTGGAGACATTTCTAAAGATATATAGTTTTTAACACGTATCTCTAAAAGAAAATAGTCGAAATATCTTTTTAAACTCATCTTATGGGAATTGAGACACGGTTACAAATGAATGTCGAAAGCCAAATTGACTGATGAGACGTGTGCAGTTTCTTAATTTAGAAGGTTAACGACATGAAAAACCAAAAAAACAGTTTTGTGCAAATAATTTAAAATTCTGGTAAACTGTCAGAGTACAAGTCTTACCTTATTTACGTTTAACTTGCAGTACGGATACGCGGTTAGGGCAAATGCTATCAGGACGTTAAATAGAATCGTCGATGAACGTTCAATTTCGGACATCATCTGTCTGTTCCATAATCTACTGATGATCTTAGGAAAGGTATGAACAGAATTTTTCTGTAACAACCTGGTGGTAGACTATAAGAGGACAAGTACACTAAGTTGCCGAAATTGTACCTAGAGCTTTCTTAAAATGTCAAATGACAATTCACACATTAAAAGTGAAGAATCTGGGAAAAATTATGATTGGCGATATTCTGAAGGCTCATGCCATTAAAAAAATACGGAAACTGATATTATTTTTATAAATTAAGATTAAGTCAGATTATACCTCTGAATTAATTAATTTTTCACTATTTCACTTTCATAATCTTAGATTTTTGTGCAGATTCTCGTTTTATTTGTCTAATACTCATCAAAATCGCAGGAATAGATTGATTGATTTTTATGTTAGGATTAACAATCTTTCTCAAGTTATTTAAAGCCAGAAAATATTTTTAGATTATAAGAATGTTAGGAGATAATGATGACTTTTGATAAAAGTCCAATTAATTAAGCCATCGGTGTATCCAATTTGTGACGGATCTTCTGGCCTAATGTAGCGCCGGGATTATACTTTGACTCAGTGAAACGAATTTTTAGCTCATTTTATTAATTTAAATTTTTAAGCTGCAGATCTGTGACCAGATTATAGGCATTTTAATTGTGATTTCCTATGTGTAGCTTAAATGTATCACAAGTTCGAAATATGGGCCACACAGTAGGGTTTAAACTCACTATTCCGTCGTAATTGATGAAGCAAAACAAGCGTGCTAAGAATTACATCAATTAGAAGTGACCTCCGACCACATTATGTGGACTACATTTTTCAAAATTACTGTTATACAGCATGCGTATCCTATTTATATTATCGGACTATTGTCCTCATCTCTGTTGCCATATTTATCACAACGTTTCGGCCGTTGTACACTCCGGCCTTCTTTAGGTGGTTGGAATGTCGAAATGAAGCCTTTATTTCGCTCGCTGGGGTAGACTGTTCTAGTTCCATGTGTCATGTCTATTGGATGTCACTTATCAGTTATTTCATGTTAATTCCACTCTCCAAGTTCTCCACTGGCTTAACCAGGTATTGCACTCATAATTCTTTGGGTCCTGTCACTGGATCTAGCCAACGCCTTTATCCATTGTGCCGTGTGTTCTTAAGGCAGGAGCAAACATGAGAACAACAGTCCGAACAATGTAAAGTATGTACATAATACCTCATTTCAGAAATATAGACTGATATTGAAGGATCGGATAAATATGGCAACAAAGATGAGGACAATAGTCCGAATGATGTAAATAGTGTACATAACACCGCATCACAGAAATATAGAAAGAACATGCGTATCATTAGTTCTTCTTCGTCATTGTAATTTCTTCTTTTTATACCTTCTTCTTCTTCTTCTTCTTCTTCTTCTTCTTCTTCTTCTTCTTCTTCTTCTTCTTCTTCTTCTTCTTCTTCTTCTTCTTCGTTTCAGCCGGTGAATGTCTTTTGTTGGGTGTCGACCTGCCCAAATCCACGGGGAGAAATGGATAATTACCTTACCGCTCTGGCGTAATATTTCCTGGCACAGACCGATGTGACAATGTTGGACAATCATTTTCATTTCATGATCACTCTAAGATATTTACCTAAAAGAATATAATGAAACCGAGAGGAACTAGAACTTGACCTTCCGATTTCCATTTCCTCGCGATTATCCATTAAAAAGCCGCACATCTAAACTTATAGAAACTGATATCCCCCAAGCAGTCACCCCTCTAGGTACTAACCGGTGTGGACGGTTCATTTAACGTTATATGACCGTAAGATCGCTAGCTTGGAAAGGTGAGTACGGCGTCTTTAGGAACTATCGATATCCAATCAAATATAATCTTGCCATAGCTCTGTCCCAGGAGCGAAAACTTGAGTATGGCCTCACCTGTTTCCAGTTGGTAAAAAGAGACGCGGTGCCATCAACATCTGCTGAATTCCAACCGTTCAACGTTTCACCAGTCTCATAACCAGGTCTCGCAGAAGAGACGCTGCGCAGATGAACACATGACCATTTCCCGCAACATTAATTAAAGGTGGAAAGGTATTTATTCATGCGAAGCGTTTCATAGTCTAGTTGATCTGGTACTGCTTATCCCACTCCGGATGTAACTACAACCGATGTCCCCTAACTTGAAGGGTCTACGGATACGTGGACATTGATTTCCGACTTCATTAGCTGTTGTCTTCAGTCTAAAGTACCTTCTGCCCAGTAATGTGTTATCACTGCACTGGCTGCATAAATATTTATCTCAGTCTATCCCATCGTACTAGATGAAAACTGTCCCTAAAAATGATGTTTAACTGCTGTTTGAGAGATTTGTTTTTTAACCTAGTTGCGAGTTTAACCAACCTCAGAAATGATTTGGTTGGGGGAATCGGTTTAGGTCCCGAAGACAAGAAAATGTTGCATATAGTACTTTGTTAGGTTGTACTAGTACACGTAGAGTGACCTAACATAGGGTAAAATAGGAAAACACTATCCAGACTCAGATCAACGGTCTTTTTGAAAACGATGTATGTTATCTAATATTTACAAAATCGAATATATTATGATCACCAGATATATTTAATTTCAGAATTATTATTTTGTCTATTGCATTATGAAACATAAAATCGGCACTTCTTTTCAATAAGGTCTCTCTCTCTCTCTCTCTCTCTCTCTCTCTCTCTCTCTATATATATATATATATATATATATATATATATATATATATATGTATATATATATATATATATATATATATATATATATATATATATATATATATATATATAAGGTCTTCTTTTCAATAAGGTCTATATTAATATCTTCCGATTTAAAATCATTTCCGTCGCTAATTTTATTCCATGACAAAAATATATTTTATGGTAAAAAATTTAAAATTATTATGTTTCCTTCTACAAAAATATTAGAATTTATTTGCAAATAAAAAAGGTAAAGTTAAGGGGGAAATAACATCTGGATAATAACTGTACTTTAAGAAGGATTTCAAGTTTCAGATCTGATAATAATAAGATTAATCTAGTTCATGAAATTAAACAGATACTGTGAGAAATCTTTACATTACTCTTTTCTCTGGAGAATAGGCAGCTTTTACAGTGGAACCATTCTAAACACTTTGCATAAGATATCTTAACTGTAATGACAATTGAAAACCAAATGAGCTAGGCATTTAAAAAAAATTTATTACTCCACTTTTCTGCGGTACTGAGCTGAATATTTCATAATCTATATAATCTACATGGTATAACCCCTAGGATTCAGCTTCAGACTCACACGCGCGCGCACAGACGCACGCACGCACGGTCGCACGCACACGCTCGCGCGCACACACACACATATATTCATTGAATACGACAGATAAGGTGCTTTGTTTTAGTTTTTTTTATACAATTTCTAATGCTATCTAATATTTTTTCTTTTCAGATGATAAATTATATAAAATCTGTCCGAATTCCTCATGCTAAATAAGAAATAGATTGTTGCATGTATGCATTTATATAATTTTTTCATTTTTCAAAACACGGCCAAGATATTGTGTCCATGTTCATAGTTGATATTATTAAGTGTTGTTTTTTTTTTTGCTTTTATTAATAAGGCTTCCATTATTTTTAGCCTTTTTATGCATTTAGATAACGGAAGCCTTATCAATGAAAGCAAAAAGCAAAAAAAAACACTTAATAATATCAACGATGAACACAATAGCTTGATCGCGTTTTGAAAAATGAAATCATTATATGCAACAAACTATTTCTTATTTAACAGTTAAAACATTATTTTATCTAACTGCAGACCTCTTGTCAAATATTTGTTGTATATGAACGAATCTGGATGAAAATATTTTACTGTTTTACATTTTCTCTTCCTCTTCCATTTCCTCCCTAACTTCCGGTGTTCGTATATAAAGGTGGTGGAGTAAACTAAAATCATTCATCCAATCTGCCTGAGACGACCTAACGATCGAAACCTGGGTATTGTGGTAGCTTGAATTTTGGTGTCCCTAATTACATTTTGCTATACAACCCGAATTTTCCGATCAATGTATTGATTGCTTTTTGGGATTGCGCCTTCTTAAACGCGACTATGTACAACCTCTTTTTACAATATAGTATTTTTTATATATATATATATATATATATATATATATATATATATATATATATATATGTTGCATGTAGATATAAACATATCATTGCATAAAAAGTAACTATCACGGAATGTACCATTTTGATTTTTTTCTTTCGAGTACATTTTTCAGTTCATTAAATGCGGTCGTCAATTTCTAAGTATCATTTACTGTTGGGTTCTTCTCTATTTCCTTTCGTATTGATGTATTTTTAGTGTTTTTACTGTCTTCACTGTCGAAGTATTTTTTTTATTATTTTATAGTTTCTATCCTTTCTACTTACCTGTGCTCAAATAAATATATCGTCAAACAAAAAAATAATACGTAAGGCAGAATCCTTGATATCCATTTCATTATATATATATATATATATATATATATATATATATATATAACTTTATTCGTTTCTTCATGTCCGTAATGCTTGTCTTTTCACCTTTTTTATTCCTGCCTTTAGCCGTCGACATTCGCCGTCAACTTCGATCTTGACATCTTGCCTCGTATGTCGAGCACACCAGGAGTTGATATATGTATCAGCACTTTGCCAACGCCATGTACTTGCGTCAAAATGGAATGTGAACTCAAGCAGTGGATGAACCAAAAATAAAAGAAAATGCTGCAGCGAGAGTAAGAAACACAAAAAGAAAACAAAGCCAAAAAAGAAAAAGAAAAGATAAACGTAAAGAAATCTTGCGTAAGTTTATCTTTCACTCGCTTATCATCTCTGCTACCATCTCTGACGCACCGCTCGTTTGCTAACCACACCTTGATCTCTGCTTAGCTTTGGCTTTTAACTGATTTGCCTCAAGCGATATTTCACTGTCATCAGCATCAGTCTAAACCGCATATCCCGTCCATTAAAGATTTTAACCATGTCTTTTCGAAGATTTTACAAATATGTTTAGGCATTGACATCACTAATAATGAATATTTTCCAGATCATCACTTCGGTGTGACTTATCTATCGTGTTTAATGTTATTAAAAAAAAAGTCATTTTTTTGAAATTTAACGTTTTTATTATATTGAATACGAGGCCCCAGAGCCACTCAAAATAGTGGATTACTGAATCGGCTTCTAAGGGAGAAGTGGGAAGTAAGAGAGTATTATGAGTAGGGGAGATATCGGTTCACCCGGAATTTAAAATGACTAGATTATAATTGAAAGCATTCTCCCGTGAGCTTGTCCCACAAAGAAATAATTTTGTTTTTGATTTGGTGACTTTTTTAGCGGCATATCAATATCTATCAGTTTTTTAATGGCGAAATCAAAATATTTACAGTGCAATTGTATGAATTAAACTACATATATTTTGTACATTTTTTATACTAAAAGTAAATGCATGTATTTTTATACTAAAAGTAAATGCATGTATTTTTATACTAAAAGTAAATGTATGTATTTTTATACTAAAAGTAAATGTATGTATTTTTATACTAAAAGTAAATGTATGTATTTTTATACTAAAAGTAAATGTATGTATTTTTATACTAAATGTAAAAGTTATTATTTTTATACTAAAAGTAAATGTATGTATTTTTATACTAAAAGTAAATGTATGTATTTTTATACTAAAAGTAAAAGCATGTATTTTTATACTAAAAGTAAATGTATGTATTTTTATACTAAAAGTAAATGTATGTATTTTTATACTAAATGTAAAAGTTATTATTTTTATACTAAAAGTAAATGTATGCATTTTTATACTAAAAGTAAATGTATGTATTTTTATACTAAAAGTAAATGTATGTATTTTTATACTAAAAGTAAATGTATGTATTTTTATACTAAAAGTAAATGTATGTATTTTTATACTAAAAGTAAATGTATGTATTTTTATACTAAAAGTAAATGTATGTATTTTTATACTAAAAGTAAATGTATGTATTTTATACTAAATGTAAAAGTTATTATTTTTATACTAAAAGTAAATGTATGTATTTTTATACTAAAAGTAAATGTATGTATTTTATACTAAATGTAAAAGTTATTATTTTTATACTAAAAGTAAATGTATGTATTTTTATACTAAAAGTAAATGTATGTATTTTATACTAAAAGTAAATGTATATATTTTTATATTAAAAGTAAATATGTGTATTTTTATACTAAAAGTAATTGTATGTATTTTTACATACATAGTTTTTAGATCATAAAATGTATTGTTAGTAATTTTACTATAAAATATATTAATATTTTTGTGGGATTGTATTGATTATCGTTTTCCTATAAAAATATATTGTTGCTCATTCTATTATAAAAATGTTATGATTTTTGTTTGAGGGTTCACTATTTGCTCTCATGTGATTCCCTAACATGTGCTACCACCCCATGTCAGGCGGACCTGGGAACAACAGCAATTAAGAGCAGAACTTGGCACCTCAAAACCTCCAATCTCTCCTTTCTGCCGGATGTAGTGTATCGTCATACCCAGGAAGAATTAACAGTTTTGTCTGTCTCAATTGAAAATGCTCTATAGCAAAGGAACACGAAGTGAATTGGAAGGAATTACTAACGTAAACACGGCATGGGGATCCTAGCTTTGAAATTATGAGCTGGTGGCTCCAAGGAATGTAACGTCCTAACACCTGTTATAGTAATAGCAATATAGTAGTGAATGGCTGGCGAGCATTCGTCTGTGTGTTAAAGGTTGCCGGACGGAGGATAATCTATCCCCCATAAATTCGTGTAAGCTTTTTGAATTCTGTCGAGGCTAGAGAAAGAGGATCATTAGCAACAACAACAAGAAGGATATAACAACAAAACACCATTCCCCGTTTATCTGACTCTAACAAAGTCAAAGCATAGTAGCAGGAGTTAGGTATTTTCTGGTGTGATACAAGGAATCGCAAATACTTCCAGCATCTTTAAGCTGACACTGTTGTACGCTTTCAATTTGAAATTGATAGTGAACTTTAGCCACAGTAGGTGTTCAAGGCAAGGACCCTCTTTGCGGGTATATCCACTGATCAAGATTGTTGTCTGTTCAGCAGTGATGAAACATTATTAGTTCGTTTTTTGATGTATTGAATGCTATCAGCCAGTCTCCCGCACCACTGACCTGTGAGAATTTGATCTGAGAAAAGATCAGCTGGCACGTACTGGTCAGCAAGAGCTGCACTTATAAACTGAGATGTCATCTGCATCTGTATTCATTAGGGATGGTAATGACAATATAAACAGTTTCCCTCCAAGGAAACATTTGCCATTCATTGAGCGAGCAGCTACTAGTGTTTTCGGTTGTAATTTATAAAATCTTTCTCCTAAATCACTTTTTAAATAACAGGTTTCTCAAGTCCAGTAGATCTTATCGCCTTTTCCCTTATTATTGGTGATTTCCTTACGAAAATTCTCTTTGAATTGCCGAGGAATTTCAACCTCTTGATTATGTCATTATTTTCTCTTCTAGTTACGTGTGGCATTCATCTTAGTTATTGCTGCCGTTGGTAGTCCTCAAGCGGCGTCGATTCTTTTATTTGCTACATTTCATTGTTTGTAATTCTGTAGCGCCAGTCCACAATATTAGCAGGCTTTACTGACTCAAAGGATTTTTTTCACCATTGGTCTTAGAAAGCAGTTATGTACAACATAGAGGTTAGATGTTTCTGAAAGGTGTCATGCCCGTAATCACTATGGATGTATCGATCAGACGAGTTTATTTAAGAACATGAACCGAGTTTTCAGGTTGATGTTTTGGCTTTGTGGGAATTCGGACGAATCTATCTCTGACAGAACGTATTCTGTTTTAAATTTATTCTATACTTAACGTGATAAAACTGATCCATACGCTGTGGTATCTGCAGTATTTAGTATTTACTATTCTGTATTCTTATGAGGTATTCAGGATAGATACCATCTGGGTTTCGAACCAACGATGTTATATTGTACAAAAAGTCTTATTGTGTATTTAATCATATTTTTCAAGTGTGCAAAAAGTATATTAAACAATATCATATTTCCTTTTTATTATCTTCGAATTGCCATGAATTCATAGGAAAGATAAGGGAGTAGTTTTGCTTTACTTTCTCCAAGATTAGAATTCATTGAGCTGAACCTCCTACACTAGATATTTTCGTCAATTCTTTTTAAACCCTAGCTAGCAAGAGAGAAGATGGTGTTTCAAGCTTTTCCCAAGGTCATTTATGCAAAACCTAACGTAGTAGCTCAGGCTGGAATGTGAACTTGCCTCCCAGATGTGCATGTCCAAGCTGATAACCTCTAGATTACTCGCACCTAAGAGAAGAAATCACTGCATAATAAAAAGAATCTAATGCTAGAGTTGTGTGTAAAGCTAAACAATCATATATATGCTGCATTCCCTTTAGACGTGTCGTATCAGGGACATATTACTTTGTGGCAATTTTAATCATTTCTCCAAAAGCAAGGAGTTAAATCCGCCAACATGCACGTGTCTACTGAGAATGAAATACAATATAGAGAATAAACTGAGAAAATTTTACTAAGATGAATGGACAATAAATGTAATATTAAGTGTTGTGGTAGGATCCACCTAATCTGCATAGGTGACTACCAACTATATAAATAGGGGTTGGTACCGGAAGACGAGGAAGAGGAATCACGAGATCCAACTAGAGACTCTGATCGACTGCGACTAGTCAACACATTCTCCAGGAACGTCTTCCCAGAAATATACAGAATTACTATATGTACTTATTGTGTACACTTTCTTGTTATAATACATTATTGTTCTAAGTACATTTTGTGTTGCATTATTATTCCATGCAATAGGCGAGATTCAACAATGAGTCAAGACTCAACATTAAGGAAAACATATTATTTTACCAGTAAGCAGAAACTTTGAAAAAACCAAAAACAAACTATAATTTAAACTTAATTCTGGTTTCAGACAAAATTATCTAGACTTTATAAATAACGAAGAACTGATTTGCATTTCAAAAATTCAAGATTATCTATAATAATGTCATTATATAGAGAATTATGGATAATATCAATGCTTAGCCTACACAGGCAAAAATCCAAAATTGGAAGTATGCGGTAATTATTGAATTAATTACAATAGTAAAGGACGCATTTAGGAGGAGCAATAGAAATGATGCAGGAATATTAAGGAAACAGGTCATTTTCATGTACTTCCTTGCCAAAACGTATTGTACTTAAGTGGAGGATCTAGAAGATTAAACAGAGAGTTAAATGGACTAATTATCTTACCAAGTACTGTTTCATATGACAATAAATGTATAGCAATCATGTTGCTTCTTAATAGTGAATCCATAAGGTCGAACAAAGAGATAAATGGATTAATTATTTTCCAAGGAATGGTTTGGTGTTTAACCCTTTGAGCGCTGCGTTCCTGAACAACTTTAACCATTATCCCTGAGATCCTGAGTGAAAATTCGTAAATAATTTGTATGTAATATTTCGCGGTAGATATAAAAATAGTTACAAATGTTTACCCACTGTTTAACCGGTAGCTTGGTATTACGTCATTTTTATTTACCACTAGCTGGGCATTACACCATTTTACTCAAACACCGGTAAAGCGATGGTCAGGTTTCAAAGGGTTAACCTTTCATATGACATGGAATATTTTGTGGCTTGAGTCTTGTAATTTTCTTATCAATCATATCGTATTGTTTACTATCAAAAGCATGTTTCCTATTATATTTACATCAATAAATATTCACTTTAGTAAAAAAGAAGAAATATATCGATACTTCTGATCTTAATATTTCAGTATATAAGAATTTACTTCCTTTGGGGATAGGTAAATATTAGCCATTTAAATTTTGGTCTGGCAGAAAATAATATACAATTTTGTATATACCAAGCATATCAAGAAAATTAATTAAAAAATCGAAAAAAAGCTTTTTCGAATCACGTGTTTCGTTCTATAGGAATTCTTTGGACTACTGTGATGTGTATGTTGATGTAACTAAATATAAATTAAATTTAAATTTGTAAAATTTCAATGCCTCCTTTCCCAAATGAGCATCGCATTAACGTAAACATAACTTTAGCCCGATGAAGTCCGAAAATCTAATATTTGTGTCTGTAGACAATATCGTTTTATATATTTATTTGGTTCGGGCAAAAGTAAATATCGTTGTTGTTTATTTTTCAAATATTTCTTAAGTTCAGTTGTATTCAGTGAAATTCAGAGTAACATCGGTAATTCACATTTGCCTTTATTAGCATTCATTTGTCTCAGGGGTAGGTAATTATTGTTTTTATTTTATATTTGAGGTTATAAATATTTATTTTCTTGGGTATTAGTAAATATAGGTAAAGTCGATTTGTGGATATGATCGGTTATTTGGTTTCTGGGTAAGTAAAAATACGGGTTTTATATTTGATTCAAGCACTAATTGCTTGGTTCAGGCATGGTTAAATACTGGTCGGTGTTCAAGTGTACATTTAACTGTCTTCTTTCCAACATATTCTAAAATATGTGGTTCTTACCTCTTACACTTAGTTTTTACACGACGAACTCTGTCAGTAGATTGTATACCACGAGTGTCTCTTGGGCCTTGTATAGAGTGAACATTAGCAAATAAAATGTTAAGAGAAGTAGGAATCTGTTTCTTCTCCGTCCCGTATTTTGTTACAGAGTACTCTAAGCTTGGACGGAAGACAGTACGAGGAAGTTGTACTCGAATTTTACTAGTGCATAATTTTTTTCTTAAGAAAACGTGTCAGTTCAAGGCATGCATATTAATCAAGACATCTGAAGTAATTTGCGCGAGCACGTGTGTGTGTTTGTGTGTGTGAGAGGGAGAGAAGGAAAAAGAGAGAGACTGAAAGGGAGAGTGTGAGAGAGAGAGTTTGCTCTTGTGTATATTCTGGCTGATAAAATACCGGAACATTGCCTATGAAATTCAAAGACCTCTTTAAAAGTATACGAGTTGTCTGTCCTACCAACCACCATTAGCAGGAAACAGGAGCTAACGATAGGGCGATATAGGGGATGAGAATCGTTTAGGAAACTACCTCTAGACGAAATTAGCGGTAGAAAACGACAGCTTATCCTGGCCGGCCCCTCTAACAGTGCCGAGCTGCTGGACCATTTCCCGCTGTCGTTCTGGAAAGACGTTGCCTGCCTAACAACTTTAAAACCAACACCAGACACGGAAACTCTCCCAGGTTTTCGTCCGTCAGCAAACAAGACAATCAAGAAGATATTGATATACACAGCGGAAAAAATGCATAGACAAACCTTTATTTTAAGATGAAATAAACATAACAATGTACAAAGACCGGGAGACATATTTATCGACAGCTAGTCAACTACACAAGAGATGTCACTCCACGAAAAGCAGAAGTTCTATAAATTACTAGAAAGATAAAATGTGAGATAGACAAACAGACCATTATTAAGAAAATTAGGAGATTGTCGAAGACGAAGATGGATCGATTACGCTACAGACAGTAAGACAAACATATTGATAAACAGAGAGTGAGAGAGAGACAGACGCATAGATAAGCAAGCAGATAATGTTGAAAATCAACAACAGCGACTATCAGAGCATCATCACCTTCAATAGCAGCAGCAGCAGTAGACAAATTTGTTCAGTGTTTAAGCATAATGGTCGTGGTAGGATGTTGAAAATCGTCCAAGAATTCTTGAAAGGATTCCAAAACAAAGGCATTATTGATTTCTGTTTCTTTTTGTATTCATTAGACGTAGCAGTGCTTTGCATTGGTCTTCTCCTCATGAACAGACTCTTTGACTCCGAAATTATTCTTTATGCGAAATGTCTCAGTGCACACACAGGCGCACACCGCCCATTGTATTTTAGTGTGTCTCCGTATATATATATATATATATATATATATATATATATATATATATATATATATATATATATATATATATATATATATATATATATATATATACACACAAAAACAGACGTGATTATATATATATATATATATATTTACATATGTATGTATGAATCTATATATATATATATATATATATATATATATATATATATATATATATATATATATATATATATATATACTCTCACTCACGTGTGTGTGAATGTATGTGCAGTTTTCTATAAAGTGCCTAGGCAAATAAAAAAATTACAGGTGAAATCTAACAGTTTGGATGATTGCAATTTTCCACATCTATCCAGAAAATCTTGGCAAACAACGACATTTTAAAACGGACAGTTCACCTACATATTCCTCACATGTCCTTTGAGAGGTTTTGGTTAGAAATGTAACAGATCGATATGTTTGTTGAACGAAACCGCTATTTTAGCATCAAGGTCCCATAATGTGACACCGCTAGAATACTACACACACACACACACACACACACACACACACACACACACACACACACACACACACACACACACACACACACACACCCATATATATATATATATATATATATATATATATATATATATATATATATATATATATATATATGTCTATATATCTGAGTTGAGGTATTATGTACATTATTTACATTATTCGGACTATTGTCCACATCTTTGTCGCCATGTTTATCACAACGTTTCGGCTGTTGTACGCTCCAGCCTTCTTCAGGTGGTTGGAATGTCGAACTGTTTAATGGATGTCTGTTATCAGCTGCCTCCTGTTAATTTCCCTCTGAAAGTTCTCCACTGCCTTAATCGGGTATTGAACTCACACTCTTTGGGTCCTGTCACTGGATCTAACCAACGCCTTTATCCACTGTGCCATATGTTTACCCCAGTGAGCGAAATGAAGGGTTCAGTTCGACATTCCAACCACCTGAAGAAGTCCGAATAATGTAAATAATATATATATATATATATATAAAGTGGACATTAAGGTCAATATCTAGCGTAGATTGTTTCACGTTTAAAACAATCTTCATGCATGAAGATGGCGTTATAGCATGAAACAGGAGTTGACATAAATATTCACTTTTTAATTAAACATGAGTGTGTGTGTGTGCTTGTTTACGTGTGTGTGTGTGTGTGTGTGTGTTAAAATTCTCAGAATATATCAGTAGATAAATCAATTTGAAGAATATATACAATCGGAAAATAATACTTCCTTCATTGCCGACGCGTTTCATCATGCGACTTTATCAAAGCAAGCGATGTTGTTTAGTTCCATGAAATTAAAAAAAATTTAAAGGATAGTTCAACGTAAGCTTCTCTTTTGATATTTGTATTTTAATTAGGTATTTTGTATTTCGTGTAACTACAAAATATTTTGATTTTTTTGTCCCCACTTGCCTTGATAACGTCTAATGACGAAACTACTCGGCAAAGACTAAGTCCTATTTTCTAATTGTAAGTTTTATTCACATTGTATTCTGTATAGATATATTGGGAAAACCTTAACACATATACAACAAAGACATCGACTTAATCAAATAAAGAAAGAAAATGATAATAATATCCAAAAAGAGGCTTACACAGGAGCGCTTTTTAAAAATTTTGAATATCATGTAACCGCAAAACATTGCACTTTTTTTATCATCACTTGCCTGATAATGTCGAATGATGAAACATACTAAGTACTATTTTTCAATTGTTTATTTTATTCAATATATGTATATATATATATATATATATATATATATATATATATATATATATATATATATATATATATCCACAGACAGAATGTTTCGTTGAATCAAAGTCCTTCAGTGTCATTAGACGTCCGATTGCTTCAAGCCGGCGTCAAAACTCAATCAATTTGGCATCAGTCAGAGATACTACCCCAAAGCTGTCGGCGTACGGCAGACAGAAATGGAAATTTTAACGTTTTCTGTAGAAATACGCCAATAGCCAGGAGAGCTCAATTGGTACTAGAAGAGCAATGCTTTAATACCAACAGCAGCAGCTACTGTTTTTAAAATTATCCTTTTCTCCAGAGAGCTCAATATAATGATGTGTGCGATTTTTTTTCCTTTCGCTCATGCACTTAGTTTAATTTTAATTTTGTCGATTACACTGTATAATAGGAAACGGTTGGGCATCGTCTGTGAGATAAAAGAGCACTATGACGCAATTCACTCCGCCAGAACTTTGGGAACGGTACGCGGTTCTGCTTGGCATTCGCGACGAAACCAACAATACGAACATTTCAGACTGTTTGGGTGTCTACCTGATGACAGTGCAGAAGATTCAGCAAGAGTTGAATGAATCGAATGGTGATTACGAAGGTACGGCAGCTCGGACAACTCATTATAATAGTAATGATAGGAAAAGAACTCCATAATCTTTTAGGGTGGGCTTAGGACACAACAATGAGGCCTACAATGAGTGCCGTGAGGCGGTAGTTCTGCCTTGAGTTAAGAGGGTGGCTGTTGGAAGACCTTATATCTGGCAACAGGAGACTGTAACACAATCAGGATAACACAGTAATGGTTTTTAGACAATTTCTGCGACCACATTCCCCCTTCCATCTTACCAACAATTTCCCCAGACACCAAATATTTTGGTTATTATGTATGGAGCACCGTCGAGCGAGAGACCAAAGAACTCCTTCTAACACCCAAAATGAAGTGAAGGCATTGATTATGGCAGCTTTCCACAACTTAATAAATATCACCGTTCAGAAGATTTGCAGGAGATTCCGAAGTATTCTGGAAACGCGGTTGAAGCCAATGGCGATTTTATTGAATATATTTACTCTTTAGTATTTGAAGACACGTTTGTGTTACTTTGGTAAATATAACAGTTAAAATGAGTTGCCAACGTTATTTTCATTTTTGCATCATATAAATGCCAATTTATCCATCTCTTTCTCAGACTATCTCTCTTTTTTAACATATATATATATATATATATATATATATATATATATATATATATATATATATATATATATATATATATATGTATGTATGTATGTATATATATTTATATGTACGTACACAAGCATACATAATTATTTGCTGTAATAAATGTAATAAAGCCATTTTCATTTTCCTAATATTGTAGGCATATCCTTTGTTATCAGATAGATGTAAAATAATTTTTGTATTGAATAAATATTCGTTAGAAAGAAAGAAAATACTGCTAAAATATTATCTATCCTCCGACATGCCAGTGAGTGCTTGACCACATCCTCACAGATTACGGCGAGATTTGAGGCGGCAATTATGTTTTTACATGTTAATTCTAAGAATATCGTAAACCCTGACCCACTTGAAGGTTTTCAGGAAAATGACAAGCAATAGGACACTCATTACTACTCTGAAAATAAATTGAATTTTGCCTCCTGTTTTACGCTGACATGAAATAAAATGATGATATTTAATCCATTGCTATGTCTCAGCTGGGAAAGTTCATTCACTATGTAGTCTTAGACAATATTTCACTCCAGAATTCATCTTCCAGGTTTATACATCTACCACTCATTTAGTCACCGAATGCTGCATTCATATCTTGTCCGGTGCTTTTGCTATGTGCCTAGACAGTATTGGTAAAATTCAAAGCAGTAACGATAACCGTTCTGGCCTGGTTTCTCGATTTCAGTCGATTTCACACCGCCGTAACGAAGCTTCCAATTACCTATTCTATAAATATTTTCATTTTAATTTACCTGATTCGATTTCCTCCTTGATATATAGTTTTCACGAAATAAAGCGCAGTAGTAGTTGTCATCTCGGTCGACTAATTCAGCTGTTGAAATTGCTAGTTGCAGCCATTTGATCAATACTGATTGTTACATCTCTCGATTTTGGAATCCTCTTCCGGTGTGAAATATTTCCTGTTCATGATGATCATTAAAAATATAAATGCGATGCCTATCATCATTTATTTTCGTGAATGGTTTTCTTTTAATGTTTCTCGATACTTGATTTTTTTTTAATATCAGTAAACCCTTACGGCCTAATTGCTTTTATTACATCCCTTTGGGTAAAATAATAAAACGAATTGTTGATGAAAATGTTAAAAAATCTACTTAAATATTTTGATAGCAGGGGGGCAGACAGAGATAGCAAGGAAAAAATATTCCTTCGAGTTACGAAGGAAAGGCAGCTTTCCAGAGACATGATCTTTCTACTTCCGGAAGTGACACGGCACGTAAAGGAATAATATATATAAAGATTGCGTTTGAAGTTTGAAAGTTTCCTGTATTTACAAATATGAGATGAGTCCTCGATAGCGTTTATAGATATCAAAATAATGTCGTAGAAATCAATATTAATTTGCATTTTCACACAATGGCAATCATCAGTCTATGTGTCACTCCATTCTGTGTGGGCTTTATATACAAGCGTTCAGTATGTAACAGGGATATCTCTCAACATTGAAGCATCTTTCCTTTAAAACACTCAACAATACTCGAATCTGTGTCGAATGTAACATAATTTCAGTAATGTTTCGTACAAGTTTCTATTTGATATTAAACTCTAATTCGACACGTAAAACATCGCAGTAAAATCTTTAACAGTTATTCCTAGTAAATTTTATTTAAGTAATAAAAATTAAAAGGGATGATTGCTACGAAAATCTAAATTATGGCCAGATGATTACAGGATTTTCATTGTTTCTCTCGTTTCAATATATCACATGGGAAACGAAGGAAAGTAGAAGAAGAGGAGGAGGAGGGAGAGCAAGAAGAAATAGATAAAAAATAAAGAGGAGAGCAAGAAAGAATAAGATCAAGGTGAAGAAAGTGTAAGAAGAAGAAGAAGAAGAAGAAGAAGGAAATAGAAGAAGATCAAGAAGAAAAGGACAGAATAAGAATAAAGAATAAGATCAATAATAATGATAATAATAATATGATGAAGAAGAAGAAGAAGAAGAAGAAGAAGAAGTAGGAGAAGAAGAAGAAGAAGAAGAAGAAGAAGAAGAAGAAGAAAGAAGAAGAAAGAAGGAGTAGGAAGAAAGAAGAAGATCAAGAATAAAAAGAAAGATCAAAAGTAAAGAAGAATAAGATGAAGAAAGAAAAGAATAAAAAAGAAAGAAGAACAAAGAGCAAGAAGAAAGAAAAAGAAGAAAAGATCAAGAAGAAGAAAGAAGAAAAAGGTTATGAATAAGATCAAGAGGAAAAGGTTTAAGAAGATCAAGAAGAAGAAGAAGAAAGAAGAAGAATAAGATCAAGAAGAAAATCAAGAAAGGAGAGTAAGAAGAAGAAGACCAAGAAGGACAAGAAGAAGAAATAGAAAGAAGATCAAGTAGAAGAAAGAGGAAGAAGAAAGAAGAAGAAGAAGAAAATAAGAAGATCAAGAAGGAGGAGTAGAAGAAATTGAAAGAAGATGATCAAAAAGAAAGAGTATGATGAAAGAAGAAGAAGAAGAAAATAAGAAGAAGATCAAGAAGGAGGAGAAGAAGAAATAGAAAGGAGAAGAAGAAGATCAAGAAGAAGAAAGAGTAAGGTGAATGAAGAAGAAGAAGAAGAAGAAGAAGAAGAAGAAGAAGAAGAAAGAGAAAGAAGAAAATCAAGAAGAACAAAGAGCAAGAAGAAAGAAAAGAAGAAAACAATCAAGAAGAAGAAAGAAGAAAAAGTTTAAGAATATGATCAAGAAGAAAAATAGTAAGAAGGAAGATCAAGAAGAAGATAAAGAAGAAAGAAGAAGAAGAAGAAGATCAAGAAGAAGATCAAGAAGAAGAAAGAGTAAGAAGAAGAAGAAGATCAAGGAGAAGAAGAAGAAGAAATAGAAAGAAGAAGATCAAGAAGAAGAAAGAGTAAGAAGAAGAAGAAGAAGAAGAAGGAGGAGAAGAAAAAGAAGATCAAGTAGAAGAAGAAGAAGAAGAAGAAGAACAAATAGAAAGAAGAAGATCAAGAAGCAGAAAGAGTAAGATGGAAGAAGGAGGAGAAGAAGAAGAAAATCAAGATGGAGAAGAAGAAATAGAAAGGAGAAGGTCAAGAAGAAGAAAGAGTAAGATGAAAGAAGAAGAAGAAGAAGAAGAAGAAGAAGAAGAAGAAGAAGAAGAAGAAGAAGAAGAAGGTTATAACATTAGCGTTTTCGACTTTGATGCCAGTGTTCGATCTGACAGAAAGTTTATTTCTTGAAAATGTTAGCTTGTTACGGATGTTAGAAAAAGAAATAGACAATGAAATATATCAAACACATAAAGAAAGATGGTTGCTGCAAGTTGACAAATACAAAGTATACTGAAGGCAAAAGGGACAGAGGAAAGCAACGAATATGCTATATAACGGAATTGTGTTTGAAAGAACAGGGATTAGGATGGAATAACAAAAAGACAAAACTTACTAAGAGCTACATGGAACAGGGACATTTGTAGAGCATGGATTACCCAATTCATTACGGGACACAGGATATAGATGAGTAAGGAAAGAAGTAATGGTTCAATGTTTTATTTCTTCATTCAAAATAATACATTCATACAAAATGGTACATTTCAATGTTACAGTACTATCCTGTGTTAATCTTCAATTTCGGCCGAAATCTGAAACTATATTCGTTTTTTTTCCCCTATTTACCCTCTAAAAGATATATGTTCGACCCACTTCTCAAAATCTGAACAAATGTCCAAACATCGGTATTATTTTTTTATAAAGATGTTTGGTAGATCTGAAAACATTTCAACACTCTCTATTTGTTCGTAATCTCAAATCATAGGACATTTCACTTACATACACACGCACACACACATATATATGTATTTTTATACATATATATATACATACAAGCACATATTTATAAATGTGTGTGTGTTTGTGCGTACAGGTGCAGTTGGACAACTATAGTAAAAAAACGACCTCGTCTTTGAGTGGACAGCTCGCTTAAAAAGGCACTTAAGTTGGCGTAGATTTGTCTAAAATTCCTATCAATCCCTCTGGAGATTCTTTCTTTTTCATATTCTGATGTTTTGGTTCTTTCTTTCTATCTTTCATTTTCCTTTCTTCTTCTTCTTCTTCTTCTTCTTCTTCTTCTTCTTCTTCTTCTTCTTCTTCTTCTTCTTCTTCTTCTTCTCCTTCTACTATTGTAAATGTCTGTTCTTTCAAATCCATCAACCGACACAGGTTAATATTATATAATGTCTGCCATTATATAGATTTGAGACCACGCTTTTGCCTACTGCAAAATACCGCAATAAAACGGTCAAATCCATGCAGACGTGAAATATGGCGCAGCATGGAACGAATGTGAAAATCGCTGTATTGCGCGCATACACGTGTGTGGTGTGTGCATGAATGTGTCTATTTGTTCGATATGAATATTGACTAACAGACTATTAATCCGAGACAAGCCCTCAACTAAGGGGCATTCGACTGCAATGGAACTAACATAATGATAGGTTTTTATCTTGTGCACTAACTTTTACTGAACAAGCAGTCCAACAAGGTACATACCTACATAAAAACTTACAACATATGCTCATACATTGTCAAGTATAGTTTATAGTCAAGCATATATATATATATATATATATATATATATATATATATATATATATATATATATATATATATATATATATATAATATGGATAAAACAACTGAAAAGTTGTAAATTAAAAGAAAAAAATTGGGTGTTTATTTGTGAAAGTATTTATTTATATGTTTTTATATATTTGATATTTCAGACCACCTCTGTCCTTCCTCAGAAATTAATTGAATATATATATATGTGTATATGTTTGTGTGCGTACGTATGTGTGTGTGTGTTTGTGTGTCTGTGTTTGTGTTTGTGTGTGTGTGTGTTTGTGTTAGTGTTTATGTATGTGTGTATTTGTGTGTGTGTGTGTGTTTGTCTGAAATGTCAATTATAATATAAATATACTTATAATACCTCTAACAATGTGCTGGTGTTAATAAAATAAAACTATTAACTAAATATTAATAAATATATGTATTATCCCTCACTGCTGGATGCAATATCCAGGTGCTCACTATGAACTGACCGTTAAACAATTTGAATTTTAATATATCTGGTTATCTCAATGTTGCCGGAGTTATATATTATATTAGGATTACCATTTTTTTTTTAAATTTTAATGCTTTAAAATTGCACTTGGCAATGAAATTATACGGGATTTATATTTCATGTAAAAAGAAAATTTTAAAAAATATACATTTGAGTGGTGAATATTCATATATTATTTTTTAATATTTTTTTTTAAAAATTAATTATAATTAAAGGATCATTAATTCTTATTTGAAAAAAAATCTAAATTTACATCCAAAATAAATAAATAATAATTTACAGTAAAATTAAAACGTAATTTACATTAAATTTTAAAATATAATCTAGATTAAGTATTCAAATATATATTTACTTTATGCCTACATGTAACCATCAATTCATTTCTTTTGTTTTATAAGCGAGGGTTATTTAAGTGTTTTAAGATAACTTAACATAAATTACATTTATTTCCTTTACCGTTAATATCCATTGCTCCTAGATATAATCGCCCAGTTGATTGATGGAGAAATTCACTGTTTCTTTCATTGCCAGAAATATTTGGAGAGAATCTTGCGGTGTTAGTATTTTAAAATTAATTAAGTTCCTTCGAGGATGGAACTATGTCTGACTACAGGCCACTGCAACATGCCACACAATCAGGAGAGACCAGCCGTTGCTGTCAAACTATTTCTTTGACAACATAAACTAATACATCTGGCCAAATAACACCCCAGAGTGCAACCCCCTTTGTTAGATGTGGGGAGCAGTTGAGCAAGAGACCAACAAAACCTCTTGTAACACCAAAGATAAAATGAAGGCAAGCATTATGGGGGCATTGACCAAATTATGGAAGGACAACGTCCAGCAGAATTGCAGGAGATTTCGTAGTCTTCTGGAAGCCAATGACGATTTTTTAAATACTTTTACCATTTAGAATTTGAAGATATCCCTGTGTAATTTTGGTACGTATATATTTTAAAATGAGATGTCAATGTCATTTTAATTTTTCCGTAATTTAGACAATTGATTCATCCCACCCTGTGTGTGTGTGCGTATATATATATATATATATATATATATATATATATATATATATATATATATATATATATATATATATAGTCTTAAGGTGTGCTATATTTATGGGATAAAGTGTTCACTATAAGAGATAGTGCGTGTGTAAATATAAGAGTTGACATTGAAGTCAACACTTAGAGGCGACAGTCTGTTTCATGCTAGACGCAATAATCAGGCCACGAGTGCTGTTGTATTTTTCGGCTATATAGCTAGATAGCAAAGAAAAATAGCAACACTCGTGGCCTGACGATTGCGTCTAGCATGAAGCAGACTGTCGCCTGTAAGTGTTGATTTCAATCTTAACTTTTATATTTTTATATATATATATATATATATATATATATATATATATATATATATATATGTGTGTGTGTGTGTGTGTGTGTGTGTGTGTGTGTGTGTGTGTGTGTGTGTGTGTGTTTAAAGATTTTCCCCGTATTTTTTTCATGTGGCACTACATATTATCTATGTAATGCGTTTTCAGCCTCTACTTTTAATAATATTAAAGATAACACGTCTGTGTATTTTGTCACACGGTACACACACAGGCGCTGGCGCTTCAGCACACAGAGGCCAGTGCGCGTGCTCACAGAGACACACACACACACACACACACATACACGCACACATATATTCATATATTCATATATTCATATATATATATATATATATATATATATATATATATATATATATATATATATATATATATATGGTGCGGTTGGTGTGTCGGCGTGGAGGGGGGCGAGAGAGACTGCCTGTGGGTTTATATTCCTGTATGAATAACGCAAGATAAAAAAAGTGTTTTTTTTGCGTGTATCTCCTGTTAAAGTAAACTGAGTGATCGATCAAACTTGCCTTTCAACGCGATTCTTTATAATAAAAAATACATCACAGATTATAGCTCTTTAAGATATCAAGCTAAGATTATTGTCTTTCCTTCTCTAGCAACAAAAGTAAATGCATTAATATCATGCGATTTCTCTCTTTCGCCTACTCATTCTCTCACACTTTCTCTCTCTCTCTCTCTCTCTCTCGCTCTCTATCAATAATCTCTTTTCTTTCTTTCTCTGTGCCTGTAGTACTTTGTAGAAAAATCCAATCGTTTTATCCCAACATTTGGGAAAATATTTAAAAGAATAAATGCGCTTCAAATGCATACAATTTATCTGAGTAACTGATTTCTGAATTTAACTAACTGATGTGTTGATAGCGTAATGATCATCAATACGGACATAATAATGAAACGGCATAATTTTGCGTCTATTTTATTCACAATTCCCTTAAAAATGGCAGTAATCTAGCTCTTCAACCCATCCTCCTATGTGTTAAATAGTAGGGTAGATTAGACTAGCATTGGGATAGCAACAAGCAATTTTGATGAGATTTACCAGTGTAAAGAACATGGTCATTTTGCACTGAAATATGTAACGCCTGTTCTTAGCAATAACTGTACGCTATGAAGTAATGTTAGTTTGACTTTCAAATGATATTATATATTATAAAATTTACACGTTCTATTATCCTCATCTCTGTCGCCAGATTTATTACAACGTTTCGGCCGTTGTACGCCCCGGACTTCTTCAGGTGGTTGGAATGTCGAACTGAACCCTTTATTTCCCTCACTGGGGTAGACTGTTCTAGTTCAACGTGTCGTGGATGTCCGTTATCAGTTATCTCCTGTTAATTCCCCTGTCCATGTTCTCCACTGCCATAACCGGGTATTGAAGTCAAAACTATTTTGGGTCCTGTCACTGGATCTAACCAACGCCTCAAGGACACATGGCATGGTGGATAAAGGTGTTGGTTAAATCCAGTGACCGGACCCTCAGAGTGTGATTTCAATACCCGGTTAAGGCAGTGGATAACTTTGAGATGGGAATTAACAGGAGATAACTGATAACTGACATCCATTAAACATGGCACATGGATCTAGAAAAGTCTACCCCAGTGAGCAAAATAAAGGGTTCGATTCGACATTCCAACCACATGAAGAAGGCCGGAGCGTACAACGGCCGAAACGTTGTAATAAGTATGGCGACAAATATGGGGACAATAGTCCGAATAATGTAAATATTGTACATAGTACCTCATCTTAGAAATATAAACAGATATTATAAACTTGTTATATTAGTTTTCAGATATTGCGTTAACTAAATGATAACCCTTGCTTTATTTTACTATATTCAATATAGCTACAGCTAAATGTGGGTAATATTTCTCAGATCATGTTTTTAATTATTTCATTCCAAGTAAGACAATAAATCTACTAAGACGCACAGTGTTACTGCGTGTGGGAATTTATGAGAAAAAGATAAAAAAACTTTATCATGGAGCGAGAAAAATAAAAGAACAAGACAGTAGATAACGATTGACATTGCATCAAAATTTTTGAGAATCAAGGTTGACTAGAAATCAAGGAGCATGAAGAGAATTCCACAAGTTAGAATTGCGAGAGTATAAACTTTTAACATAGAACCGATGAAAGCTTGACGGAATCTAGTACTCTGATTAAATCTATAATATCTAGGTACGATAGAGGAAAGTTCCTTAGTAAAATTACTATGACAGTATATATACACAAGGCACGTTGAAGATACATTACGGCGGTGGGAAAGTGAACGAAGCCAAGATTTATGTTCCTTAAATTAGGCCTGGGTAATATTATTTTATGCTAAACTGATACTTATCCAATCTCCACGTTTTCTTTCACTACGCTATTGATGTTAATTGAAATTACCTGACGTGAAAAGAGGGACAAATCCAAACATATTGACATTAAACATTTGAGCCCTGACCACCGCTTTATCGGTTGTAGAGAAAGAATGACGTAATTCACAGCCACCGTTTGAACAGTGGTAGAGAAAAATGACTTAATGTCCAGCTATTTGTTGAACGGTTGGTAAACACTTGTAACTATTTTTATATCAACCGTGCAACATTACCAATTATTATCGAATTTTGACTCAGAAGCACAGCCAGAAAAAATTTTTTTTAAAAATTCAGGAAAGTAAGGATCAAAGGGCGAATTTCTACATTTGATGCATCTAAATGTATATGTTTGAGTAAGTTTCTGAAATGATATCCTTTTTTTCCATGTGTTTGTTTTACATTGTTTTATTTCTCATACCATAAATCAAGTTACGGCACATATTCAGTTTCTTATTTAACTATTAATTTTCATCACTCCTTGTGGGAGATATCTTCTAAATATCTCTCTTGTAAATGTCTATAAAACCAGATATTAACTTCAGTACACTATTACTAAAATGCTACATTAACCTGGAAACTCGAGTCATATTTTTAAATAGCATCTTTAGATCGAGAATTTTATATGGATGTTTTGAATGGCGCCACACCCGTTCAAAAATAGCGAAACCCACAGCCGTATATAATCACTATCTAAGATCAGTGGCTAAAAATGGGTTTGAGCGAGTGAAACCTGAGGATCATATTTCATCAGACACTGTAGACTGGCACAATAAGATCCCAAACAAAGACCTGTACTGAATAAGAGAAATCAAAATTCTTTATGATTTCCAACAGCAGCAACAACATAAATTGATATCACATGTTACTCGATGAGAACGTCATGACATAATCAAGATGTTGACATTCCACACAACTTCAAACAAAAGGTTAGGAAAGAAACTCCCATCAATATTGTTAAGAGTGATAACAGCTACGGGAATTGAGAAACATATTATTCTGAAGAAATGCTTTAAAACAAAGAGTTTATAATTATATAATTTATGAAAAGAAGAAGAAGAAGAAGAAGAAGAAGAAGAAGAAGAAGAAGAAGAAGAAGAAGAAGAAGAAGAAGAAGAAAGCGGTACAGTTGCTGCAAACCAGTAAGTGTTCTAAATGTACGTGCTGAAATCCGAAGAAGCAT
>OZ038496.1:79534578-79539578 GCA_964036315.1 Acanthosepion esculentum
GACAATTCCAATGAGGAATCAGCAAAGTTATCACTTTTGATCTGGCAGTTCGGTTTAAGTCTTTTTCCCATCGCCGTATATTACTCATGATTGTTTGGCATGCACAAAGAAAAAATATGAAAAATAAATGTAAAAAATGGTTGTGTTACACTGGTTATTGTTCGAGGCAATATTTCATTTTTTTAATTTTAAGTTTGACCTTTATGTTGGACTATCCGATTTGGAAAGTAAAAAAAAAAAAAAAACTACGCTTCATTTACACTACCATAACCCTTCATTTGACCTTGCGCTTAACGTTAGATAATACAACTATTTCTTGCAATCTTATTTTTGTCTCTCTAATATTGATTTCTATCGCCAACCATATATGGACAGATATGAGTAGACCTTTATAATCAGTTATAAGTAAACCGAGAAAAGTAAATAATTACGCATACACAGACATTTGGAATATAGATATTTAAATACTTTCAGAGCATAACAACTACATTGAAATAATATAGTAGCTAAAGGCTTTTATCGAAAGAAAAATTTTAGCATAAATTGTCAGATCTGAAATGAAATACATTAGACACAATATCAAGATCACTGAAATAAATCACGAAAGAAACTGTTCTGTTGGTGAATAAGAGAAAATAAAAAAAACATTGAATTAAAACTTCTGAAATGAGGAATTATAATACTGTTCGATTTTTTACGTTCAGACTAATTTCTTTAACGTTGGTGATTTTTAAGAAAATGTTTTGGCAGTTTTGCTCCCAGTTATTTATCCAAATGTCTGTCGTGCGGGTAAACTTCAGGGAATTTCAAAATTAACACTTTATTTAATCTAGAAAGGGGGGTTTGTCTCGTTTCGTTTTCTATGCATAATCAGTCTTGTTTTTATTTAACCCTGCGCAGTTACTACTCAACCTGTTTACACTGAGCTTAATTCTGTAGTACTAGTCACCTGGGATTGAACCACCACCAAAATATATCTAGTGAAATGGATTCGCGAGAATGAAAAGCATGGTCCATATATTTATCTTTCACCGCTTGGTCTTCTAACCTTAAACAGAATTAAAAGATAACAAATGAAGGAAATCTATAAACATAAATACATAATGAAAGAAAAGCCGTGGTGTAATGGTTAGCAAACTTGTTATCACAGCCCTATACCTTCAGCCTTGGAAAACATCTAAGCTAAACTTAGAGAATCACAATAAAAATAGAAAGAAAAACTAAAAAAAATTCAGCCTTTAGGGAAATAATCAAGCCGAAATCTTGTTAAAGAAACAATAATAAACGTTAGCTAGCATAAACAGCACAGGTGCATTCAAATTAGTTCAAACCAAGCATGTTTATACTAGAATGGAGAAAAGAGTTTAAATAGAGCAAACATATTCTAATGTCTCAGATCAATGATTTAATATTGTTTTGAACGGATTAAACCTGCATATTTTTTTTTTTAAAAAAAGACTACATTTCATCAAGTCTCATAGACTGGAGATACAGAATCACAAACAATGAACTGTACAAAATAACAAAAACATTTCGCCAGCAAGAACAACTAAAATGTATAGTACAAATAACTAGAAGAGAAAATACCTCGTACATCTCCCACTATAATTTATATCGTGGCCTCCTCGACTTTTTCGGCTTTAATTGTATTATTAATTCAATTACTAATATTGTACGTGCCTACTGAATTCTTGCTCTTATCTATCTGTTACTGATCCCATTAAAGCAGGATATTTGAACATTATTATCAATCAACTCTGACAACAGTTAGAATTTATGGATACAATTAATGTAAACATAACGTTCTTGAGAGTATACCTGAAATATTGCGAACTCAAGAAGCTGAGATTTTACACATCTTTAAATAAAAGACAAGGAAGTAAACCCGAATCAATACTAGAAAATTGCGATAACAGTGAACTTGAGAAAACGGTTTATCTCAAAATAATATTTTAAGAGAAACATTTGGTAGACAGTAACGCTAATTTGTCAATGAATATCTAATGTTTCCATATAAGAAAAGGTTTAAGTCCACCGTAACTGTTACTATTAATATGATTTGTTGGTTTTCGAACGAATACACCGATGATAGACCGATGATCTCAACAGACCGATTATCTCAATATTCAAAGTCAACCTAATGGGGGTGGCATTGATAATTAGAGATTCGTGATAGACAAAGATCTTCGACACTTTGTAAAGAAGTAAACGTTGAAACTTTTTCCGGTCATTTACTTTGAAGTTTTATAAATACATGTTACATTTTTTATGGATACATTTGACTGATTGAATTTTTTTTTTTACGGCACATCAACCCTATGCAGGTTATTTAAAACCAGAAAATTTTAAAAATATCTTTCTATATATCTGAGATGAGGTATTATGATAACTTGCATGATATACATTATTCGGACTGTTATCCTCATCTTCATTGCCATATTCACAACGTTTTGGCCGTTGTACGCCCAGGCCTTCTTCAGGATATGTCTATATCTCTGCGAGGAGGTATTAGGATTACTTGCATTGTATACATTATTCGGACTGTTATCCTCATCTTCATTGCCGTTTTCACAACGTTTCGGTCGTTGTAGGCTCCGGTCGTCTTCAGGTTATTAGAATTTCGAACCGACGTCCTCCGGGATAGATTGTTCTAGTTCCACGTGGCATGTAAATAACTGAGACATCCGGATGAGGCAGGACACATGGAACGAGAAAAATCTATCTCGGTGGACGAAATAAAGGGTTCGATTCGAAATTCAAATCACCTGAAGACGGCTGGAGAACCGAACGCCCGAAACATTGTGAATATGGCTATGAAAATGCGGATAACAATTCGAATAATGTAAACAATGCAAGTACACATTTTTAATTGTACGCTTTTTTGTCATAATAATATTTAGTAATACAAGTCTTAATTATTTACGTATAGCTGGGGGGAAACTAGATTCATACACTATTTAAATTAGTCGGACTATTGTCCTCATCTTTGTCGCGATATTTATTACGTTTCGGCCGTTGTACGCTTCAGTCTTCTTCGGGTTGTTGGAATGACGAACTGAACCCTTTATTTAGCACACTGGGGTAGACTATACTAGTTCCACGTGCCATGTTTAATGGACGTCAGTTATCAGTTATCTCCTGTTAATTTCCCTTTCTTAGTTCTGGCGACAGAGACGAGGACAATAGTCCACATAATGTAAATAGTGTATATAATACCACATCTCACAAATATAGATAGATTCATACATTTCCCAAGAGTATTTAAGCGTAAGTGGCCATAAAATACCCACCTTAAATCCATTTTACCAATCTCATATCCAAACTTACTGCACCTGGTATTCCCAAGCGATCACCCATCTAGATATTGACTAGGCTAGATGCTGCTTAACTTCGGATATCGAACGGTAACCGCAGGTTTCTGGATACAATTCATATTAACAGAAAGATTTCCCACTTCCTCCCTCGTATACCTTCCACTGGCATTTCTATCGTGGCCACGTCAATGACCGTTTGTTTCGGCTTTAAGTGTATTATTAATTCAAATAATACAATTGTACCTTCCTACAGAAATCTTGCTCTTATCTATCTGTTACCGAGCCTGTTAAAGCAGCATATTTGAATATTATGATCAATCAACTCTGACAACAGTTCGAATTTATGGATACCATCAATGTTAACATACCGTTCTTGACAGTATACCTGAAGTACCGTTAACTTTACAGCTTTTCCGATACGCTTATGGTATTTTGTCTCAAGTAATAAGCACCGCTTCGCTACAAGCAGTCAACATTTATATCTTCTTTATTAATATCTTCCATCTCCTTCTGCAGTTTATCATTGTACACATTAAGATTTCAGCAGTATCGTGCGCTTCGCATCGGTGAGTATGTTAAAACCAATCTCCTTAATTTTCGAGCACACTAAACAGAAAGGTGAATAAAATTATTGGTACATTTGTTGGTTTGTTGTCTTTAGTGGTATATCAAAATGTCTATGAATTATTTAATGCCGAAATCTAAATATTTTGTAAGCACATTTTTATTTTACTTTTTGGAGGTCATAATGGTTTAGTAATACAAGATTTACTAATTAACCCATAGCTGATGAGTGAAGTTATAGATTCATACCCTTCCCATCATTGTGGGTGTCCTCCAGTATTCGCTGTCACACAGGATAACAGTTATTACGTAACACATCACTAAACTTTTCGTGTATATGTGTGTGTATATATGTGTATACCAAATCAATGATATATGTGTATTAATGTAATGTTAATTTAGGGATTGCAGCATTTAATGAAATCTGTTTTTGATGGAGACTGACAAAGGATTCTCTGTTTAGCCGAACCAAAACGACCCATTCTGGAAATGAACAATCACCGACAATGAAATAACTAATAGTTAAACCCATGTGAAGCGTAAAAAGTGTAAAATTAAAGATCCTACTAGTAACAACTCCCAATCCAACACTGGGTTATATTTGTATCTGCTGGGATTGGAAAAATGTTATATATTAGTTGTACCTTCTGTAAAATCAAACGTTGGATTCAGAAAAATACAATTCTTAGACAGATTGCAGGTAGCAATGAAAATAAGGGTCAGTATTTAACAATCAAAAGCGTGTCGTCTTACAATAGAACAACGCCGGACCTTAGATTTTCAGATAAGCCTTTTAGCCATCAAGATACCATTTGTCAAATGAATCACTGAAAAACTCTTATTATAATTATTCAGCTAGAAAGAAGACAGGTCAAATTCATGTTGTATCAGCCCCACTATATCTGCCCAGTTGAGCAGTGGTGAAATGAGCAAGATCATTCAGGCTGTCAATAATGGTACCAACATTCATACTCTGGGCTCCATCTTCAAAGTCCACTCAAGACCCATCAAGAGAACGGCGAATAAGTTCACAAAAGAGGGAAAAGCAGAGTGGAAAACTGGATCAGGAGATCACAACAGCAAGAGAGATCATCATTTCAAGTTAAAGCTAAATACATTCTT
>OZ038496.1:79544578-79549578 GCA_964036315.1 Acanthosepion esculentum
CGATTATTTAACATTTAATCAGTTAAGAGCAGCAATCACAAACTTTAAATGCATGACATTTTTCACTCAGCGGAGAGGACAAATCAAGATGAAGTGCTTCCGAAATTCTCACCAGTGACGACGACTTCAGTCGAGAGATAGTTATGTGAAAATATTGTCAACAAGCTTCAGGCTAAAATTACACATATGCCTGGTTTACTGGAAGTATATCGAGGGTGGCAACGACAGGGCATCTCAGACTGTACACAACGGCTAAGGTGAAGAGTTCCGCTAATGGTTCAATGGCTACATGCCCGTGATCAAGACGAGATTAATTCATCCGTATGACGAATTTTCTAGTTTCCGATGGTTTTGCGCTATTATTATTGGTTTCATAAAATATTACACTAACAGTTGGCAAAATCTTTTTCGAATGAAATTTACATATACATTTTGTATCGTACGAATATATAATATTCGTACAATACAAAATGTATATGTAAATTTCATTTAATATTTTTTAGAATAGTCAGTATTCACTTCTACAGTAACCGACTTATTCAGTGCATTTCTGTGTATATTTATTTATTATCCAACAGTGTTCAGTTAATTATATCAATAGTAGGTTTATACTTTAGTCATAAAATACAATAAATTAAGGATTCATACGAATTTTTGTTTCCTCTACTCTCTGTATATATATATATATATATATATATATATATATATATATATATATATATATATATATATATATATATATATATATATAGAGAGAGAGAGAGAGAGAGAGAGAGAGAGAGAGTGTGTGTATGTATATATATATATAGAGAGAGAGTGTGTATATATATATATATATATATATATATATATAGAGAGAGAGAGAGAGAGAGAGGGGGGGAGAGGGAGAGAGAGAGAGAGTGTGTGTGGAGGCGCAGTGGAGCCATGGATAACGGCTTAGTTTGAGGAATCTCAGAGCCGCGTTCGAATTCCAGTCAAATACATTAGATTCACTTACCTGAAAGGTGTGAATCCTCTGGAGACTGGGTTCTATAGCCTTGGATGGCAAATGGTTTAGGAGAAGGACAAATCTGAAATCAAAACCTGCGGAGGATCTGTATTCGGCCCTTCAAAAAGTGTGGATGGTCCTGCACGAAACCTTCATCACAAATCTCATGTGCTGTTGTCAGGCTGTTGGTTTCCTAGGAATTGATCTGCTTGACCCTCATATGTCGAATTCGACGTGAGAGTAGAATAAAATATATATATATATATATATATATATATATATATATATATATATATATATATATATATATATATATATATATATATATATAGGTGTGTGTGTGTGTGTGTGTGTGTGTGTGTGTGTGTTTATGGGCGCGTGCCCGAGTTGCTCAAACGTTCGCTTTTCGTCCGAATCTCGTTCAGTTGTCAGGAAGTAGAGTTCCCAGCGTACGGCACATTTGGTAAGTGCCTGAAAACCATACCACGGGTTGAACCAAACCTTGTGAGTGAAATTAGGTAGACGAAACACTTGGGTTTGTGTGTGCTAGCCTTGTACAGATTTTTGATCAAGCGTGATAGGCGCTCTCTCCCAGACGGTCTGCTCAACATAGTTGCAGTATAAACATATATATAAATGGAAGAAATGCGAGATTTGCTAAAAGATTCTACGCTGCCATAAGTCGGTTTCTACTTTATCTGTAAAGTTGCGAGTATTTTTAACTACAGTGTCATAAGAGAGATTATTAAATTATCGAAACCGCCTTTTCCCCCATACATTCCTTGCCCTCGGTTTGAGTTATTTATCAAATTCTTTTCCTTAAACACAGTAAAATTTATAAGATCACATAATATCCGATATAATCCGTTAAATAACAGATATAATTTTCCTTCAAAGCCAAAGAAGAAAATAAGTTCTGGTTTATCAACTGTTCAGTTAAATTTTAATTAAGTTTTGGCAGTCAAATCATAGACTCCGCCAATATCTTACAATTCTAAGATAAGCCAGATTGTACCTGGATTTAACTATAGTCAATTATATATTTATTTTATCATAGATGTGCAAGAATTTAGAGATAAGGTGATGCAAACGAAACATAACCGATAAAAAATGTTTTCTTATTTATCATTGTTAAAACGAATTAGAATATTCGAGCAGCCATTTAAACGTGAATTAGATTCAAACATTATGTGAGGATTGAAAGGTGATGCTAGCTTTTTCATATTTTTCTGTCATTTGAGTTCATGTAAATCTTAGAAAAGATTTGGAATTCTACCCTGGGGTTAGAAGCGCTTTTATTTCGGCCATTTTCTTCCGCACATAAATCGCGAATGTTTACTTGTGCAAAAACTCCGTATCGTCTTTTGTTTTACATTTTTTTTTAAATCCTAGATAATCATTTGGAATACTTGTGTATTGTTGACGACGCTATATATCAAAGAAAGTATTATACGAGTAAACACATTTTAACAACATAACAACGGAAAATATACAGTGGGTTATAATATGTTTTTAGCCACCCTTGTTTACAGAAATTCTGGCATGTGTAATAACATCATTTTTTTCAGACAATACCATGTTAGTGAGAAGCTACTGTCATCTATGAACGATAGTTGACTTATAATTTGCAATGAAAGTACGTGGAAGTAAGGAAATTGGTGAATTTCAACGAGGGAAAATAAGAGGATGGCATCAGTGTGGTACGTTAAATAGGGGAATTGCTAGGTTTTTCCAGGTTAATCATCAAACGCTTAATAATATTTTCAAGAAATGTAATGAAGAAAGCCATTGTCCGCTGAAACAACGTTCAGGAAGACCAAGTATCGTGTCTGAGTGAAGGAAAAGACCGCTAAAGAAGGAAGTCATCACAAACCATCTTCAGAGCGTCAAAGATGTCGCCAACAGAATCGAAAAGTCACCATATGCGGTGAGGAAGACTATGGAAAGAAGAGTTGCAAGAAAGAAGCCCTTAATTTCAGAAATTAACAGGAACAGTCGTTTGGGGTGGGCGAGAGAAACCGAGAACAAAGATTATGAATTTTGGCAGACTGGGTTTGGTCAGATGAAAGTAAATTCATCCAATATTTGAATTCGAGAAAAAATTATGTTTGGAGAAATCAGAATGAGACTTTGAACACTGAATGTCTGCTGGCGAACTTGAAACATGGAGGGATTGGAGTTATGTTGTGTGTCGCTGTATCGTTTGGAGTAAAATCTGAGCTGATTCTTGTTGACGAGTGGTTAAATTGACTAAAATACTGTCAAATATTAGAGAAAGGATTATTCCCACTATTTGAAATCAGTCAGATTGACAAGAATGTCTACCTTTTTCAAGAAGACGGAGGGCCATTTTACACGAGCAAAGTAGCAAATGCCTGGAAGGAATCACAAGGAAAGAAATCCCTGCGGTAGTAACCAAACTTCCTGACATGAATCCAATAGAGCCCGTTTGAGAGAACCTTGACCGAAAACGTCGAGAGCGTGCAACCAAAATCATGTCAGTAGCAACCCTTAGAGGTACATTGCCAAAAGAGTGGCAAAATACAGAAAAAACGATGTTGATAACTTGATCAAATCCATGAAAAATCGAATACAAGGACTGAAACTAGAAAATGGAGGACATAGTCCATACGAGTTCCAAATACTGTTTATTTATGTTGAGTTGCGGTTACTTAATTAAATTTTGAAATTGGAAAAATCCTTTCCTGCCACCTGCCTGATAGACACATAATACTGACTTGCTGATTACAGTGAATAAGAGATCGGATATGGTCATAAACATAGCTTTATGATACTTCTAGTAAAATTAGCTAGTTAATACCAGTTTTATTGCAAACAACATTGACTGTCGTAATAAAATTTGATATAATTAATGTAGTTTTTGGAGTTTATGTCCACAAGAAATTCAAGAAATCTGCATTTTTTATTGCTACAAAACATTTAAAGAAGATAACAGAATATTTTGCGCAAACATCCAACCGAATGCTAGAATTCGTGAGAGAAAATTCCTCTCTTTCGATAATAAGTCCCAATATATACTCTTCTAACTTTTTCGTCTTTGCCAAGATTGAAATCTGCTTGGAGTAATGTTTCTAAAAGAGGTTCAGAGTGGGTGGTCAGAATCATGAGATGAATCATTGTATTGACAATTGAGTACAATGGTAGGCTAAAAAATTATATAGGCTGACACTGAAGCAATGACGCGAGAACTGTGCAAACTTGCATGTATTCATTTCAACTCTTCTTATCAAGTACTGCAATGGTAAAGTAACATCAAACATAAGTAACTAGTAGCGAAATCTCTTCAGAATTGACAAAATTTGACACGTGGTGTCATCAAACATATCTCCGAGGGAATTACTGGTGACAGAGTAGCTACATTATTGAATAACGCAGCAGTTTTATCACCAATACAAAAGTAGGCAGGTGAATTTAAGAAGAGTGGAGAGAATATTGAAGAATATTCTAAGACACAACGAATTAGTATGGTATGTGTAAATCTCCACCTGATGAAACGCTAAAATAAAAATTAACGTTGAAACAAGATGTACAGTTTTGTAGTGAGTATCTGCATATTCTAATGTAACACGGCACATTAAATAAATATTTGTTGCTCTACTTTTGTATTGCGCCATGTTTTAAATTAATGTTTTGGATGCTGAAATCTTACTCTTCGTTACATTTGTGTATATATATATATATATATATATATATATATATATATATATATATATATATATATATATATATGTATATATGCAGGACAGACTTGGTTCTATAGCCTTGGATGGCAACTGGTCTAGGAGAAGGACAACACTGAATTCAAAACCTGCGGAGGGTCGTTTGGGGACCTTGTGGCATATGTTTTAAACAATTTTATTAATTATATCTATTTGTACTCTCGGTTTAACTCGTTGTAATTTATTTTATTCGTAAATAAGTTTTTTAAAGTCCTTTTAAGGTCGAATTCCCTTTTATTTTTGTAAAAAGCAATATATTAGATGTACAAAGA
>OZ038496.1:79554578-79559578 GCA_964036315.1 Acanthosepion esculentum
TCAGAATCTCCAACTTTATGTCCAGTGTGCATATAAACAGGGCTATATAGGTTTCTCTCCCCCCTCTCCCCCTCTCTCTCTCTCTCTCTCTCATACATACATACACACATACATACATACATGCATATTAATATTCATATATACCGGTTGTAACAGCAAAATTGTTCAAATCGTCTAAGAGCATAATTATCCGTCCCACAAAATGTTTAATATCAAAAAATAACTCTGAGTTTCTTTTTCTACGGTTTAATACATTTAGCCATCTTCACATCATTTGTCGTAATAATAACTGAACACTTTAAGTTTTTCAGTTAGAAAGAGAACAGGTTAAAATCCTTTTGTGTCAACCGCACTGACTTCCCAACTAAGCAATGTTTACAGGAAAAAAGATCATTCAATGCTTCAGAAATGCTAGCAACTTTCATACTCTGGCTTCCATCTTCAAAGTTCATTCAAGGATCATCATGAGAACACGGAATGTTTTAAAAAAAAAAAGGGAATGTGTAGCAGAAAACTGGATCAGGAGGTAACAACAGGAAGAGGGTTCATCATTCCAATTTAGAGCTAAAGAGATCAAATAGAAAAGATACAACTCAATGCATAAAACGTTTAGCATTTGAGAGAGGAGTTTCAGCGATGACAGTCCAAAGAGCAGTAAAGAAAAATTCTAAGTGAAACGTTTGAGGCATTTTGTTACACCAGGACAGATGGTTAGATAGTTAATTTTCGGAGATCATTTTGAAAAGTTTGAAAATGATCATGGATCAATTACTTAATATATATATATATATATATATATATATATATATATATATATATATATATATATATATATATATAAATATATATATATATATATATATATATATATATATATATATATATATATATATATATATATATATATATATATATATACATATATATATATAGCATCAACATTTGATATTTGATTCAAAAGCTAACGGGGATGAATATTTATAACACACATACACACACACACGGGCGCGGATGAGCGCACACAGTGAGGAAAGCACACATACGTACACACACACGATCACACATATATATTTGTATGCGTGTATATATATATATATATATATATATATATATATATATATATATATATATATATATATATATATATGTATGCAGATATATAGTTTTAACGTGTGCTATATTTAAGGGATAAAGTGCTCAATATCAATGAATCATCTCCTATATTTCTTATATTGTAGTTTTTCTATTCTTTTAAATGAGGGACTCAGATATCTTTGTCTATTCAATCATCGTCTTCCTGCAAGTTGGTCTCGAAATAGGCTTGGTTGTTCTGTGGCTAATCTTCCGAGAGATTTACATTTCACAGTTATATTAAATGTAAACATAAAATTGTAAGCATTAATAGATATTCGGCAAAATCACACACACACACACACACACACACACACTCACACACACACACACACACACATATATATATATATATATATATATATATATATATATATATATATATATATATATATATATATATATATATAAAGAACAATTGGGAAAATAAAAAATCCGAATATGCAAGTTTACTGTTTTTAATGCTGTTTCAATGTCGACGTCAGACGTTTCGGTTTAGTAGACCTTCTTCCGGACATAGTTATTAAAACATAATTAAAATTAGACGATATTCAAGTCAACCTAAAAAGACGATAGACAGAAGAATAATCAAAACAAAATGACTGAATTTTAAGATCAGCGTTCCGTTTTGAAAAGCCATCACGTCGGCGTCACGTGGGCGATGTTGTGAAAACGTATTCCTAAAATAGAGTTTATTACTATTAATGAAAGAGAAGAATTTTTTATTAGAATCTAAAGTTTATAAGTACGTTTGTCCAGCATTAATCTTGCCAGAAAAGGGGAAACATTAAAGAAGCCGGGTATAGTATTCACCGTGCGCGAGATAGATATTATGCCTGCCTCATAAATCAGTCTAAAATCGAGTGTGTGTGTGTACGTATGTGTGCGTTCCTCACTGTGTGCGCGCATCCGCGCCCGTGTGTGTGTGTATGTGTGTTATAAATATTCATCCCCGTTAGCTTTTGAATCAAATATCAAATGTTGATGCTATATATATATATATATATATATATATATATATACACACACAAATAAATAATCACGTATAGAATCGATCAGCAATATAAATGCGATTATTGGCGATATCCTCAATAATCGCATTAATATTGCTGATTAATTCTATGCGTGATTATTTATTTGTATATAAAATACATGCTGCCTAATGTTTTATGTTTTATGTTTATATATATATATATATATATATATATATATATATATATATATATATATATATATATATATAGATAGATAGATAGATAGATAGATAGATAGATAGAATCTGCAAAGTACTGGTTGTATTATATTTACCATTGGAAATTAATTCTCACATACTCTGTCCCTCATAAGAAAACTCACAATAAACTTACTTTGTATGACCACAGATCAAAACCCAATAATTGATATGTAAAAATTATTTTGATAGAATATTCTCTATTTGAATTCTGATCCAACCAAATGTTGTCTGTTTACTAAATACTCTAAATGTCAAATCTAATTAAATGTTTCTTAGCAACTGTTGAAAGAATATATTGTATCTCGCTTTTCAGATTGTGTTTATCAATAAGGAAAATAAAATATTATTTGTTCATGGAGTAATTCTTTTTAATGTTCCCTGGTAAATCAGATGGGAATTTGAATAGGCTGAAACAATTTTATTTTTGTGTATACACGTTTACTACTATCATCACCACACACACACACCAACAGACATATATATATATATATATATATATATATATATATATATATATATATATATATATATATATATATATATATATATGTGTATATATATGTGTGTGTGTGTGTGTGTGTGTGTGTGTGTGTGAACGCAATGTCTAAAATGACCTTCTCCGAGTCAACCTTGAAAATTGAACTCAGGATCAATCTGAGTAAGAGGTATACAAAGAACATTATCGAATACATATTTTTCTCACTTTCCTAGTCATACAATTTCTATTTCTCTACATGTCACTCTCTCTGTCTCTCTCTCTGTTTCCCTGTCTCCCTGCCTTTCTCTCTCTCTCTCTCTCTCTCTCTCTCTCTCTCTCTCTCTCTCTCTCTCTCTCTCTCTCTGACTGTTTATCTTCTCTTTAACCTTCCATGGGTGATTATTTGATTTCTATACTTTGGTCTAACTTTTGGCTTCCTTCAAACGTTAATAGCCTGTCGGCATTTGGAAATATTTATTTGAATATGAAAATAGATTGTTATTGATTTAAAACATATCTTTTTTTGTTGTTGAAACTTGATACCTTCCGAGAGATATCCGGAAGATATGAGCAGGCCATGTTTATAGTTTCGGCTGTTCGGAGAGAAAATAACAAATTGCTAAAAATAAAACCCTTATTATATTACTTGAAGGTTTTGATAGAGTAATTAAGATGTATAAGTAGTGCTGAAATGTTTTCGGCCTGTTCGATAACTTCAGATGTTCGATCAAAGTTATGTACAGAGCTGCAACACTGAAGATGTGAAATTTTAATGTTTAATTCGATTTTTCTCACCTGTGTCTGGACATGCATTTTATTTTTCTCTCCCAGAAGTCGCTGAACTTCCAGTCTATCGCATTGCATTCAGTTTCTCAATAATTTCGCTTGTGTTTTTATGACTTTTGTTATTAATTAGATCTTCAGTTATCATAATGTGATAACTGAAGATCTACCAAGACGGGTAAAATATAGTAATGTCCTGTAAGCAATTTTGCCGCTGATGAAGAAGCAATGAAAGCAATTTATATATAGGTTTGCTTCAGTAAATTGCTTCTAATTAAAGTAACATTTTTTTTTAAATCTAAATTATGGCCAATCTCATTACGACGAGCATCTTATGAACTGAGTCTGATATTTTGTAAATGATCATTTTTGTGTTCATAAAATACTTTATACCTTGTGGTTTCTCCTATATATTCCTTGTGGCAATCATTACAGATGGCAGAGTAAATAGTTGCTCACGTTTTCGGGTATTTTTAATTTGTTTTAAATTAATTAATTCCCATATTGTTTGAGTAGTAATTGTATATAATCTTATTTTGAAGACATTTTTTATGTTTATACGTTATTTTTATAGATACAAATATTTAAGTAAATGCTTTGTTTATAATAAACAGTTTTAACGACATTTACCATCCTGTATGTCCCAGAAATTTTCATAGAACATATGCGTCACCCGACAGGAATCGAAACTGTATCCTATACGGAACCGTCATATAGCCTGACGTGCTTTTACCGATTGAGCCACAGAGAAGCTTTTCGGTTATCAAGGTCGATTTTACTGTTTTTAAACTACAATTATCCATGATTTTCTCTCATACATTCATATCTGCTCGATGCGTATCCAAATGTAAACAAATGGTGTCAAACGTTATGATTTCGTCCGTTTCATTATGTGCGATGTAATCTTATGTAATTTTACATAAATTATTTTAATTTGTATTTGTGAGAGATTTTGTGCGTAACGTATTCTGTCTCGTTTTTAAAAGATATGCTTGATACACTTATTCTGAAATATATGATGAGGCTTTGGTTCCGCGTTGATTATTAAATAATTAGTGTATTTCTACTGATTGCTGTATTAATAACGTAGCCTAAATAGCGAGGGTTTTAAACAGAATCCGATAATTATTGCTGGTTTGCTTTTCTTGTTATACTGATAAAAGAAACTAAGGATATAATTTTTATTAGTTGATTTACGATAGAGATTTATTATCAGGTCATTATCAGTTTGGTTTCGCAAGATATGGATGAAAATAATGTATTGTTTGTTTCTGTTAGTTAAGTAAATTCTATAGAACCTCCGACTTTGATTATCTAGAAGGTAAGTTAATGTTGTTTCGAGAGGATATGTGAATACAGCAACATCGGTAGAGC
>OZ038496.1:79564578-79579578 GCA_964036315.1 Acanthosepion esculentum
ATGTGTGTGTGTGTGTGTGTGTGTGTTATATATATATATATATACATACATATATATATATATATATATATATATTATAATTATTATTATTATCATTATTATTATTATTATCACAAGAATTTAAACTACCCATGGTGATGATCATCGTATTTATTAAAACAGAGCATATGTAAATTACATACACAGGAATTTAAAATGGAGTAGTTTTAAATTCCTGTGGATGCAATTTATATATGGTCTGTTTGAAAAAAATACATCGAGCTCTCTTTGTGGGTCAGTTTTAATGTTTAATATTATTAGGATTCACTTGGATTATATACCTACGGATGTTTATATATATATATATATATATATATATATATATATATATATATATATATATATATATATATATATATATATATATATATATATATATATGTGTGTGTGTGTGTGTGTTTGTGTGTGTGTGTGTGTGTGTGTGCGTGTGTGTGTGCGCGCGCGCTCGCCCGTGCGCGCGCGCTCGCCCGTGCGTGCGGGGGTGGTGGTGTTGTGTATGCGTGGTGTTGTTCCTGCCTTTGCATAGTTTTTTTTTAAATACTTTACGCTCGAAAAAGAACATATTAAAACAAAACCAATAATGAATGAGTACGCTCTTCAAAAAAAAAACAGAACAAAAAAAATGCCGCAAATTATGTGAGAGGTAAAATGCAAAAGGTATTTATCATTACTGAAACCGGTATTGACCGCTGAAAAGACAAATTGTTCTTCTGCTGAAGAAAGACATTAATTCAATTGGAATATCCAGCTTGCAGCGGCAATAATGGTGAAACTGTACTTTCATTTTCTTTTTCTTTTTTCTTTCACTTTCCACCAAGTTTCTTCGATTTACAACCGCCAGAGTCCACACACTAAAATCCTGCTTCGGCTGTTATTCCCGAAGGTCTATTGTCTTTTTTCATTTAGAATAATTTTCATTTTAGAACTATTTTGAAAATTAAATGAATTCTATAAAATATTAACCTTTCCTTTATATAGAATAGAAACATATTTTCTGAGATATCCTCTGTATAAATCTTATCTATCACAGGAAAATAAAACTGTTGTCGATATAAACATTATAGTTAGTAGTGTACTGCCCTATTTAAAAATGTAATATATCTTATATTATTAAAGACTGATTTTTGAAATGAAATCTCTAATATCGAATTCAGCTACTTCAGTGTTTGTTAGCAATCATGATTACATTGTAATTGCATTCATGTTATTTGAATTTGAGAACGTCATATCTTACATTGCAGCCGCTAGAGTTTCTTTAGGAGTTTATTTTGTTTGTTATTCATCAGTCCTGATTCTGAATTTGTTCATGAGTTTTATTTTCTAGTTTTTTTCTGTAATAATCATTTGCCATAATTTCGATGCTTGCTTCCTGAATTCTTGTATCAAAAGCCGTCCCAATAGATATTATCATTTCTTCGTGGATGTATTCAAATGTATTTCGGGTGTCGTTGTTTCTATCACAAATATACCCGTATAGAACACAAATTTCCATCATGCGAATTACCACAGGCTTCAAGAAGAATTTTAGTATTTTTCGTGTTTCTTTTTCGTACTTTTTAACTTAAAATGTCTAACCGATGAAAATTTCCATAATTTACTCTCGATAAAATGACGATTTGGTTAGGTGTAAATGTTGTGTCTTTTTCTTTTATTTTCAAATTTCTACGAAACACTTTGATGCCGTTTGGCTTAACCCGTCCGTTGCAGGATACCCAATAAATGACCATCCATGTCGGTCTATCCAAGATTTAATTATTCTTTCAAGCAGGCGTGTTTCACATGTGTTGTTGGCTTCGCTTTTCTGTTTTGTACACAAGGTCGTTTTTTTCCAGGTTTCTTTCTCATATATTTATTCCTCACACGTTTCTTCTTACCAGTAACGATAAGGCATATTCTATCTTCAGATTACATCGAAGTAACCATGCCCTTATCTGTCTGCAATAAACTGTCTGCTGTTTTAATATGTTATTCTTGTACTGGTTTTCTAAGCGTAGCTTAGATGTGGCACAAAGCCGAAAATATGGACCACCCAGTGAGGATCGAACTCACTGTTCCGTCGTAACTGATATGAGTTATTTTCCATGCGTAGCTTAGATGTGGCACAAGGCCGAAAGTATGGGGTGCCCAGTGATGATCGAAATCAATATTCAGTCGTAACTGATATGAGTTATTTTCCATGCGTAGCTTAGATGTGGCACAAGGCCGAAAGTATGGGGTACCCAATGAGGATCGAACTTACTCTTCAGTTTTAACTGTTTTAGAGAGACACGCTTTCTAACCATTACATCACGCCGAGCCGCCTCCTTTTAATGATTTTCTAAGCGTAGCTTAGATGTAGCACAAAGCCGAAAATATGGAGCACCTTGTGAGGATCGAACTCACTATTCAGTCGTATCTGATATGAGTTATTTTCCATGCGTAGCTTAGATGTGGCACAAGGCACTTAGTGAGGATCGAACTCACTACTCAGTCGTAATTGTTCTAGCAAGACAAGCTTGCTAACCATTACCCCCCTCGAGTTGCCCAATAAGTTTTTCCTGTATACCGAAATCAATGTGTGACTGTTTCCTTTTATCTTCTCTTGAACTTTTTCTAGTAGCTTTCATGATATATTCAAAGCACTGGTTTACGTATATTTCCGATACGTTTTAGGTCAATTATCTCAATTAGAAAATGTCTTTGATATCGATGAATATATTTTTTGCCTTTTTTTTTCATATTTAATAAATTTTAGTATTGTTCTTTTAAGATTGTTACACGTAAATTATGGATGAACGTGTAGCCCGAAATTTACTTGCATAGAAGTGAAATCTCCGAACCGAGTTCAAATTAAGACATAGTCCGCTGAGTTTCTTTATTTTTATGTTCCAGGTCCTTTCAGGACGTAGGAGATCATAGCCCTCAACCTCCCTCTATCCTTCGCGGCTGTCAGCAAGTTCCTTCCCTCTGCTTCCTCCCACAGACCACGTTTTGTCATTCACTTACTAAAGCTCGTCAGGTATGTCACACGCTGCTTTTCCTTGTCTCTCTTTCCCTCTATTCGACCCGTGAGTATCAGATTCTCGTGGCCCTACTTCCTCACTGTGTGTCCCAGAAAGTTCAGCTGCCTCTTTCTGATGTTAAGCGCAAGTCTTCTTGTTTGCAACCTCTCTAAGACCCCATCGTTTCTCACAACAATGAGGTCTTAGATTGGTTGTTTACTACGCACTAATCCTATTTAGAAAGGCCTTAAGCCATTGATTCCCTCATAAGCTATGGATTCATTATCAAAGTAGATTGGACACTCTAGAGATTAGAAATGTAATGCACATAGCCCTTCCTTTTGGTACCGGCAAGAACTATGAACCGGCAAATGCTATTCTAATTTCGAAGTGAATATGTCCAGTTTTATATCAAGTCAGTCTACGAATGATAATTGCACCGTGTATCCCAGTACTTGCCACATGGTTGGATCATCGGGGAATAAACCTGTTCCCCCGCCAGGTTTTCTCGCGAGACGTGATGCTAGACTCCCAGCAGGATAAAATAAATCTTTCAATGGTCGAATTAAACGACTTGAAGTGTCAACGGCCATCTAGAAAAAAGAGTAGACAGCTATGAATTCAGCCAACACAGTGGAGATTCGACATCGCTTGGCGGAGACCTTCCCAGAATGGAATCAACGGTCACCTATCGTTGACCAAGGCGAGCCTTCATGTTAGAAAACATAAACTGTAGTTCGACCTGGAGAGAAAAATGGCAAGACACGATACGCACGACTATCCGGTTTCCAACATGGAGTATTGCTGCCATATATAGTCTGGAGCCCCTTCTGTTTGTCTCAAGGTCATCGATAAAATCCAAAGGCAGATATGCAATGTAATTGGATCTGAACTGTCATCTCGTCTGCAGCCGCCCTCTCACAGAATTTAAGCGTTTAACTAGGCTGGCATCTCGCTCTCACCATTTCACTGTCGAAACTGTTAAATGTAGCCATCTCTTCTACTTCAATAGCTTCATGTCTCGCACTTCTCGCCTGTGGAAGTCTCTCCCAGTTCTTGTTTTCCTCATAGCTATAATCTCCAACTATTCAAATGTAATGTCAATCGACGCGTCCTGATGATATGATCTATCCCCTAAACTTCTCTTCATCCTTTCCTCTATCATTCCTCTTTGTTCTCGCTCCAACTCTCTGTAACCTCCCGCCTTGCTTGGGGTGTAATTCGCTTTAAAAAAAAATAAACATCAATGGTTCACATACTTTTCTTTCTGGAGCGCATTTTCGGAATTAAAATTTGCGGGCCACTCACCAAATTTTATGTGATAAATAGTACATCTAAAAATTTTAAAAAATAGTAGGTTAAAGGCGGATAACCACAGATTCGAAGTCAGAACCTTATCATTGATAACTATCTCCTCCAATTTGCTGACCCTAGTTATTATATACTTGTTATAAAACAAAAAATATCACAATGTTAAAATCGGTCATTAATTACTTATACCTATTTATACTGGGACTCATGCATGCAATTACAAGTAATCCATAATAATATTTTAAATTTTGAAATCATTTACTTTTGGCATGTGAATTTTTTGAAAATGTTTCTAAACCTTTGATTGTCTTTCAATTATTCCGCCTCACCTGCTATCCTCTTCAGCTGCACCTATGAGACGCACTGCAATGTTAGGGAATACTGACCTAGGTTTATGGAGGGAATTGATCAGACACCCAGCTTGCCCTGTTACTATTCGATTACACCGGTCTTTGGGCGAGGACGGCAATGAGAATAGTGATGAGTTAAAGCTTCTTTGCCAGGGTCCGAAATTTTCCCCTTATTCTAGCATTCCATTTTTATTTTCCAATGTTTTTTTTTCGTATTATGCACACATCGGAGAGATTTATAAGTTATCACTGTTATTCAAATGACAGCACAATTCCATCTCAGATCTCTGAATGCTGATTTCAAGAATCTTTCCTCTTTTTACTAGTGCTTCGTAGGTCCTGGGCATTATTGAAAACTTTATACTTTAAAATCCCTGGGAGACGGTCTTGATATTCATATATATTTTTATTTTGTAAGAAGTTTCCTTTATTCCTGAGCGACAAAGATATTTTCCAGATTGTTTTCCACGATTTTTTGTGTTGCTATAAGATTGTTTTTATTTCATTTCTAACAAATAATATGTCTTTGCTATTTAAACACAGACAATTGCGTAGCAAGAAGCATACAGTGGCTGTTCATTCAGTGTACAATTATCCATGCATATGTTGCCAACCACCTTCGATAAAGTATGAAGAAAAAATGACCTCAAGCGGCAAAAATAATTCCAAATATATATTTTTTTCTACAAGTATTAAATAGGGGAGCTGGCACGAATATTAATGGACTATGATTACTTGGCGTCTCATGCGGCTGTCACAGACGGTGAAGTAGCTAATATTTCGAGATTGGGACACAGAGAGAAAGATATGGTTTCACGTACAAATTACTATCTCGTTTCATTTGGAAATGTAAGTATACGAAGCGGGGTCGGGTAGTACGGATAAGAGGAGGGTGAATGTAAATGACCGATAGACGAAGTAACGTGTAAAAGAAGTTGACAGGTGATATAGATAGACAGATATATAAAATGATGGTGTTGAGGTCGAAAAGTATTTGGAATGATCTGGAGATCAGACGAAGCAGCAAAATGAAGAGAAAAAAGAGAAGAAAAAATGAGTTGCAGAAAGAGAAGAAGAAGAAGAAGAAGAAGAAGAAGAAGAAGAAGAAGAAGAAGAAGAAGAAGAAGAAGAAGAAGAAGAAGAAGAAGAAGAAGAAGAAGAATTAATGAAATGAAGTTCGTAATGAAAAACGGTAAAGAGTGAAAGACAACTAAGAATATGTAAACGACAAAGGAACACACGCATATATACATACACACACACATGCACACACATATATATATTGAAAAATTAAAAAAAAATTAAAATTTTCAGAGACGCTGGTTTTTCTTTTTTTTCTTTTTTCTTATTTCAATTAGGTTACTCTATATTTTAAGCCAGCATGGTCATCATCAGGAAAAAAAACATCCCTGATTGTTAATAGCAGTAAACTACAGGAATTAGTATATATATATATATATATATATATATATATATATATATATATATATATATATATATATATATATATATATATATATATATATATGAAGACGGACAGTAGATATTGGTTGTTAATGTATGTTGATTGAAAATTTCTAGCTTCTTTTCAGTCTTAAGAGGAAGTGTATTACTCTATTGGCGATATATATATATATATATATATATATATATATATATATATATATATATATATATATATATATATATATATATATATATATCAGGGATGTTATGAGGGTGACGAAGAAATAAAAGGAATTGTAAGAGGATAAAAAACTGCTACTGCCATTTTTTATATTTCGTGATAATATTGAGGGTTCTTACAGTCAAACGATAATCAATATAACATGTTTAATTTCTATGAAATATCCATCTGAGGATAACATATCAAGAAAAAGAAGATACAAATTCTTGTAATGCTATTTTCTGCTGTTTGATATCCAATGCTTAATCACGTTTCATGTGAATTCGACTTGTTAAATAAACATTAGAAGGATTTTTTCCGTCCTGAATTCAAGTACAGACGACGCGTCCATTCAAAATTATATAGATATCTGTCTCTCTGTCGTTATATATATAAACAACATATTATGTCACATACTGTTTCCCTTATGCAATCTGGTATACGTAAGATACTTATAGAAATTACTAAAATTATAGATAAACATACAGACATGAGACGCCTTAAAATCTTAGAAGCATTACATATTAAAAGGAAAAGACCTCTTATTAATCGTATAGATTACAATATTTCTGGAAACATCTTACAATGTTTATAATATATTTAAATTTTATAACGTATTCTTCGATCTTTTGGCTTGTGTAATAAAATCTTTTTCACGCCGTCACATCATAAAAATCTTCGCCATGTATGTGATAACATCATCGCGTCTTTTGAAATTAAAAGTATTTTAACGTTTATTTAGTTTGCAAAAAATGTAGCAACATGATTACGCTACAAGACAATTGGCAAATGTTTTTAAAATATTTTGACTAAACAAATTTTGACCCTGAAGATGAACAATGATGTTCGAAAGTACTAGGTTATTGTACGGACAATATTTATTTCGATATCATTTTCAAATAAAAAGTCTCATTAGAAAATATGAGAAAATTCAAAAGAAAATATGCAGGACGATGTTGTCTTTAACATTCAACACAACATGTTTAAAAGAAAAGGTACTGCCAAATTACACACACACACACACACACACACACACACATATATATATATATATGTGTGTGTGTGTGTGTGTGTGTGTGTGTGTGTATTTGGCGCTCTGTTCATGTTTTTGTTTGCTTTTTTATTAAGTTGGCCACAGTAATCTTTTTCGTATATCTAATGAAAGAGAAGCTAAAGTAAAAAGTGTAGACGGTAAAGGAGACGGGAGTATGTCAATTCCTTTTATATAAGGAAATTTAAGTAACACATTCAAATAAAAAGGAGAATTACATTGAAATAAATATTACTAGAATAAGTGATAGACTGAAATAATAAAAATTGGAAAGGTGATAATTTTTTATTTTTAAAATGTATATTTCAAAGCCTGACAAAAGCATATAGAAACAACAGCAACAGCAACAATGCATACTTATATATATATATATATATATATATATATATATATATAATTTCGGGGTTCACGTAATAAATTATATTCGAAATGGATAATTAAAGTTTCAGCCTTCTTACTAATCCATATATATATATATATATTTAAATATATTTGCAACGGTACAGAAGCGTATCAAGGCATAAAAAACATTTTTTTATTAAAGGCCATGATAGATTTAAAATAAAAATCACCAGTTTACCGGTTTCGTCCCCTCTCATCAGAACTGTTAACAGGGAATAGAAATTATGAAGAAAATATCTGTTATGGATGACAGGAATGAATGGGCAGGGAAGAAAGAGATAAATTTAAAAAAAAAAGGGTATATAGTCAAAGTAATACCACAAAAGATGCTAGAGACCCAGCACAGCAAGCCCAAGCAAACAGTCTCTTTGTTTGCAAAGAGACGGTCGCCTGGACCTGATGTACAAAGTGTCCAACACCCTGAGATGGAATACTGAGTGTGCCCTGGCCAAAACGGAAATCCAGGTTACACTGAAATCCAACGCACAAGTAGGATTATTTATTAAATGATCCGCAATCGACGACCCATACGTATTTTGAATGGAATCGCCCAACGAAAAATTTTTATTTATATATATATATATATATATATATATATATATATATATATATATATATATATATATATATATATATATATATATATCTTTTATGCTAGTTTTTTCGGACGGTATTTTTTTTGCATTTCTTCCGTGTGTAAGTCAAAAAATAAAACCCGTGTAAGCATGCAAAAATATAATGAAACGCTTAATAGTTGTGTCTTGTTAGTAAACATCACTGAAACCAGGCTATTCATATATATATATATATATATATATATATATATATATGTGTGTGTGTGTGTGTGTGTGTGTGTGTGTGTGTGTGTGTGTGTATGTGTGTGTGTGTAACTCTCTGTGTGTGACTGTGTGTGTGTGTGCGTGTATGTGCATGTGTGCGTGTTTATATATGTATGTGTCGGAAATAAGACATTGAACGAATACCCCATGGATAACACGTTTCGAACCAAGAAAGCACTTCTTCAGACTAATAATTCGTTTATGTATGAAGTCAAATGTTTATCTATACATATATACATATTCAAGCAGACATTTTTTCTTCAAACTTTAGTATCATAAATAATTCTTATTTGAAATAGATGCCCATTTTTAGTTAGTTCTCTGGAGATAGTTTTAGTTACGTTTCGGATACCGATTGGAGAAATTTTGAAGGAAATGTTATGTGTGATGAGTGCGATTTTCTAGTGAGGTGATAGAGGCGCCTTCCTTGCTGAGACGTTCTACGCGGTCGAGCAGTACAATAAACCGTATCAGTCCCTTATGATTTCTTTACTAAAATTTCTCGGATACTCAGGTGGATAGATGTAAGGCTAACTGCATAATAATGAAAAAATGGGAGTCTAGATCAAACACAAAATATCCACTATAATAATGTTTGTTAAATGCATATATAAATACATATATTCGGTATTTTATCAGTATTAGTTTAGTAAAATGATATATAAACCGTACTGCACATATATATTGGAATATTATATTGGAATATTATGAAGTTAGTGGACTTTAAATAGATTTTAGTCATAAGAAATTAATTTACCTTTTAATTACAATGACAATTTGCGATCAGATATGCTTCTCTCTGTGGTGATGAAAAACATTCATTGTCGTGTATTGTTTTTCTTTTTTTTTTGTTTTCATTCAATTAACGATTAATTGTCTAATACAGAGTTTTCTCCAGCATGACTGAACCCGTTTACAGAATTTTGGAGGATAGGTATTTATTACGAATAAGTTTTTTTTGTTGCCCGCATCGGGAGATAGATTTTCGCTTGAAACTATTAATCAGGTATAAATCTCTTTCTATTTTATCTTGAAATATTTTCCGACATTTTCTGTATAGTGTTTTAATTTCAATTTTTCTAATCTGGCTGATTGCCAAGTATATTTTTCTGTTACCTTAAATTATTTTTCACTGTCTTCGATCCGAGTGTATTTATTTTTGTTTAATATTAATAATAGGGGATTTCATATGGCCCTTATAGTTATATTGTAGTGTTTATGATTGTGTGCATGTGTGTATATGGGGGCGTACGGTCAGACGTATATATATATATATATATATATATATATATATATATATATATATATATATATATATATATATATATATATATATATATATATATGCATATGTGTGTATATATGTATATGTGTGAATATATGTGTATATAGTGTATATATATATGTGTGTGAGTGAGTGTATATATATATGTGTGTGAGTGAGTGTATATATATATGTATATATGTTTGTGTGTATGTATATAATTATGCATTCATATGTGCGTGTATGTATATATTTATGTATATATATATATGTGTGTATATATGTATGTATAAAAATAGTGGTATGTATGAATTTCTGTGTAGCGTTGCATATGTAAAAAATATATGCGCTTATATATATATATACATATATATATATATATATATATATATATATATATATATATATATATATATATATATATATATATATATATATAAGTATAAAAAATGATCTAATACATATATATACGTGGGTATATGTGTATGTAGTTATACGTGTGGAAACACAGACATACACACACACACATACGCACACATGTACATATATATATGTATATATATATGTATGTATGTATATATATATATATATATATATATATATATATATATATATATATATGTATATTTATGTGTGTATATATCTATAAATATATTTATATGTATGTATATATATACATGCATATATATATATGCATATATATATATATATATATGTGCATATATATATATATATATATATATATATATATATATATATATATATATATATATATATATATATGATAATGTGTGTATGTGTACATATATGTATGTATGTACAATAAAAAATCCCTGATTCAGCTCAAATACTGATATAGTTAAGGCCAACAAACATATATTATCATGTGATACGCTGGGGCAATTAATTTGATCTACGATGCCCACTTCTCCTCAGAGATCCCAAGACATTTTTCCTCACACGGTTTTTTTTGTCTTTCTTTCATTATCAAACTCAAGGAGTCAAAGATACACACATTTTCTGCGGAGAATCGCGTCTTCGATGACAAAAAAAAAAGTTCCACTTTTTTCTCATTTTAATTAAACGATGAAGTTTTCAGATGAACATTGAACTAATTCCTACATCTCAGGTTATACGGATTCACTGATGCATGTTTTTTAATGTATTTCACCGCAAGCAAGGCGAGAGTGCCACTATCACGCTGGTGGGGGGTACAGAGTGTTACACAGTGTGGGTATCGGAGGGGGTTGAAGAATGGACAAAAGATGAACGGGTATTAAAGCAACAGGAGAGGGCGAATGATGTTACATTTATTTGTTTTGAAAATTGTAGTTATCACGAAAATAATAAGGCGGAAGGGAGTTCCACAGTCGGTAAGTGCGAGAAAAGTAATATTTGGAGTAGAAGTGTCGGTTTCATCAGTTAAAGAGTGGGCCTTAGATGCCAATCTAATTGCACGCTTAAATTCATGTAGTCGGGGCACCAGGGTAAAAAGCTCGTCAGAGCAATGGCTATGAAATTTTTTGTAGAAAAGGCAGAAAGAAATCACATTAACCCTGTGAGAAAAATGTCTGGAATCAATTATATTGCAATTCTTTCTATGGATTTTGCCGAGAACCTCGTAATGGACAGCAGATGCACCAGACCAGATATGCAGATATTATTCAATGCACAGACGAATGGTAAATTTGTAGATGCGTAAGATGGATTCTGACGGGAAAAAAACTTCTGGCACGACAGAGTGAGCATACTTTCCTTGCAGTAGAAGCAGTTGCGAATTGTTCGAGCAAAAATTAAATTAGACATTAAAAAAAGAGAGAACGAACGACAGACTAACGAAAAGAAGAAAAAGAAATGATGATGATGATGATGATGATGATGATGATGATGATGATGATGATGATGATGATGATGATGATGATGATGATGTTGTTATTGCTGCTGCTGATAATGATGATGATGTTGCTGCTGCTGAAAATGATGATGATGATGTTGTTGCTGCTGCTGATGATGATGATGTTAAATTTTATATAATAGACAAACATATTTAGGGCTTTTAAAAGAATAATACAATGGAAACCATGCAATCACCAGATTTAAGAAATACTTGGAGAAATAATAATAATAATAATAATAATAATAATAATTATTATTATTATTATTATTATTATTATTATTATTATTATTATTATTATTGCCTTTATGTAAAACTAGGTTTAGTGAAGCCACTAAGATACAAGGGCTTACTGTGTTTGGAACAAATTATAAACAGAAACTTTACTAAGGTACGAGAAAAAAAAAGAAGTTCAATCAGGCGCACAATCGATAGCGATTTACATTGCATTTTGCCCATTAAAGTTTTAATGGTGTGCATGGAACTGGAAGGGAATTCCACAAGTGATAAGTGTGACAAAAGAATCTTTTAGCATATAATTTACGTTTAAATCTTGCCAGCTCTACTGTAAATTGATAAGATCTCGGCGCCAGTCTAGTATTGTGCTTAAATTCTTCAAGTCTATGTAGCATAGCGAAGATCTCATCTGAACAGTTACCATAAAAGTATTTGGTCAGTTTTTGTTTTCTTTCATCGCCATTTTATCTAATAGTAGGCTATGTTCTTTTTTATTTTGAAAATGCCATTAAGTCCATCGTTTGCATAGCGTAAGCTGTTAAGTTTGCTTCCACAGAATACGAATTCTCTTGTCTTCTATTGTTAGAATCATGACACTGTACAGTGTTAATTCTGGCGAGAAAAGGACATTTCTAATTTTCTGATATTTCTATGGTTCTACACTCATTGGACGCATATATATTGTTTGTTCTAAATGCAAGTTAAGAGATTGTCTTTATTTATGCAATGTCAAGCTTTCTTGATATTTCATGATTTTCTTCAAGTCGATATTTATTGGATATTTTCTGTCAACGAAAAAATAGTACAGACATTTCTGAGCATTTTTTTGGCCGACAACAGGATATCAAATTTATAAGCATTGTTTCAAGATCTTCCTTTGAATCTATATTTGTTCTATTTTAAGAAATAACTATTTTCATTTGAATTTTACGAACAAGTTAATCCGTGGGTCATCTTTTGACATTTTCAACTGTTTACTAAAGAAGCGCTCACAAGATTCATCTATTATTAATCGAAATAATATATATATATATATATATATATATATATATATATATATATAGTATTTTCATTAATTTTTACTTGTAAAGAAAAAATTAATCGAAATAAACAAATAAATGATCAAATCAACAAATCGTTCCCGCTAAAATAACCGTTAGAACTAATAAAAATGAACATAAATAAGCAAAAACAAGTAAAATAATGAATCCAAATAAACAAATGAAGGAAATAGTAAACAAATTAAAAACTGTCCCCCGTCAAAATAGCAGAATAGACAACGGCAATCAATCCAAAAATTGGATGAATAAATAACTTTATTTTCCCAGTCCAAAACAAACTATTAAATAAGCGACCTAAACAAATCCCCCATTTTGTTTTACTACGTTAATAAAACATAGAAAACAGAAAAAAAAATATATGGAATAAAAAATAAAAATAAAAATCAAGTACATTAATTTAACCCGAATAAATAAATAAATGAATAAACAAATCACTCCCGCCAAATTAACCGCCAGAATGGATTACCCACAATGCACCACTGACCCATATATATAAATAGTCGCGAAGAAATCCAACAACCGCGGCCTGACGATTGCGTCTAGAATGAAACAGCCTTCCGCCTCTGAGTGTCGACTTCTATGTTCACTTTTATACCTATCTATCTATCTATCTATCTATCTATCTATCTATCTATCTATCTATCTATTGCTCTTGTGTATTTTATTTATGAATTTCGGAACCATATTTGTACCTGATATCATCTAATGCTCGGGACAATATTGTTTACGCTATGTCAACCTTCACACAGTCCTGGGGAACGTAGTACCACAGCCTCAGTACGCTAGTTGTTGGTGATTTGGTCTTCATAGCAAGTCGGTATTTTTTTCATGAAGAATTTGCATGCTGCAGGGCAACCGGTTTTTTATTCTAAATTTTCTTTCTTTCATAACAGAAACTTCATCAGACTTGTCTGTTGTAGTTGCAAACCCAAACCACCCCGCCCAGCTGTTATGCGCTAGCAAATGTGCCATACATATCACAAGTATTACTGTTACAAAAAGGCCGGGGTCGAATGTCACTTTACATGATACCGGCTACACAACATCGCACATACTTTTATTACGTGAATCGTTTCTTCACTTTATATTTTATATTTCCTGCTGAAAAAAATCATATTTTCTCTCGCGCTATTTAGTAGACATTTTCCATACTTGTTATACTTATGCATTGTTGTTTTCAACCTCTGTCCTTTTCGCATTAAACAATTCCTTTTATCTTGCTTGCATTTATTTATAATGTATTTGTTTAAACTCATATGCGGTGCACATTTTCTTATCATTATCTGCTCTCTTTTTTTACGAGGTCGACTTTTCCCCTTGGCATGCACTTCTTTCTGACATCTGCTTTGCCTGTCCTTCTGAATTTTAGCGAATGGATGCGACTGCTTTTAGATCGAACTATACCACCAGAGGGACTCACTTTCGGTGCAGATCCTAGAAAAGATTTTAACCTCAAAATATTATTATTTTTAAAGCAAGCTGAATCCCATATCTACCGCTAACGTATGAATAGTTTTAACATTTGAGAAATTAAATGATTAGAGCTCATTTTTTCGTGTTTATTTTGAAATAATAACCGAAAATGTATAACTGCATATTCAAAAACGATGTCAAGTAAATTATTGACATTTTTGCAGGAAGCTTATTGGCATACAAATAATTCGTCAAGTTTCTCAGTAAATCATAATTTAGCTATGATTTTCCAGACAAAATCCGATAATTCCATACATTATTTATAATTATTTTCTTTTTTGTTAACATAATTGACTTTCAGGAAACAGATTTTTGGATACTGGAAAAGATGAAAATATTATATTATAATAAAATTTGTTTATGAGATCGAAGGAAGAAACTCGTACACATATGTGTGTCTATAGGCGAATGTGTGTTCGTGGGGTTGTTTTT
>OZ038496.1:79582078-79597078 GCA_964036315.1 Acanthosepion esculentum
AAAAAGGAACAAAGAAACACAAAAAATATAACATTGAGTGAAAAAAAAAAGAAAATTATCAAAGATTAACAACGATAAATAAAAAAAATAAAACCCTAAAATTAAAGAAACAATGAAAACATTAAATAAAAAAGTAACATATTAAGAAAAAGGAAATACTCAAAGATACAAAGTGAGAAACATACAAAACGAATGAACAAAATGCAGAAAGCAGTTGAGAAATAAAGAAAGGAAATATAGAAGCATTATTACGTGATATTAAAAATCAAATAAAGAAAATATATACGAGAAAAATGAGGGAAAGTGAGGACAGAACGTAAGACGGTAAAATAGGTTATAAAAAGAGAAATGATGAATAAAGAAAGAATAAAGAATGAATAAAGGAAGAATAAAGAAAGAATAACTAAAGAATAAAGAAAGAATAAAGGAAGAATAAAGAAAGAATAAAGAAAGAAAAAAGAAGTATAAAGGAAGAATGAAGAAAGACTAAAGAAAGAAGAAGAAAAGAAGAAAAGGAAGAATAAAAGAAGAATAAAGATAGAATAAAGGAAGAATAAAGGAAGAATAAAAGAAGAATAAGGAAATAATAAAGGAATAATAAAGAAAGAATAAAGGAAGAATAAAAGAAGAATAAAGAAAGAATAAAGGGAAAAAAGAAAGAATAAAGAAAGAAAAAAGAAGAATAAAGAAAAAATAAAGGAAGAATAAAAAGAATGAAGGAAGAATAAAAGAAAAATAAAGAAAGAATAAGGAAAGAATAAAGGAAGATTAAAAGAAGAATAAAGGAAGAATAAAAAGAATAAATGAAGAATAAAAGAAAAATAAAGAAAGAATAAGGAAAGAATAAAGGAAGAATAAAAGAAGAATAAAGGAAGAATAAAAAGAATAAAGGAAGAATAAAAGAAAAATAAAGAAAGAATAAGGAAAGAATAAAGGAAGAATAAAAGAAGAATAAAGGAAGAATAAAAAGAATGAAGGAAGAATAAAAGAAAAATAAAGAAAGAATAAGGAAAGAATAAAGGAAGAATAAAAGAAGAATAAAGGAAGAATAAAAAGAATGAAGGAAGAATAAAAGAAAAATAAAGAAAGAATAAGGAAATAATAAAGGAAGAATAAAATAAAAATAAAGGAAGAATCAAGGGAGAATAATGAAAGAATTAAGGAAGAATGAGGGAAGTTTAATGGAAGAAGGAATATGAAAGAGCAAATTAAAAAAAAAAAATAAGAAAACCAATAAATGAAAAGAGGTTTGAAAAACGAAACTAATTTAGCAAAATAGAAACGAATGGCGTAAAGATCAGAAAATGAAGAAGAGACAAAAGAAAACATCTCAGGGAAGACAACAAAATTTAACAGACGAACAATAATATAATCGGGAAAAAGTTTAAAAGGGAGAAAATCCAGAGAAATAAAGTAAAAGAAAGAAAAATATTAGATGTAGAAATAATAATCAAGATGAAAATGAAATAATAACACATCTTATATAATATTGCGATACAACTTTAGAACAAAATGAATAATAATAATAATGATGATGACGATAATAATAATAATAATAATAATAATAATAATAATAGTAATAATAATAATAATAATAATGATGACGATGAAAATAATTCCAGTAACAGCGTTTCAATAGTAAGAATCATGAGATGACGCCTGCGCTGTAGTTAAACCATTTCAGACCATCCCCATCGACTTCGTAACACAGAGGCTCTACCCAATAACAGGTGCTCATATACAGAGATTTATATAAATCATAACGTGAGCGTAGAGATGTTTGTCATGGCTATTAAGTAGGCGTCTGCAAATAGACATGAGGTAATTTGAAACGCAAACATTCCTTCTTCACGCAAGAATAACAGTCAGGGAAAGAGATTGAATGGAAGAAATATCTGCCCAACAAGTTAAATTCAACATGGACGTGTGCCTCTTCTCATTCTTCTTCTTCTTCTTCTTCTTCTTCTTCTTCTTCTTCTTATTATTATTATTATTATTATTATTATTATTATTATTAATATTATTATTCTATTGGACATGTTTATACATAAGGGGTGATCGTGGCTCTCCACAACTTCCAAGCATTCAAGGCGCTTAACAGTGTTTTTCTCCTTTTCAAAGCCTCTCCCCATCAATTCCGCCTTCACCCACACAAGCTCGTCAGGTAAATGGCTCGTCCCATTACTCCAGAGCTGTTGCTCTGGATAAGTCCTATGGAAGTTAAATTCGCCAAACCCTCTTTCCTCATTATATGTTCATGTAATTCCAGCTGTATCTTTGATTCCAAGTACTAATGTTTTTTTACTATTTCCTCCATAGTTCCTTACTCGTTCTGTCCATGAAATTCACAGCACCCTTCTATAGAATCACATTTCTGTTGTCTCAAGTTTCCGCTTCATGTGCTGTGAGATTGACAAGCCCTCATGTTCATATAAGAGGATTGATATCCCATAGCAATTCAGCACCCTCCTCCCTGTTTGTAACAGAATTTTCCTTCTTCCTCGTACATTGTTAAGCATTTGGAATGAAGCTTTCGCTAAACCGAGGTGAAATATTAGAAGCGAAATGACAAACAGTTCGGTACAAAACGCCGGTGGAGCGAGGTAACGTCATTGATAGATTTAGTTTTTAAGGTCGTTATGAATATGCTGAAAGAGGGCATTAGTTTAGAGATACGGTGAGGATATAAAAATCAACAGTATATAGTGACTAATTATATTTAAAAGAAAATATGTCTATTGTATTTTTTTAAATATTATATTTATGTATTTTCGTCTACCGTTCAGAATATTCAAGAATTTTTAAAAACAAAATAAGCGCCTCCCACTGACAGAATTCGAACCTGCGTCACACTTAGCAGAACAAACCGTCATTAGATCCGATGTGGTTTAGAATTTTTCTCCCGTTAAGTCACAGATTTGCAGTCACGGCCGTTCCCTTAATACTATTCAAAATTTTGGAAGCACCTGTAGTATTGGCGTGTCAGGAGATTTTACGAATCCACGCCAAATCTGAAACCCATTATGTCATTATAGTGGTAGCAGTTATGGATAAAATTAAGGATATACTTTTACTTTGGTAGAATTGGGCTGATTACGTAAATAGGAAAGATATTTGTGCAATCTGCGACACATCTAGGGAATCAAAAAACTGCATTATTTTATATAAAATGTGCAGTGATTTCACAATATTAGAGAAAAAAAAACAAGGATTATATCTATGAAATAGGTTAAATAATGATAGAAAATCATTTCTTTCAATAGCAGATTAAACAATTGTAATAAAATATTGTTTTCAATAGCAGGTTATACAATGGAATAAAATACATTCTTTCAATAGCAAGTTAATATAAGGTTATAAATAATTGCATTTAATTGATTTAAATATAAGTTTAAGCAATCAGAGATAATCATTATTTCAGTAGCAGTTTAGCAATGATAGAACATCTCTTTCAATAGCAGGACCAGCAATGGTAGATGATAAATATCTTTCAATATTAGTTACGCAATGTAATTAAATCGATGCGTTCAATAACAGGTTAAGTAATGTAACTAAATCGTCGCTCTCACTATCTTTTTGTTTATTAATAAATTGTCACGAATCAAACTGTATAAAAATAAAATACATTGAACTTGGTATATTGTTATATACATGAGACTAATATGCATAACTTTTTTTTCCTTAATATTGACATTTTAAAAGTTTTACTAAATACTGTGTTAATCACATTCAACGGCAGTATATTTATTGAACATATCGGTACGTAAGCGAAAAAAAAATCTCGGACTAGATTTCCTTATAAATCACAGGTGATTAAATTGTATAGCATTCCTTAGAACATAAATAGTTACGGGGCTGTAAAAATACGGGAAGACGTATACAAAATAACTCACCAGCCGTTTTAAGAATATAATATTTCTGGCGAGATATCATTTTAGCCCGTGACAAGCTGCTAAAAAGAAAGGCCACGTATATACAAAATGCATACCCTTTCACAAATCCACAGAGGAATCTATGCTATTTTTTTTTTTTTGCAATTACGTATTTCTCATGCGCTCTTTCTACAGGGACGGAATATGACAGAATGCGAAAATATTAATCGGTACGTGGAAATACACTTACGTATAGAGGGACTAATGATGTGCGAATTTAAAAAAAATGAGAAGCTGTCAGTTCACCAGCGAACTCAAATGTCATTCTGATCCCGAACATCTATTACTGCGCAGCCTACGACGGCAAATATGTGTAAGGCATGGGGTCGTTTCTCTTTTATTTCACATAAATACAATTAGATGTTACATAATATAAAACGGCCATTGTTTTGTTGAAAATAATTCTCCCCGACACGTGTCGTCGTGCAATGGCTAACAAGCGCTTTTGGGAAACAACTTCATTTTATATAGAGAATTCTCAACTTTATTACCTTGCAACACTTTTCTGATATATGCGTCAGACGGTGAATCCGCTTGTAAAATTGTACCGATAAATCAAACAGACTCATCACCGTAATTTAAATGTGACGCTCTGATAATTAGGTGTACGCTCCACCGAGAAAAGAAAAGATTCTGTCTCCGTGCCGGGTCACTAAAGATGACGGATTTTGGATTACAAATTTGTACGCCATACAAACATTCATCTAAATGTTTAAAATGATTTACCAAATAAACGATTACTTTTCCATGTGAATATATATCTCAGCATGTCCATTTACTTTGATATGTGGGTACTATCATAGCTTTATGCAAAAGTAGTGGCCTCTTTTATTTTTCCACTGTTTCGGATACACGATTGTGTGTATACAGGGTTTCCATTAAAAATGCGGCAAATTTATTCTTGGAGAAAATACACCAGCTCTGGTTGTTTCATCCCAGTGGCCCTCAAATGTTCAGATGAGAATGTTATGGATTACTGTATCTGGAGTATACTCCGAAATCACCAGCACAACCGTATTCGGGACAGCGTCGATATTGATTCATTGGAAGGGAACTTAACTGATCCTTGGAATAAAATTTCCCTTGACACTATCCGCAAAGCGGCAGCCACCTGGTTACCCCTATTACAACTTCTTTGAAGATTCAGGCAAATATTTCGAACATCGACTATAATTGTTCAGCTAGCGCGTGAATCATGACAGCTAAATAAATTTATTTTAATTTTATCGCTTTTTTACTGGGCACTCTCTAGATTGTCTGCTACATAGATTTAGACAGCCCAGTATTGATATTTAATCGCTAACCCAAGTGGGGGAAGAATGGATTCATGCTTCTTGCCAGGGGCTTTAACGTGGGAGATCAGAATTTGAATTCATATCGATGATTCAATTTTATGTACTGATAACAGCTATATTAAGGGCACGACTGATAAGAGAGTTCAATATTCTTACTTGTCAAATTAGAGTATCTTTTTCTTTCGCCATCAAAGAACCACCGATACCTTTGATTATTTACTTTGCCCCCAAAGGCCTGCTATACTATGACAGAACAATCGATATATCCAGCACAGAGTAGTACAGTCGTTTATTTCAAATTAATCTTAGACAACACCTATAGGTATCTACAGTAACACAAGTACTACCAGCTGAAACCTTCACGATCAAACTAGTGCCTGCCACGTACATAGATTTATTCACCTTCCTTCCCTACGTATTGTTTTGATAAGCATGGTGTTCTGCTCGGAATGTTTTCCCCATGGAACAGCTACTTTGTGGAACAAACTCCAACGAGCATACTTCCTGGAATAGTAGAATCTTCACTTTTAGAAGTCAAGGATCAATCTTTACTTATACAAGGTGTCCTCATAATTTTTACTTTATACATTCTATTCTTACGATCATATTCCATACTTCATTCAATAAGCGTCTCACTCGACTGGCTCTTATACATTGAATTGCGTAAATTTAGTTTAAAAAGAAAGCATTAACAGAAAAGCTATAATTGTATTAGATTAAATACAGGATGTCCCCTCCAAATGACATTATTTAAAATGTGAAAAATCTGAAAAACTACATACATCACTTAAAAGAAATTAAATAAGATTCATGTTAAACAATACAAGATTTATTTATTAAAATTCGAACAAGATATTCAAAGGGTTGTAGACTTTATAACCGATTTCCCAAAGCTTCACAAATGTTCAATATGGGCAACACCTGTGATACGATATACATCAAGTCGGTAGTCCACCTTCTGTCAAACACGCTGCAGCATGTCTAAAGTAAAATTTTCCAGCGCCTCAATGATTCTATGCTAAAGTTCATCTAGACTTGTAGGAAAAGACCCGTCTTTTCACATAGCAAAAACAAAAAAAAATATCATAAGGTATCAAGACAGGGGAACGTGTTGGCTATTTCAACAGCACACTGTCATCGTCATTGGCACACCCGATCCATTTTCCTGGGTGATTCTCATTGCGATATACCCTCACATGTAGCGGACCTAAAACAACGATTTGTCCGAAAAACACATTTTTAGCTCCACTCATTTTCCTCGCCGCTTGCATTTATCTCAAGTAGGTGCGAATTTTAACTTACAACTACGTCCGCACGCTACGTCATCGACAACTTTCGTAAACATATAAATAGCACACACATTTTTAGTTCAGAAGATAGAAATCCGCCAGAACTTCATATCGGCGCAGTGGATAAAGGCGTTAGTTAGATCCAGTGACAGGACCCAAAGAGTGTGAGTTCAATACCCGGTTAAGGCAGTGGAGTACTTTCAGAGGGAAATTAACAGGAGATAACTGATAACTGGCATCCATTAAAACATGGCACGTCGAACGAGAACAGTGTACCCCAGTGAGAGAAATAAAGGGTACAGTTCGACATTCCAACCACATGAAGAAGGCCGGAGCGTACAAAGACCGAAACGTTGTAATAAATATGGCGACAAAGATGAGGACAATAGTCCGAAAAATGTAAATAATGTGTACTGAATCAATTTTTTAAGTCAACAAATATTAATATTCGTTCACCTTATCGTTTGAGACAATTGGTTCTTGCCAGAATATAACTTCAGCTTTATATGTCTACCACTTGTCCATGCACTGAATATTGTTATTTTATCTGGTTTTGTCCTTCTACTCTATACCTAGATGCTCTTGACAAAATCCAAAGATGAATCTGCAATGTTACTGGTCCTGGCATGTCATCTTGGTTTCAGAAACTTTTGCACCATCCCGACGTAACCTCGCTCAACTTTTCTATAAATATTTTCATGGTTACTCTTTTGGTGAGATTTTACCTCTGACGCATTCGCTTTAGGATTTTAATAACCGTACTAGCTTAACAGTGTCGTCATTTTACAATAGCCTTAACCGAATGATCTATGCTATCATTTTATTTCCCCTCAGTTCTGTCTTGCGGGGTGGAACTCCCTTCCGGTTTCATGCGTTCCAGTTCCCTTTGACCTGCAAAAAATTAAATGTAATGAAAATCGTCATCTTTGCCCCTTTGATTACTGTTATTTCGTTGTTCACTCACTCGTTAATAACGATTTTTTTACTCTCAGTAACTCCTTGACTATTAGTGGCGTTATCGCCTTGCTTCGTGAAAAAAAGAAATTAAAAAAAAAAATTAAGAACAGAAATCGGAATAACGAATAGTGGACTTGAGAAACGTATTTTATTGACGAATCTAAAATATTTTATAAATATCTGCCAACATTAACGCTAATACTTCGTTCAGATTTACCAAAGCTATTACAAACTTACTTACTATCAGATGTTTGCTTAGTGGCGTATCAAGACCTTACGAATCATTAAATGCCGAAATTTAATTTTCTTCGGTGAATTAGTAACTTCTTTTAAGAATATGTACTACTGGTAATTTTTTCTTTTTACTTTTGAAAATTGTTTTACTGGTAATATATCTATTTTTTCTTTTGAAAATTGTTTTACTGGTAATATATATATATATATATATATATATATATATATATATATATATATATATATATATATATATATATATATATATATATATATATATTACAAAAATGAGATGCTGGGATTTTTCTTTTTTACTCTGAAAATGTATTGCTGGTATTTTTACTATATTTTTAAAAAATACTTTTATAATGTTTTAGGGGTTAACTATTTGCTCATAGCTAGTACCATAAAGGATGCTACCACCCCAGATCAATGTGGACTTGGGAACAACAGCAAGTAGTGGTCCCATGCTGCCGGATATAGTTTATTTTCTTACCTAGCACCGTAGTATATGGCCAACTGTAGAGAAAAGTCCAGCAACTTCCCTTCTCAATCCATTTCCAATTATCGGTCCGAAAATTGTAGTCTTATTTTCATGATCGGGACCATTTACAAACAGCGACCTCAAATGCTAATATTCAAGATGAAAATGAGGTTTTCCGATTGGCGATTCTAAATCTTGTTATATGTTTCCATTTGCTTATATAATGAAGTAAAAGTTAACAAATATTTCCCAACACAGGCAAAAAAATAAATAAATAGTTATAATCCTACTTACACCTTTTCAGGTGTGAAAATATACATTTTCAACTCAACCAATATACCTGTTTTATTATTGCATTTATATGTTCGTTTGAATCTTGAATGCAAAGTGTTCGTTTTCTTGATAACTACAGGATATCGGAAATGTCACGAAAGCACATCACATTCGCATCTGACGGCTCCCTACTTACTTCTATTCAGTTACATAAAGAAGCGTGCGTCCGTCAACAAACCACAGACAATCCTGCAGCGAAAAAGAGAAAAAAAATCTCTAAAGAATTTCAAACAGTGTAGCCAGTGACATTGACAGCGTGTATAGAAAATATTGCTTAAGACAGTCGATTAGCCCAAACACGTTCAATATATGCAAAGTGTGTGTCTGTTAAAATTTCTGTGATGTTGCCAGAGCAGTTCGTCTAGCCATTAATATTTCGATCTTTGCTACGCCATCATTTAGTGAAAAAAAACTAATAGTATGATAATTTATTAAAGATTTGTTTTTACCTGTCAGTTATTTACAAATATTATATCAGTTCATGTCTATATTTCTGAGATTAGGTATTATGTACTCTATTTACAATACCAGGTTAAGTCTCTGCAGCACTTGGAGAGGGGAATTAACAGTGGATAATTAATAACTAACACCCATTAGACATGGCACGTGGAACTAGAACAGTTTACAACAGCAAGCGAAATAAAGGGCCCAGTTCGACATTCCAATCACCTGAAGAACGCCGGAGCGTACAACGGCCAAAATTTTGTTATAAATATGGCAACAAAGATGAGGACTAATAATGTAAATAGTGTATCATTATATCAATAATATTCAACCTGTCCAAGGTTCACTCAATATAGAAGGTTACAGAATAAGAGCCAAAGTTTATGGGAATATGTGGGGGACATCGGTTAACTCAAGATTTTTAACAGGTTAATATTTTAATGATTTGTGTGTGGGGGGGGGGTGACGAGACGGGGTCAGAGATTGCAGTGCGCCGTTTGCCGGCAAACCATCTGTTATTCTTCGCTGTCGGTTGCCCCCAAAGAAATGAATTGCGAGACTCCTTTTCTCGGCCGTTACACCGGGCAGTCGTGAAAAGGACACCCAAATCAGACGCGCCTACCTCAACTGTCTCTTCGTCCGCCAGTCAATTCGCACGTCCAACTCCAAATTTGCACGAAGTCCGCCGAATGACTCGCCGTCTCTCTACTGCTAGCGCCTCGCCTTTTTTATGCTAGTCCGACACTGCTGAAATTTGCATGTGTACTGGTATAATCTCGTTTTGGACGAGACCGGCGCCCATAAATCGCGTCTTCGATAGCGTCCATGTTTCTTTTTGGCTTTATCGTACTCGCCAGACACGTTCTCACGGGTTTTGAGCACCGTGGTAATTCATCACAATCTATTTAGGGTCAATTACACAAATTTGCTGTTCGTAAGAAGCTGCTGTTCGGGTAGAACTTGCATCTCAGTAACAAGGTGCCAATTATTAGACTGGGCCAAATATAATAAAAAAAGCTAACCTTAGGAATCAGACCACTAACCTATCTATTTTCGTCTGCAATAGTTGTCCTAATAATTTATTTCAGCCCTTTGTCTGGGTACTGCGGATATATTAGAAACAAAACTAACAAAAATTGAACAATTATTCAAGTCAAATCTAGATATGTACCGTGGCCAATATACCATCGTAGTTTCTATAGCTGATAGCCGGCCCAGCACAGGTCATTTTCCGTAAATATTCCCCTTGCTTGTCTGTGCAGCTCACCTTTTATTTAGGTTTTCGAACATGCATGCTAATTAGCGATAAGTTTAAAGGCGCTTTACCTAAATTACAAATGACGGCCCCGACCATGCAGGCGCATAGTGACCTTTTAGCCACCTGTTAGTTAGGATTCTTGGGTCTCATTTCACAGTTTGAATATAGGATCCAGTTTGAAAATCCCCGAAGGTTATTCCAGTAATGAGATCCGGGGATTACATTTCATTATGTGTTATTTAACTCCAATGCTTCAACAGTTAATCACGCCCAGTTAGTGGGGTCGGCTCGACGGAGAATCTATTTGGATAAATTGAGTTAAAATTCTGTCTTGCGATGTATGGTCAAAGCTGCACCACTCCTCTCTGGCGTTGCTGTTCATATAATTCTAAGTAACATAAAGATGTATGCATCAGTCACCAAACCTCAAAGTATAATGCAGTGAAAGAAAATAATGTCTGTAAAGCCATTCAAGCAGTGTAGCCAGAGATATTAACAGCGTTTACAGTAAATGTTGCTTAAAGCGTTTCTTTAGCCCAAACAATTACAATATATGCCATGAGTGCGTCGATTAAAATTTACGTCACGTTGCCAGTGGTGTTTATCTAAGATTTTACCCATCTGATCTCTGCTGTAAATGTAATAGTCTACGATTTTATGAGAACACTGTCTTTGACTATCAGAGTGTCGTAGTATACACCGACTTCATCAAATGTGGATGGGTAAGACAAACCCAAAATACGCAACCGTCAAGGTGTTAACTTTAAGTGTAAAACGGTCATACGTCTGATCAAATGCAATGATAACATGTTGAAAAAAAACTATATTAATAGGCATCACATAATTTTTTTTCTTTTTATTACAGTAATGGTTACTTTGTACAAGACCGGAGAGCCACTCGAGGTAGAGAGTTGCATTATGAATCATTTTGTACAGATACGACGGGAAGATAACGGTTCAACCTCGACTTGAACATGTTAAGATTGTATTGATCGAGGAAACATACTATTGGAAGTCAGTTAAACTTCCTTCTCGCCGATGGAATACGGAGGAAATGTGAGTTGTTTGGCAGGGCGTGTCCGAGCCGCGAAGATCGGGTCTTGAAGAACTCAGGAATATAGTTCATCAGGGCACTTTCCGTGAATGTAGCGATAGAGCAGCGAGAAGCTTGCTATACCCAGTCTATGGAAGAGACGTTGCAGGGTGGAAAATAATTCATCACCCACAAGGACTCGGAGACGCTTTTGGACTCTATCGAGGATGGAGAGTGAGGTCTAGTCGGTTTCCGCCTAAATATGACAACATTACTCCATTTTCGGCTTGATCTGGGTCTTTTAAATGTAAAGGGTAGCAGGTGGTGTCAGTTATTTAGTATAGGGAGCCGACCAATTTATTTGTATCATACGCGATTTCTCGTATGTGTGAGTTCCACTTGAGATCAGGTGTTATTTTAAGGCCCGATAGCCTCTCAAGTTACGGTGCCTCTCCGAGGTTACATCAGTTCATCGTAACTGGCGGGAGATCATTGTCCGATCGAGGGTGATGGAATGTTTGGTTTCAAGGTATTGAATGGAACCAGCCCTTTTCCCCCAGTGGTTAATTCGGAAGAGAGATCAGATACCAATCTCGGATCATCAGCAGTTTCAGAGGTGCACCGGTATATAGTCGTATCATTGACATAGATGTTTACAATCCTGGTTTGTAGGTACAATACAAATATTATATCGGGATGAGTGCCAGAATCACTAAAACGGTATCATAAAACATTACTTACCCTTTAATTATTAATCGTTTTCTCTTGAGTAGTAAGCGGATTTTAGGAGACCAGATGCAGATGGGCAATGGGCAATGGGCTCCCAAGTGAGGCCAACGTCCGGGTGAATATCTGAATGTAAAACTATCTTATGTCTTCCTATGAATTGGATTGTAAACCTAACTTATGTCTCCTAATGTATTTATAAGAAAAACTTAATATTTACCTTTTAACTAAAGTACAAACCAGAACATTGTTTATCTCTTTGATTCAGTTTTAAAGCAACCATTTTCACTCTTTGACACATAAATAAACCGAATCTGATTGACTCAATTATAAGCTCGAGCTATCATTTAATTCATTGTCCTTTTTATCCCTAGATATTTATATTCAACATTAAATAAACCAACAGCGGTTCATATGTTCAATTAATCTATTCTACAGCATGATCAGTTTGTATTAATTGTTGAATATTTTCATAATTCAACGTATTTCATTCTGTACAATTTCTTCTGGGCTTTCAACAACAGCACCAACTATAATGGATATCAGATGTAACTTGAAGAGAAATTAATGACGAAATCTAGATTTATACGTTCCAGACTACATCAAATAAAATGTGAGGAGGGAAGAATCCCTCAATTCTAGAAAGATAGGTAACAACTACTGAACTGAAGAAACTTATTTTCCTGAAAAGTTGTTTTTTAAAAAAAAGATTATATAAATTTCAACCGACAATTGTACTGGCTTTTCTGTCACTGAATGTCAAATATATATTTTATTGGGAAATGGTTAATATTACAGTTATCTTATATTGGACACTCTACAAAGACGCAATATCTAACGTTTAAAATGAATTTTTAGTAAAGAAAAGTCATAATTGAAGCTTTTATTTTATTTTTAATTTCAGGCTGGAAGATTAAATTTAATAATTCCAATAAACAAATTACTATGAAAAAATAATTTAGCACGTTTTTTGTAAAGTCTTATAAAAATGTAAATCTGTTGATTAGAAAACCTTCTAAAATTCAATACTCTTTCGTGAAATATTATTTGAGGAACATTAACGGATTTAAAGTATAATTAATCAGATTTGAAACAACTATTATTTTTGTAAAAATAAATATCACAGACTGCATTTTTCAACACGATGGTAGGTAGTTTATTTATGTTAACGTTATTTAAACCTTATGTGACAGCTTGATGACATATTTTTAGCTAATGTTTTTCTACGGGTGTTTTAACCTTAAAAGATTATTGAGGAATATAACGCGAACGCCTTTTATGTACTTAGTAAACTTAAAAAGGAGGAACGGTGGAGTAATGGATAGCTGCTCGGATAGAGGAATCGGAGAGCCGAGTTCGAATACCAGTCGTGCTAATGCCATGGGAAAGGAATGAATCCTTTTCTTCTATGCGTAAATAGCAGGACAGACCGGGTTCTATAGCCCTGGATGGCAACTGGTCTAACGCAGAAAGAAATGGCAACCTACTGCGGGAAAAATCTGCCTCGTCAATCATGTATCGAAAGATACATTATCGCCTAATTGTGTATCAAGCATAACTGAGTGAATCTTAAAAAGTTAAGAAAATATTCCCCGTAATATAATCGTTTATTGTATTTTAGAGAATTGGGTCCCTACATCTATTATAGCTATTACTGATAGTTTTACGTATGGAAGACCATATCTATAAAGTTTTACGTATGGAAGACCATATCTATGAAATTTTACGAATGGAAGACCATATCTATAAAATTTTACGTATGGAAGACCATATCTAAGAAATTTTACGTATGGAAGACCATATCTATAAAATTTTACGTATGGAAGACCATATCTATAGAATTTTACGTATGGAAGACCATATCTATAAAATTTTACGTATGGAAGACCATATCTATAAAATTTTACGTATGGAAGACCATATCTATAAAATTTGGCAATTTTACACATGCAAAAACAATACAAAATTCTTTTACACATAATCCATGGTACAATACAATAATAAGCTTGACGATAGTTTAATCCATAACAATCTTTTATTAGAGTGACACGCTTGAAATTAAATTCTAAAATATTTTAAAATATTACAAATTATTCTAATTAAAAAAAAAAAAAAATCGAAAACAAATCTCATAAAAATTAATTTTCCATCGAATTTATTTTTTTGCTTGAGACAATTTTTTTTACATTTCGATTCTGCAAAAAACATTATTTAAATTCTCCAAAGAATTATGTTTTTAACTAATGTAATCTCTAAAAATTATCACGTTGAATTTTTCAACTTTTCATAAAATTAAGTAAGACTGTGAAAAAAATATTTTGCCAAGATATTCGAATAGAACATTTTTCTAAAATACTTTCATTCATTTGTGCATATGTACCGAATAGTTCAATGAAAGCCAACAATGATTTGATTTTAGCAAGAATTTCCAAATTAATGTGTCCGTCAACGCAAAAAAGACGCTATGATAAAATGTAGTACAACTGCTGACGCAAGAAAAACAAGATTTAATTTTCGAATGTTTTAAACAGGAATAAAATACATTAATAAAATATTAAAAATACTTTGATCTTTTCTTTTGATAATAACAAAGAAATTGAAGATAGATATATTTTTTTTATTTATAGTACGTTAACTGCATGCTTTCATAAAGTTATGCTGCGTTTTAGCGACTTCATGGAGGTACCTGCATGTTGCTTCAAAACGGTAAAATGTTATTATATTTTATAGCAAAAAAACACTAAATACATTAAATGTTGTAGATTAGTTGACTAAAGGAACAAGAAGAATGTAGAGAATAACACAGCAGAAATGTAATAATTAGACGCTAACTGAAGTTGCATTATCTCCATGTCGTCATTTTGTCAATGTATATACCGGATAATACCATTGTAATTACCATAGCTCTAAGTTAATTGTTATGAATATCATGTTGTATACCTTTATCATAGCTTTTATCTTCGTTAGATGTTTAATTCCTGTGTAATTGTGCAAAGTAGTAATTTCTAAAATAAA
>OZ038496.1:79607078-79619578 GCA_964036315.1 Acanthosepion esculentum
TATTAAGAGAGATAAAAATTACGTTGGAAACAAGGAAAATATTTCTGAACTATTACTTGATATCTGTTCTCCTGTATGCCAGTGAATGCTGGACAATATCCTCAAAGATGACGAAGAGACTAGAAGCAACAGAAATAGGTTCTACATAATGATACTGAGGATAGTGATATTCTAAGCGTAGCTTAGATGTGTCACAAAAGGCCGAAAGTAGGGTGCACCCAGTTAGGATCGAAATCACTACTCTTGTTCTAGCGAGACAAACTTGTTAACCATTACACCCCGAAATGATTTTCTAAGCGTAGCTTAGATGTGGCACAAGGCTGAAAGCATGGGGCTCCCAGTGAAGATTGAACTGACTGTTAGTTGTAATGGTTCTAGCTAGACACGTTTGCTAAACATTACACCCCGTCGAGGTGCCCTAAAAAAGATACTGAAGATAACGTGGGACGAACATGTGAACAATTGCGAGGTTTTGGGGAGAATGGAAACAAGAAAGGAAATTTATAATTGACATCAGGAAGAGGCAGTTGAATTTTCTGGGACATGTAATGACGAAGGTGGGTTTGGAGAATCTGATACACACGGGACAGACAGAAAAAGCGGGACAGAGGAAAGCAGCGTGTAACATACTTGATGAGCTTGTAACAATTGATGGCAGACTAGGGTTTGGGAGAAATAGGATAGACAAAACTTGTTAAGAGTTTCAAGGTACAGGAAGTTGTGGAGGCTTATGATCGCTTACGTCCTGATAAAGAATACATATCGAAACATAGATTATATTTTTAAACATTTCACCACAAGAAAAACGGTAATATCTCTAGGACGCAATGGGTGAAAGGAAGTGAACGAGAATGAAGTCAATAGTTAGGACAATTGATGAAAAGGACAATGAAGGAAGAGAACAGTAGATGGAATTGGTGTTATGGGTCCTTAGCTACAACTACAGAATGAACTCTTCCTAACACTATGTATACTACGCCTCTCAAGAGAGAGAGAGGGATCAAGTCGAGCCGTCTGACATTATTGTTTACTTTTTCAGATTGCTGCTTTGCTGCTTGACTGTTTTTTTTTAAACTGTTTTGAACATCATTTTGGTTGAGTTCGTTTTTATTTACTGCCTTTTTACGACTGTTTTGAAAAAAAAAAGTTTTGATTTTTTCTTTTCCTTTTTTTACCCTCTCCTTTTTTAATTTCGTTTTTTCCCTCCAAAATTTGTTTTTTTGCTCTTTCTCTTTTATTCTTGTTTTCCTTTTTGATTTTTCTTTCTCTTTATTTTCTCTTTTAAATTTTCTATTTTAATTTATCTTCGTTCTCTTTATTGTTGTAACTACTGTCCGTGTTTTTCATTTGTGACTAACGATTAATTTCTCGTTATTTCTGTAATTTATTCCTGTTAATATCCGTTAAATTTTTCTTGTGTACTGTTTTTAAATTATTTTTCGTGCCAAATATTTTTCTAATCTTTTGTATTATCCCTTGTATGGTCTAATTTGTGCATTTAATTTCCTTTGTTTATTTGTGTGACTCGTTAAATTCTTGGCGTCAGCCATTCGGTTTTGTAAATAGCTCCGGCTATTTTTGAAAGTTTCGTATTTTTTTTGTTTACCTTTTTTCTTTGTCTAGTGTTTTATTTCGTTTTTAGTGTTTTAAATACATTTTTTTTTTTCGCCTTTTGGAGAGGATGTTTGCCGCATCTCCCCGGCTCAGGCGGAAAGGGCCAGGGACTATGGCAAACGGATTAAGGATTTAAGATATCTCCTGTCAATTAAGCAGTCTGCGGACCTTGATGTGGAAGTACCACAAAATTTACCTCTGGCCCAAAGGGTTCTCACAGTGATTAGAAAAGGCTCTGGAGCCAAACAAATTTGTGCGATGCTGGACGAGGCCATCATGAGCAACAAGATGGCTTTGCCAATAGCAATTGTGCAAAATCAGCAGTTGAAATCATTAAAACAATTTTGTACAGGGAGGGTCCCAGTTTTAGTTCACCCCTCCCTGTATAGAGCTCTCAAACTGACATTCCCCTGGGATATCGGCGGAATCTCCCAAGACGGTACCATCAAGACTGAGATGAGCCATGGGTCTATGGGAGAGGCTGTTGGTATCCTTACCCCGACCATGTTTAAACCAGTAACGCAACCATAATCTGTTTTCATCATGACAATCTGGTTAGCAAGTATAAATGTCCGGGGCCTGATGTCCGATTCTCGCAAGGCGAGGCTCTTTCGCTACCTTCAGCGCCTCGGGGTGAATGTTTGTTGTGTGCAAGAGACCCGGTTTTCTTCTCATGACCATGAGCACTTGCTGTTTAAGGGATTCGCCCTTTATTCAGCATGTTTTGATGGTCGTTCGAGGGGTGTCTATTGGCTAGTGAGCAAGTCTTTGAAGGTTGCATGTACTCTTGTCTTTGCAGATCCGGCGGGCAGGCTTTGCGTGCTGGATGTTACCATAAAGGATAAGGCTCTACGACTCATTGGGGTTTATGCACCCAATAACCATTCCGAGAGTCCTGATTTGTTTCGGCAGATCGGGCCATACTTGACGACATCTCGTCGGGTAGTTTTAGCGGGGGATTGGAATGCCGTCCTTGACCCCGATAGAGATCGTATAGGGCACAATTCGGGTACTAACAACCTGGACGTGAAACCATTTCGAGACTTTATCGATGAGTTTTATCTTATCGATAAGTACCGGAATGACCACCCTCTGGAGGTATCATGGACTTGGACAAATAGTGGCAACTCGGATCCTGGGACGCTTCCGAGCTACCTCGACCGAGTTTTAGTTAGGAGAGTCGATGTAGGGCTCTTAGGCTGTCCATGTTTCCGCTATACTTTATACGGATCACAGGCTTGTCCGGGTCCGTGTAAACTTAGATAAGTCTAAGGTGAGGTTGGCTGTGTACTGGAAATTAAACTGTTCACTATTTGGTGAGCAGGATTTCCGGGACCAGCTGCTACTAATGATACAGAGGGAATTGACGGGAGCGGTTATTGGGAACGCCTGGTCGGATAATTTAAAGTCTAAGATTAGAACATTTGCTGCCGACTTTAGTCGTCGACTCAATTTAGATAGATTAGCGGCGCAAACGGCTTTAGAAGATAAAGTTGATCGGGCAGTGAAATCCCGTAATAGTGGGGAAATAGTCTTAGCTTAGTCAGAGTTGTCCTCCTTGCTAATCACGAAGGATCAAGCTCTGGTAGTTAGGGCTATGTTAAAAAGAATGTCCTCTGAGGCGACGAATATGGCCGCTGAATTGCGCGCAGAGGAAAATAAGAGTGCAGCTCAGCGACATATCGCGTGCGTCCCATTGCCGGATAATCGGACCGTAACTACAAACGCCGGCATATGCGAGGTCTTTCGGGATTACTTTCAGGATATTTTCACCACGGAGCCCTGCTCGGGTTGATGCCATTTTAGCCGAATTTTCCCTGCCTCGAGACAGCTGAAGCGGATGGGTGCGAGGGTCCCATCACAGAGTCGGAAATCTGGGAAGCGCTGAAACAGGTTGGCCTGGATAAATCTCCGGGACTAGATAGTCTTCCCTATGAAGTTTACTTGAGGCAGTCGCCCGTTTTTGTTCCTTTGCTGGAGCTGATCTCCAACAACTGGATGAAGCAGGCGTCTATACCCCAACGCTTCACCAGGGGTGTGGTCAAGTTGCTGCGTAAGGACAAGAACGGTGGGGATGCATTAAATAACGTTGACTATGTTAAACACAGAGTTAAAGATTTTGGCAAAGATCTTAGCGAATCCGGTCCTACGCGGAATTTCCCTGCCTGGGGCTACCACCTCAACCAGGTATTCTGCCTATGCTGACGATGTTTCGGTTCTTGTGTCGAGCAAAGTCAGCAAAGAGATCAGTGGGTATGAGATGGTGACAGGGGCCAAGACCAACCGCGATAAGTCTGTTGGCTTGGGCTTGGGTGCGTGGAAGGGAGTTTCTCTTCCCGGACCTTTCCTCTGGATGGATGGGCTGATCAAGATACTCGGCGTCTGGTTCGGTCTTGATCTCCAGTTGTAAATGAATTGGTCGGAGGTACAAGGGAGGCCGAGATCGCGGTTAATCTGTGGTCTGGGAGGAGGCTTTCCTTGAAGGTGAGGGCGGTAGTATGTGTTTCACACATCTACCCGATTCTCCTTTACCGACCCTCTGTACTTCCACGTCCGTCTGCCAGACTAATATTATTAGTAAGGCTCTTCTCTTTCTTGTGGAGAGACAAGGCCGCTATGGTATTTCGTGAGATTTGTTGCCCTCATCCCTCTGAGGGCGGTCTGGGCATGCCTAGCATTGAGATTCGTCAATATAAGCTTCGCATCAACTTACTAGACCGAATGTGTCCCGGATCGGATGAGGATGGCGCCTCCTGGAAGGAAGACGTTCGTAAACATTTCCCATCCCTGAGAAATGTGCACACGTGCCGGGAGGAGGCCGGCCGTACACACCGAACCGAATGCTCCTTCTACCGCGAATGTCGTCGTGCTCTGAAACAACTCTTACGGTCGTCGGATTGTCCAGGCGTTTTCTCGTAGGGAATTGTATCAAGTGTTAGTCAGAGGGGCCGTTCAGGATGATCTGATTGACAAGCTCGGTCTTAGGAAGCAGGGGGCTCGCTCGATATGGCCTTGGGCGCCTGGGTTGAAATGCCTCACTAATGATTAGGTATCACTCACCTGGCTGGTGATTCGTGGTGCCCTCTGGGTCGCCAAGAGACTTTGTTCAGCAGGCTTGGAAAAATATCCAAACTGCCGTCGCTGTACTGGAGAAGTCGAGACCATTGGTCACGCCTTCTTTCACTGCAAGACGGTAGTGCCGTTGTTCAAGTTTGTTGAAGGCCTCATGGTTAGTATGCTGCGGGTAAGTTCTTTGTCCTTGAGGCCAGTTCTGTTTGTAGCAATGTGGTGCCGCAGATGACAAAGGCTGAACATTATGTGTTCTGTTGCTTACTAGGTGTTATGCGAGTCGTGATTTGGACGACGCGTCAGAAGGAATTCTTTGAGGGTGAGAAGTTCACTTCTTCCCAACTGATCTTGTTCTTTAAGCATCTTCTTAAAGTCAAGATCAGGACGGAGAGGCGGCGGCTCACCTCATTAGAATTTGGCAAAAGGTGGGTGAATCTTGCGCGTATGTGTCGAGTAAAAGGGGCTGACCTGGAGTGGCATTTTGACGCCGGTTAGGCATCAGGAAATTGTTTTCCTGGTTTAAACGTAGGTAACCCATCCCTGGATTTAGGTTAGAAGTTAAGGCTTTTTTGACTCTTTAGTTTTGGTTCTCCAGTAAACTTAGCTAGAGTGTGTTTGCTCATTGGCCCCTTTTATTTCTGCCCCCTTTTTACATTTAGTTTAATTCCCCATCGCCTCCCTCGTTAGGTGGTCAGTGATTTCAGTTCTCTGGTAGATGCGAGGCGCCTTTCGTTTCGCGTGCGTATTTTTCGTATTTGTTTTTTGTGTCTAAATGAGTGCATGTCTGTGTGAGTGTTTTGGGATGAATGTTTATATATTCTTATAGTCCCGCACCGATTTCATCTAGTTAACCGATTTTTCTGCCACATTTAAGGTTTGTGGGGGGTTTTATTACTAACATGATTTTGTTTAGTTTCTTGTATATAATTTATAACCATATTGTATATATATAATTGGGGTGTTTTTAGCTTGTTGTTGTTATTCCCCCTCCCTCCACAGACAACGTTTTGTACATATGGGAATTATTTAGGATTTACATTGAGACTATGAGGTATTTTGGTGGATGTAATAAGAAAGGTATGTATGAATGTGATGTTTTGGTGCTAGGATTATTGTTTTGTACGATTGGGTCAGTGATTGTGGAACAATCGTGATCGTGGTCGTGATCGAGTTTTATAAGAGTTTTCTGCACCTATATTCTAAAGAACTGGAACACATATAAAATCCATCTGTAAATACACTGGTAAAATAAACGGCTTCCTGTACGGCCACAGAAAGTTCCTGACACCTCCTGTTAAATTATAAATTAAGACAGATGATGACAGTCTTTTTCCCCATCCCCTTTTACGGCCTTGTGCCACATTTGCTCTATTATTCAGTAATAAATATTGAATCGAGTCGAGCCAATAGTAGTTCACTCCAAAATTAACTGACAGTCATACTAACACCTTCCTCATCTTGTATTATTATTCCGTGTAATATATCTTCGTTATTTCTACACTTGTGTTCGCGTTGTTCTTCCTTGGTCCTAACCTGGACCATAACAACTGGGTTGAATTGTCCTGCCTAAAATAATGAGCCATATCGGTCACTTTGCTGTATAACACGAAGTACAAATTTCCACAGTGTAAGGGAAAAATTCTTGACCGGGTCAGTCTTTTTAAGGCTTACTAATCCCCATTCATTCCACCATTCTTCCGTTTCTCGCCATAACATCTCTCTATCTCACTTTTTATAAGAACCTGACCATCCATCACTTTTCTTTTTCTCATCCTTCTATCTTCTCTTCCCTCTTGTTTTCCTTCCCCCTGGTAATCTAATGTAACAGGGTGTGGTATTGTCTCCATCTGACAAATACAACCAAACCAAACATTCTAAGAAAAAGGCATGAGACATTTTACCTTGGACAATTGTTCCTGGAGGTTAACTTGCCCATGCATCGTTCCGTTTCTTGAATTTTGATTAATGAAAACACTTCTGGCTACATAAATTGACCTGATCAAACCCTGAGAAAAAAATAAGGTCCCTTAAAGAGATCATTTTCAAGATTGTATAGTGAATATGGCCACTTAAGCCGATCAGGCTGCGTTGGATAAAGCGGATAAGAAGGATTAGAAGTCGCGGCGAAGCCATCAAAAGTAGAATTAGATCATTCGACGCCGCTTTGGATTAGCCACCTGGGTCTGAATCGATCGAGAAGTGTTGAAATATTAAACGCTTATTTCAGAGTAGACTCTCTATTTAATTTACTCTCTCCCTCTCTGTATGTATGTATGTATATATATATATATATATATATATACATACATACATATATATATATATATATATATATATATATATATATATATATATATATATATATATATATATATAGGGTGTCCATAAAGTTCGTGTGCACATTAAAAATTTATAATTTTATTTGTATTTGCGATAGAAATAATTTGTAAAAAGGATTATAAAGAAGTAAATCTATATTTTTTTTAAGGTTTTATTGAAATTTTATTTAAGTTTACACATGCTGTCCATCAAAACAAAGGTAATACGATTTTGCAGTTTAGGGAAAACATTTGCCAACTGAATTACAGTAATGACTGAAATCACATTAGTTATTTTAGCTATACTTAAAGCTAGTTACAATAAACTTTATAACATTTTTTACAGATTATTTCTATCGCAAATACAAATAAAGTTATAAATTGTTTAAAGTGCACACGAACATTATGGACACACTGAAAAAATATATATATATATATATATATATATATATATATATATATATATATATATATATATATACATTATGGAGACCCTGTAAATATATATATATATATATATATATATATATATATATATATATATATATATATATATATATATATATATATATATATATATGTGTGTGTGTGTGTATACATTCTTGCTCGCGCACGCATACACATACATGGAGTGATTGTATGTTGGCATAAAATGTTTCTTTAAACGAGCTGTGTTTAGATAGTTACATTTTAATTAATTTTTCCTTTTGATATAAATCAATTATCCTGGTGTTAAAGGTATATATGAACTGTCCTAAATTCTTCCTACTTCTTGTCAACATTACGTGGTGTTGAATGACTTCAGCTATTATTAAAAACCAATCAAAATAATCGATACACTTCGATGTCTGCTTAGAGTTTGCATGTCCCTTTTCTAAAGATTTTCAATTTAATAGTTGACGTTTTAGGCTCTCACGTGGATGTGATGTGATTTTTAGTTTACAACGTAATGGTTATGTGGTTAATTTAATATAGACTCTAATTTGCAGCAATATTCCAAAGTCAATAAATCTTGGAATACTCGTGATCGAATCTTGGATTCTGACAAAATGTCGTGATCGAGTTTTATAAGAGTTTTCTGCACCTATATTCTAAAGAACTGGAACACACATAAAATCCATCTGTAAATACACTGATAAAATAAACAGCTTCCTGTACGGCCCCAGAAAGTTCCTGACACCTCCTGTTAAGTTCCATCTTCGCATGAGAGTAATCAGAACTAAAGTAGAGTACTGCTACTCGTTCTGGGACTGAATTGCCTTTCTCCTCAATTTTCTACCTTGATCAAGATCAAAAGAGTTTAACCTGCTTTTTGGATGCTGAATTACGCTTCACATCCTTCGCCTTGACACAGACGAAATATTGTTTGCGTCACGCTAACCAAGTCCTATTTTCATGGCAGATGTTCGGCAATCTACTTTCCTTTGTTTTTCTACTGGTAAACACATTAACTACTAGGAGTTTTTACCAATCCTTAAATACCAATCTTAGATGTTCTCTGAAAAAAAAAACTTAAATTATGAAGCAAGTTCGGTATAATCAATGTATTAAATATCTCAGATTTATAAAAGCGATTAACTTTAAGAAATATAACTTATCTATCGATTAATATATAATGATAATCATCTTGTACAAACAATATAGATTATTTGGTAATTTACAAAAGAAACACGAAGTATGATCATTGAATATTATTTTAGGTTTCTTCATCGGTAATATTTAATTGAAAGTTCTAATCGAAAGTACTCCAATGAAATATTCAATCGATTAGAAGTGAAACGTACACAGAATTATTTATTAAATCAATGAAATTATTGCTTGCTACAAAAATGATATCAAACTTATTTCGGAATTACCCAATCGTAATCACACTATAAAATATTCATTAAATGGAAACAAAACAAATCCAAAATCTGCAACAAGAGTAAAGAACAGCAAATTAATTATCGAGAAAATACTGAGCCAGAAAATAAGCTCAGTAATTAGAGAATAATTATTTGTTTCCTAATTACATATAAAATAATTGCTTATCTCATTATTGACGGATAATAAAAAAACGACATTTGACAACAATGATTAAGGTTAAGAAATAGAAAGGTGAAACACAAGAATAAAGGTAACATACATATGTGTACGTGTGTGTGTTCCTGTATATATATATATATATATATATATATATATATATATATATATATATATATATATTGATAAATACAATGTAGAGGAATAATTCGTTAATGTTTTTTGTATTTTCAATTGAGTTTTGTTTAATATAACAAATGGCTGATGCAAGAGCCTATAGAATTATATAACTTTAAACATTTATTCCAGGTGTATGAAAACCCGTTGCACTTAAAAACACACACACACACATACAACCACACACAATCACACGTAGAGACACACAGATATATATATACACACATACACCCACATATACATAAACATATACGGGCATATATAAAGACAGTTATCTATCTATATATATATATATATATATATATATATATATATATATATATATATATATATATATATATATATATATATATATATATATATATAGGTTTTTTGACACAGACACACACATATATATATAAACATATATGTGTATATATAAAGACACAGATATATATATATATGTATTTATATCTGTTTTTATACACACCCATATATATATATATATATATATATATATATAGATAGATAGATAGTGAAAGAGAGGGATAGAGAGAAGAAAAATGAATACAGTATTTATATATATATATAGAGAGAGAGAGGGAAAGAGAGGGATTGAGAGAAGAAAAATGAATACAGTACTCATATATATATATATATATATATATATATATATATATATAAATATATATATGTATATATATGTATATATATATATATATATATATATATAAATATATATGTATATATATATGTATATATATAAATATATATATATATATATATATATATATATATATATATATAAATATATATGTATATATATATGTATATATATAAATATATATATATATATATATATATATATATATATATATATATATATACATATATATATATATATATATATATATAGTCCTAAGCTTCAAGTAGTTGCTGTTGTCGCCAAAATCAAGCAAGTGCGGGCAGTTTATTATGTTATAATATAGAGAGATCGACAAAAAATGAATTATAGGAATCTGAAGGCGTATAGTGAAGAATTATGAAATATGAAAGTTTTTTAGAAACAATAAAAAGTCTATTTTAAAATACATAATCTTTTGTATAGCAATGGAGGTTGGAAGGGAACTTCTCGCAGATAGAGTAAACATAAAAAGTGGTTAAAGGATGAATAACATCGAATCGACGAGAATATCTTAAGAAATGTAGGCATTAAGTGGAAACTGATATTTGCAATTGAGACGAAGTGAGTTGGAAATTTAGAGAAGGACAATGATGAAAGATTGCCTAGAGAATTCCGTATAGCACAGGATGAAATCTTGGTAAATATAACAAGGAAAAAGTAAGTAATCAATTTGACAAGTTTCAAGGAATTGGTAACGACGAAAGAACAGTTATATATGGTTATGCATCTACACTATTTTAAGTTAAAAAAAGACGAAAAAAATACCCAAAAAACAGTTAAATAGGTAGTGATATTCGATCTGGTTAAGATCGCGTACGTTATCCCATAAATATAGCAGAGCTTAAAACTATATTTCTTCGTATATATATATATATATACATATATATGTATATACAGATGTATGTATATATATATATATATACAGATGTATGTATATATATATATATATATACAGATGTATGTATATATATATATAGAGAGAGAGATGTATGTATATATATATATATATACAGATGTATGTATATATATATACAGATGTATGTATATATATATATATATATATATATATATATATATATAAATATATACAGATGTATGTATATATATATATATATATACAGATGTCTGTATATATATATATATATAGATGTATGTATATATATACAGATGTATGTGTATATATATATATATATACAGATGTATGTGTATATATATATATACAGATGTATGTGTGTATATATATATATACAGATGTGTGTGTGTATATATATATATACAGATGTATGTGTGTGTATATATATATATATATATACAGATGTATGTGTATATATATATACAGATGTATGTATGTATATATATATATATATATATATGCAGATGTATGTATATATATACATACATATATATATACAGATATATGTATTTATACATATATGTACATATATATATACATATATATATATATAGTTATATGAATATATAACATATACATATATAAAGATATATGTATATATAACATATATATATACAGATATATGCATATATAACATATATATATATATATACAGATATAGGTATATATAACATATATATATATACAGATATATGTATATATAACATATATATATATATACATATATATTTATATATAACATATATATATATATATATAGATATATGTATATATATAACATATATATATACAGATATATGTATATATATAACATATAAATATATACAGATATATGTATATATAACATATATATATATAGAGATATATGTATACATAACATATATATATATACAGATATATGTATATATAACATATATATATATGCAGATATATGTATATATAACATATATATATATACAGATATATGTATATATAACATATATATATATACACACAGATATATGTATATATAACATATATATATACACACTAATATATGTATATATAACATATATATATTTATGTACATATATATATATACCATATATATATATATATACAGATATATGTTTATATAACATATATATATATATATATACAGATATATGTATATATAACATATATATACATACAGATATATGTATATATAACATATATATATATACAGATATATGTATATATAACATATATATATACAGATATATGTATATATAATATATATATATATACAGATATATGTATATATAACATATATATATATATTTATACAGATATATGTATATATAACATATATATATATACACACATATATATATATAACATATATATTCAGATATATGTATATATAACATATATATAGATACAGATATATGTATATATAACATATATATATATACAGATATATGTATATATAACATATATATATATATATATACAGATATATGTATATATAACATATATATATATACAGATATATGTATATATAACATATATATATATACAGATATATGTATATATAACATGTATATATACAGTTATATGTATATATAACATATATATATACAGATATATGTATATATAACATATATATATATACAGATATATCTATATATATCATATATATATACAGATATATGAATATATAACATATATATATATATAGATATATGTATATATAACATAT
>OZ038496.1:79624578-79647078 GCA_964036315.1 Acanthosepion esculentum
GTTGAATAGATTTTGATAATGTTTTGTGGCAGTGAAACAATCATAAAGAACGGTCAAGTTGGTAGGGTGGTTCTTATTTAAGAGAGCTATTCGGCAAAGTCCTATCCAGAAATAACTGGTGAGTTACGGGCACATTACCTGAAATGACAAAATTATGATTCACTCTGAAGTTTCTCGAGCATTAAAGGGGCGGTGGCATCGTCGGCTTGAATTTATCTATCATAATATCTACAGTTGTCTTCTTTTCGCTCGTGTTTCTATTGACTGCATCGTTTTTGTTTCTACTTAACTCCATACAGAATAAAGAAGAAGACATGTTGATGGTATCTCAATGGATAAATATATCTTGCAGTATATTTACTTTTATGCCGACAATATTTGCAGATTTATATCGCTAATCTTATAAGCATTTCATAGAAAATATGATTCCTAGCTGAAAGAATAACATATTTTCCATTGGTGACGTTGTTCAATCCCAAGAGTTCCGCAAGTGATTGTATTTGAGCCAAAGACTTTCACGGGTGATTTTTTTCAAGCCCATGTGTTCAAATGTTCAAGCCTAATATCCAAGGCTCTCTTTGATATAATACAATCATTCAACGCCATTTTTCTGCTGGAAATAGCATTACAGTGGCCTAAGAAATGTTTTTTAGCCAGGAGAAATAAACTACATCCAATTTCAAAATTTAACCGCATAAACACATGTCAGCATAAATAAACAGTATTTGGAACTAGTATAGAGTAGGTCCTCCATTTTCTAGTTTCAGTGTTCGTATTCGATATTTCATGGATTTGATCAAGTTATCAACAATAGTCTGATCCATATTTTGCCTCTCATTTAGCAATGTTGCCACTGACGTGATTTTGGTTGCACGCTCTCGAAGATTTCGGTGAAGGTGCTCCCAAATGTTCTGTATTGGATTCATATCAGGACTTTAGGCTACCCATTGCAGTGACTTGATTCCTTGCGATTCCTTCCAGGCCTTTGCTACTTTAGTTGCATGACATGGCGCTCCATATTCTTGATAAAGGTAGCCATTCTTGTCAATCTGATTGGTTTCAAATAGTGGGAGTAGTCGTTTCTCTAATATTTGACAGTATTTCGGACCATTAAACCACGCATCAACAAGAATCAGCTCAAATTTTCATCAAAACCAGACAGCACCACACACCATTACTGCAATCCCTCCATGTTTCACGGTCGTCTGCAAACTTTCAGTGTTCCAAATTTCATTCTGATTTCTCCAAACATAAACCTGTCTCGAATTCGAATACTTGCAGAATTTACTTTCATCTGTCCAAATTACAGGCTGCCAAAATTCTTTAATATTTGCTCTCGGATTTTCTCGCCAGGTCTATACGCCTATTCCTGTTATTCTCTGAAATCAAGAGAGGGATTCTTTTTGCAACACTTCTTTGACAGCTTAGTTCTTTCAGAGTATTTCTCACCGGATATGGCGACATTTCTGTGCTGTTGGCGACATTTCTGTGCTGTTGGCGACATCTTTGTGGACGAAGGTTTCTGATGACTTCCCTCTTCAGCGCCCTATTCCTTCACTCACCTACAATACTTGGTCTTCCTGAACGTTGTTCCACCCGACAACGGCCTTCTTCATTAAATTTGATGACAATATTATTCGCCATTTGATGATTAACCTGGAATAACCTAGCAATTTCACTATTTGACTTGCCATACTGATGCCATCCTATTATTTGCCCTCGTTGAAATTCACCAATTTTCTTACCTAATTGCAAAATATAAGTCCACTATCGTTCATTGATTAGAGTAACTTGATACTAACACAGAATTGTCTGAACAAAATGAAAATACGTTATTACACATGCCAGAATTTCTGTAAAGAAGGGTGGCTAAAAACATATCATAGCCCACTATATATTTTCCGTTGTTATGTTGTTAAAATGTGTTTACTCGTATAATACTTTCTTTGATATATAGCGTCGTCAAGTATTCCAAAGAATTATGTAGGATTTTTAAAAAATATTTAAAACAAAACGCGATACGGAGTTTTTAATCAAGTAAACATTCGCGATTTATGTGCGGAAGAAAATGGCCGAAATAAAAGCGCATCTAACCCCAGGGTAGAATTCCAAATCTTTTCTATGATTTACAGGTACTCAAACGACAGAAAAAATATGCAAAAGCTAGCATCAACTTTCAATTCTCACATAATGTTTGAATCTTATTCACGTTTAAATGGCTGCTCGAATATTCTAATTCTTTTTAACAATGATAAATAAGAAAATATTTTTATCGACTAATATGTTTCGTTCGCATCATCTTATCTCTAAATTCTTGCAGATCTATGATAAAATAAATATATAATTGACTATAGTTAAATCCAGGTACAATCTGGCTTAGCTTAGAATTGTAAGATATTGGCGTAGTCTATGATTTGACTGCCAAAACTTAATTAAAATTTAACTAAACAGTTGATAAACCCGAATTTATTTTCTTCTTTGGCTTTGAGGAAAAATTGGATCTGTGTTTTAACATGTTAACTTTATTGTTAACCAAAGATTGTATCGGATATTATGTTATCTTATAATTTATACTGTATTATAGGAAAAAGAATTTGATAAATAATTCAAACCGAATATATTAAACGATGTTTAATATATATTTAGAAATTCAAACGTTATCTTTCTTTTATTTTTGACCCTTAATTGTCGGATATCATCACAGATTTCACTTTCCATAATATATCTATATATATCTCTGAAATGAGGTATTAAGATTACTTGTATCATTTACATCATTCTGACTGTTATTGCCATTTTAAGAACCATTTGCCTGTCGTACTCTCCGGCCTTCTTCAGGTGATTGGAATTTCGAACCGAATCCTTTATTTCATCCACCGGGGTAGATTTCCACTTTCGGAATGTCTCAGTTATTTCCCTTTATCTAAAGTCTCCGAGTTTTGGTTCACCATTGCTCTGGCCTGGTATTGAACTCACAACCCTCTGGGTCTAGTCAATGGATCTAACCAACGTTTTTATCGACTTTATCCTTGAGGACATCTGTCTATTAATTTCTAGGACTTATAAACCTAATGTCTCAGCAACCATTTTTACCAGTGCTCATATTGCAATTTCTTTATTATTAAAGCTTATATTTTAATGAATTTATTTTATTATAGTGTAACCAGGATATGAGACCCGGATATAAGAGAAACCCGGATATAAGACATTTTATCTGGTCCCAAATTAGAGCCTGTGTTAATGTATATATAATAGACCAAACCCGGATATAAGAGAAACCCGTATATAAGATTTCGTCTCCGGCCACGACAACTCTCTTATATCCGGGTTACACTGTACATTTATTTAAATAAAAGCAGCTATCCAGACACAAAAGTTTGAATACATTATCATCTCAAAACCCATTGACCTTACATTCAGACCCATAGAAGCAGGATCGCCCTTTACAACTAGCAAACTCAGTAACCTAATAGACAAAATATTAATGCCATTTACTCAGCAGATTAAAAGCTACATCACGGAAAATATTCACTTCCTTAGCTCCATACCACAAAAAGTAGATCCGGGAACAATCATGGCAACTTTTGACCTTAGTAGCCAATATAGCAACATTCCCGATAAAAAGGCAATCTCATTCTGGAATGAAAACATCCAGAAACACTACATCCCAGATTCACTAAGGAATTCGTTATCAATTGTATAAACCTAATTCTAAACAATAACACATTTGAATTTGACAGCAAATACTATATCCAAACGCTAGGTACCGCAATGGGAACGAAAATGGCACCAACATATTCCACTCTATCATTAGCGTACCTAGAGGCAGACCTCTATAAAAAGATAGAACAAATATATGGGGAAAATATAAAAACCCACTTCACTAAATCTTGGAAACGACACTATATATATAAATATATAATTTTCAAATCGAATGTACATGACAATGTAAAAAACGACAAAATAATAGAAATTATCTTAGTCGCACCGTTTTGTCCTCCAAGGGACTTTATCAATGTAAATGCAGAAATTTTATTTTGTAACTAGTATTTATACACAAGAGAAATAATGTTATTGCTTTTTAAATGTAAGAACGCTCATAAATATTCATTAGGGTTTACCGAGATGTGAGGTAATGTATGGAAGAGGCGAAGTGATACAATTCAATCTCTGATACATGAAAGTGAGTAAATGATATTATGATTAATTTTTAATGAAAATTAGTAGTTAATTTATTTTGGGATTAATTTACGAGTTATATATTGTAAATAACATGAGGTTATTAACTTTACAATTTTCCTTTAATTGCTTAACAGTTTTATAGTCAAGTATGTTGGCTTTGGAAAGTAGTAATTCTTCAAATATTTTTAAAATGAAAGTAACTTACTTCGAAGGAAAATTATCGAGAGTGCCTCTATCGAATCTTGTGAAAATATAAATCTGCGCTCCTGATGATTTCAAATATCTCCATACGTGAGAAATTATAACTTTCCCTAGCCAACACATGTCCTAAACTTACTATGATACCAGTTGCATTAGTGAACGTATGAATTATACGATATGGAAGTATGTTATCTTAGGTAAATCTTACAAGGAGTGGAGTCTTTTCTACTTTTAAGTGTCAGCATTTTAACGATTATTGCATTTTCAATTGAATATTGTATTCCGTTGCTGTATTGAGATTTAGACTTGTGTCACTGTTAGGTAACAAGACGGAATATATGGTACTGTAAAAAAAGGAATGTTTGAAAATTTGAGTTACATAAAAACGATATCAAAATTAAACAAATGAAAAAATTATTCTGGGTTTTGTTATAACAGACCACAGACTGATCAAGTGGAAAGCGCAAAGGATAAATTGTACTTATTATTTATAGAGTTTAAGCAGCTCGCCGTTAAGTTAGTCGGAAGAAGAGTAAGGAAAATCTAAATATTAACCTGTATTTTAACTCAACATCTTCTCATTTTGCGTATGTTATGTCAGCTGATTGCTCGAGTTGCTTAAGAGTTTTCGTCTTTTGTTAAATGTAATTCCTTCTTTGATTGTGATAATTATTTTGCGATCAATTTACTGAAACTAGACAAATATGTTGCGAATTATATCCGTCTATATTTCTGAGATTAGGTGTTTTAACTATTTAACTTATTTGCATCCTTCGAACAGTTGTTCTCATCTTTATTACGATATTCACAACGTTTCGGCTGTTGTACGCTCAGACCTTCTTCAGAAATTTCGAACCGAATTCTTTATCTAGTCTACGGGAGTAGATTGTTCTAATTCCACGGGACATGGCTTACTATAAAGTTAATTCCCTTTACTAACTCAACTCTCCAAGTTTTTTTCCCTCTGCTATGGCCAGGTATCGAATTCACAAGACTTTTTTTCAAGTCACCTTTTGAATTACACATCCAAAGCTAGGGGACTAAGTAAATAATTCAGTTCAAAATTCCAAGGTATATCATCTGAAGGAGGTCGGAGCGTACAATGGACGAAACGTTGTGATTGTGGCAATAAGGAAAACAGTCCGAATGATGTAAATAGTGTAAATATGTTGCTGACTGTTTGTTTTAAAAGAAAGAATAAGAAATATATACCTTTTAGAAACTGTGCAATTTTTTATAGGAAAGACAACAAATTTATGACACAAAGAAAAATATTCTTGATTTTTATGTCATATGTATCCTCTCCTATAGCAATAATAAGTTAAGAATTTAATTTCATACTAAACATTGAAACGAAGGTGATTGGATCTTCTGGTTTATAATGCGAATACCATGGTCAGGGAATCTGACACATGAGGAATTTGTATAAAGACGAAAAACAGACACCAACCAAGTTGCTTAACGCTGAAACATTTAGATGTTATCGTCAAAAAAGATGAGTTGATGAATTGCGCAACAGATACCACAAAGAGAAATTGGTATAACAACAAATGAATGTATGGTTCAGAGCAACCAAATAGAGAAAAATGTGGACAACTATAGTCGGTCGAATACTAAAAAGATACTGCATTTAATGTGATAGAAAGAGAAAAAATAGACCATTTGTGAGGCAAGAGTTGTTTGCCTTAAAGCGTTAGACAGCCAATGTAAATGTAAATTAGTCCATAAGTGTTGAGTCAAGTAGTGTGCTAAATATTGCCAGATGGAAAGAAGTTCATCAGATATCCTTTTTTTTCGCTATTTCTAAAAGTAAGGAGGAACGTAAGCATATTTCAGCGAGTGCGTTTTTTTAGGTAAAGCACTTTTTCTATAAACTCGAAGGAAACTTGAGTACACTTATAAATAAGTAAGATTTCAAAAAAGTTTTATAAGTAATGCACACAATCTCCAGAAGGCAAAGACTAATGTTACATTAAAAAAAAAAAATTGGCATATTCCACCCGGACGTGGGCAAACATAGATCACCATACATTAGTTTTCTATGTTAGCTCTGGATTTCATTGATCTATTTCCTAGGAAAGACAGTGAAGTCGTTTAACGAACCTTCTTCAAGTTTTTAAATTCACTGTTATTCTTTACTCTTAGACTGTGGTGCTTGGATATATGATTTTTCATAAGAGCATTTCTACAAAAGTGAACGCCAGAGGCGGATTTTGCGTGGTTCTACGTACGGCTATTTTTTTTTTCTAATCATTTCACCACCAAGGAAAGCGATAATGCCACTAAGCCGCAAAGTTTTACTGGGAGTGAAAGAGAAAGAGAAGACTTTAGTGAGGAGAAAGGATAATAAAAAAAACAGGATTCAGGAAGAGAGATGACGGCGATTGGGGTTGCATGTAAACTTTTGAAGATTTTAGGTGGCAGAGAAGCAAGATGCCGGGAGAGATTTCCACGGGCTCGACGTGTGAGAAAAGAACCATTTAGAATATAACTGTCCAAAATTCTGAGATGAGGTATTATGTACATTGTTCTATCATCCTCATCTTTGTTGCAATATTTATCACAACGTTTCGGCCATTGTAAGCTCCGGTCTTCTTCAAGTGGTCGGAATGTCGAACTGAACCCTTTATTTCGCTCGCTAGGGCAGACTGTTCTAGTGTCATGTCTAATGAATGTGAGTTACCAGTTATCTCCTGTTAACTCCCCTCTCCAAGTTCTCCATCTCAAGAACACATGGCACAGTGGATAAAGGCGTTAGTTAGATCCGGTGACAGGAGCGAAAGAGTGTGAGTTCAATACCTGGTTAAGGTGCTGGAGTACTTGGAGAGAGGAATTAACAGGAGATAACTGATAACTAACATCCATTAGACATGGCACGTGGAACTAGAACAGTCTACCCCAGCGAGCGAAATAAGGGGTTCAGTTCGATATTCCAACCACTTGATGAAGTGCGGAGCGTATAACGGCCGAAACATGATAAATATGGCAACAAAGATGAGGATGATAGTCCGAACAATGTCAATAGTGTAGAATATAACTTACGGTTATATCTGTCTAGTTCAGCTTTAAAACGGTGAAACTTAATTGCCAATCCGGTTGCATACTTAAATTCATACAATCGAGGTGCCAATTAGAAGAGCTTATTAAAACAACTGCAATGAAAATATTTACAGACAAGACAAAAGGAGGACACCTCACACGTATGGGTATGTGACTGAATGTGAAATTCCATGCCGAGATCGATAACATTACAGTTTGGATTTTTTGCAGAATCTCTAGATATATAGCAATGGCACGAGGGCAGATATGGTAGCAATGTTCGATCCATATTCGAATATTAGATTTATAAATGTGCAAGATGGATCCTAAAGACAAGAATTGTCTCGCGCGACACAGTGTACCAACTTTCCTATCAATAGACCTAGCAATTGATTCAGTATAATCATCCACACCATGTCATTCGAAAACGGGTGCTGAAGAAGGCGTAAAGTGTTGCTTTCCTGCAGTTTAGCATCAGCCATACTCCTGGAAGGCAGAAAGCGTTCTCTATCGTGATGGAATGATAGCAGTCTTATTTTAGAGGCATTACATTTTACAAGCAATTCATTCCTAGAATTATCCACTGTTTTTGTAGGTCATTTTCGAGATCAGCACACAGTCATAATTTATTGCACTTATCGTACTTGCTAATAAGACAGGAGTTAATAATTGGGGGTTTGCTGACAACGGGAAATTTATTAAAGAAGATATAAGACAGCTTAGGTCTAAAGAAAAAGCTTTAGATAAGCCCTCACTTTATGTGAAATGATCTAGAAGCATGTCCATTTCAGACAACCTTCATTACACGATGTGTTATGAAGATTGCATAAACGTAATATTTATGAATTAAATCTATTTTCATAGTGATTATTTCCGGAAAATATGTTCTCCCAGCATGAAGATTTACATCTCTGACGAACCAGGTAAAAATAAAAAGACTAATACACACACACACACACACACACACACACACACACACACACACACACACACACACACACATTTTATATATATATATATATATATATATATATATAATGTGTGTGTGTGTGTGTGTGTGTGTGTGTGTGTGTGTGTGTGTGTGTGTATTCGGCGGATTCTTCGAAAATTTTCATGAAATTATGATTCACTAGCAGCATGGTCCGTCGTTGCCCGTTCTTGATTCAAAAATCGTACGACTCATACAGCAGTCGCTATCACTTAAAATATTTTGCCCTTTTTTATCTTTAAAAGAGTGCCCTTTGCCGTGCTGATGTTGCTACATGACCTACTTCTTGCCTATCTCCCACTGCGAATTTTTTTCTAAGTTCTATACTAAACATTAAATCTGTTACGAAAAAGAACTAAACAAAATGAACACAAAACGATCAGCTTTAAAAAAAGGACTCGTAACTGGAAAAACCGAATGAAAAATAATCTTAACAGCAAATACTTTTTCACACCCAATCCAGTTCTGAGGAATCGGAATGAACGTTTAGTTTAAGCAAGCGAATGAGCCAATTGGAGTAAAGTGCCATGCAGATTTAAATTTTTCCCACGTGTGACGAATGCAGCTATCGATTATGTTTGCTTACTAGCATGCTAGGTAACATTCGTGTCCGTCAGCTGTTGGCTCTCACGCTGGCCAATAGAATCTTACTGCCTATTCGTGGCAGCCAGCTCTCATTCTGGCCAGTAGACGATTGCCGCAAACTACATGAAAACTGCCGTAGAAGAATGAAAAAATCTATTATTTCCACTATCGATGGGAGTAGGTAAATGCAACGTCGGTCTTGGCAACTTGGAGCATGTGCATGTAAATTTTGGTGCAATTCCGTTGAAAATTGTGGCCGTGCATTCGTCACACACACACACACACACACACACACACACACACACACACACACACACACACACACACACACACACACACACACATCCTGCCTTTTATAGATAGAGATTTTCCCGCTACTAGCAATGATTTATCAAGTTCTGCTTTAAAATTTTACTATATTATGAATACACGATACTTATTAATAACCGCAAAATAACGAGATATGATTTGGGATCGAAATAACTTAAAAATAAATCTAGTGTTAGGAATTTTTAACAAATATTATCAATAAGTGTCAATGCTTCATATCCGGAACTTTGATATTACATGTAATCTTAGTACTTAATGATATTAAAATAAACTGCATATAATATGAGACCATCAGCTTTCAGGAGGGAAATACGGAATGTAGCTTTGTGGCTATATATATGAATGCTTGCTGCAAGTTGGTTTTCGTGGCCTAACAGGAAGTAAGACTTTGGAGATCGAATTATTTTAGATCCTTTAGAAAAAATTCAGCCGTCTTATTATGTTGAAGAGAAATATTGCTTCCTTAATTTTGTACTAAAGCAAAAAAAAAAAAATAAAGCTGAAAGTGAATAATTAAGATATTGAAGAAAAAGTCAAATTTTCCCGTTCATAATTTTAAATACAAACGAAATATGCATTAACAGGATTTTTCTGTATTAGTCAAAATACAATAACAAAGTTTCGCTAATCAGAAATACTGCAGACATTTCTTTTGTCCCTATTCTCATAATTAAATCAATTTTACTCTTTTCTTCAAATATCATCAGATCTCATTCAGACGAAGAAAAATAATTAAATTTTATCTTACCAGGTAAAAGTCTCACCAAGTTTCATATCAAAGACGACTTACCTGGAAAATAAACAAGAAAAGTCAGTCAAAATTAAGAAAAAAGAAATCGGTAATATAGGTTGACCCAAAAAACGGGAACTTTTTAACAATCCATGAGTGATGGAAGAAAAATATTTAATTCATCGTAATTGAAACCTTAAAACATGCCATTTAAGAAACAATGATGGACTTTTCATTTTTTAAAAATTACGTCCTGTAGATGGCGTCCTCCTGTACGAATGCATTCTTGAAATCTGCTGTTGAGATTCCTCATTGACTGCTGCAACATCTCAGCTGGGATACTGTGAATTTCATTCTCGTTACTAAAATGGCGAAATGTTTACTTGCTCAAGGTCACTGACTCGCAGTGTTGCCACTTGCTCATGTCTGGCAATACGCACTTAAAAAATTTCCGTTTTTTTGGTCACCCTATACAACGTAAAAAAATAATTTTGTTTAGTACTTTATTATAAGAAATTAACTTTTAAAAACACACTCTTTTTTTTCTAAGAAAATACTCTGAGAGATTTTACACAAGGAATTTTTTAAGAAAATAAATTTGTCAGTTTATACACTTGGTCTTAATGGAACACAACACAAAATATTGAGAATGTAAAACCAGGTATAATTTGATCCCTTGGATCGAAAATTCAAAAAATTATTTTTAATAACTAATTGTGCATATATTCTGAATTATAAAAAAAAAGATTATATTGTAATGACATGTTTTATGCTATCAAATCAAACTGTTGTCTTATTTTATGTAATATCTAAAATCTATAAGACAGATTAATATTAGTTGAATAATAATCTATTGAATAATTATATCAATAAACTGTGAAGAATAACAACAAAGTTGCAATATGAGCTCTGTTAAAAATTGTGTGATAAAAGAAAAAATTGCAATATAAGCACTGGTAAAAATGGTTGCTGAAGACATTAGGTCTATAATACCCAAAAATTCATACCCAGATGTCCTCAAGGACACATGGTACAGTGGATAAGGGCGTTGGTTAGATCCAGAGACAGGACCCAAAGAGTGTGAGATCAATACCCGGTTAAGGAGAACTTTCAGAGGGAAAAATTACCAGGAGATAACTGATAACTGACATCCATTAAAAAAACATGGCACGTGGAACTAGAACAGTCTACCCCAGTGAGCGAAATAAAGGGTTCAGTTTGATATTCTAACCAACTGAAGAAGGCTGGAGCGTACAACAATGTAGTAAATATGGCGACAAAGATGAGGACAATAGTCCGAATAAAGTAAATAATGAACTGTAAAGAACTTCAAAGGATTGTTTTGAATTACTAAGTATATTTTGATGAGTTGAAAACCGTATTTAATTGATGAATGCATGCTTTGTCTAACGGTACAGAATGATATATTTAATCATTTGATAAGAAGAAAGGAGATAAAGTAACTAAGGCACAACGAATTACTGTCAGAAACTGGGAAGACTTTGAGGAAAGAAAGAAAATTAAAATCCCAGGTTTCAATGAGTTGGATTAAGCCGATGAAAATAGAATCTTTAATTTAAGTAAATTCGTGTGACGTATCAGAATGCTAGCAGTTTGACATACTCATTGGAAAGTAGGATTGTTGAAATTTAAATACAAAGATTATACATTCATTTGTAAAGAAAATATTTTAATATTTACTGATATACTCTATAATTGTCTCTTAATGTTGAGCAGAACATTAGGTCACCGTGTTTGAAAAAAAGTTATAAATTTGCCTTCAGGGATCGTGGGTAGTGGCAAGTTTTATCGGAATATTTTAAATTACCTGTTCAATTTCTGTCAAAAAAAAAGTTCGCACAGATACACACATATGCACAGACGAGCCAACCTCAAAAACCTAATATTAGATAGTTTCTACCGGCCCTCTGTTTAGTTTTCACATGCGCTGATGAAGAACACAGGAATGTTCTAAAATTCCGAACTTGGAACCTCAAATTCCATGCTTCATTTTTCTCAACCGATTAATATTAATAAATGTTTTTCGTACTGATTTCATCGGTACGAATTCGTTTGCCTTTGTTTTATTGTCCAACATATCTACTCTACTTACTTTATATATATACATACATACATACATACATACATATATATATATACACATATATATATATACATATATATACACATATATATATATATACATATATATACATATATATATATACACATATATATACATATATATATATATATATATATATATATACATATATACATATATATATATATATATATATATATATATATATATATATATATATATATATATATATACCAATGACTACTTCATTATAATAACTGAGGAGGTTGTCGAAATCATTTAAACAAGTAGTTGGCTTTAGAGAGGTTATTATTAATTTTGAACCAGGTAGAACAATATCTTATTGGGAAATGCATAAAAATGCTTAAAAATACCGTCTTTTGCTTCCTTTAATAAAACTTTCTTGGGCGAATTCCTTTGGCATATATATGTGTATCAAATACAGACACATACACGCACGTCTGCGATGTAAATTGACTGATAACTGTAGAAAACATTTTTTCATGTAAGACATTAACTTGACGTGAATGAAGAAGAATCGACTAGATCTGAAAAATAACCGACGGTTTCACGCTACGCACATTTAAATATTATATATTTATCTATGTATCTATCTATGTCAGTCTGTACACATCTATGTATCTATGTCAGTCTGTAAACATCTATCTATATATCACAGTTAGTCTCTTTATCTCTCTCTCTATTCCCCCCCCTCTCTCTCTCTCTCTCTCTCTATATATATATATATATATATATATATATATAAATATATACATAGAAGGTAACCAAAAGTTCTGTCCATTTTTTGATTAGTCATTGAATTAAGTTGAAATATATACGAAATGGTTGTAGCAATTGTTTTCAAATTCGGACAGCCGGAAGTATGAACATCAGACGTTATAAAAAAACACGCACACCGTGCCCGGCCATCAATTATAAGCCGGACAGCTCTGAGAAGGATGGAAGTGTCTAGAGATTTCGCTCGGGGCTGTTTTCTTTACTACTACAAAGTGGGCTTATCAACATATGTCGGCGCATATGTCAAGCGTTTGGGATAGTGCTGTGGATGAACGTACTGCAAGGCGTTGGTTTCGAAAATTCAAGTCAGCAGATTTGTCTCTCCATGATGGGGCCTCGCAGTGGATGACCACAGGTCTTGAATGACGGGGTTCTGAAGGCGGCCATTGAAGAGGACAGTAGTCTAACGTGTGGAGAACTTGCAAGACAATTCAACGTTTCCGATGAATCAGTTAGACTTCACCTGCACCGACTAGGTAAGACGTACAAACTGAGCAAGTGGGTTCCGCAAACGCTGTTGGAGGTCCACAAGTGACAACGAGTGGCAGCCTGCGTATCGCTGCTTTCTCGACACTGTACCACATCCTTATTCAATCGAGTGCTTACCAGTGATGAAAAGTGGGTTCTGTACGAAACTCCCAAGCGTTCCAAACATTGGTTGTCTCCTCGTGATGCTGTCCCTCACACCGCAAGACCGCCTATGCACCCACGCGAGATTATGATTTGTGTCTGGTGGCCACATCGTCAAGTGGTTCATTATGAACTGCTACCAACGGGCCAAACTGTCACTGGAGACCTATACTCGCAGCAAATGAAACATGTGCAACAGGCATTGCGCCAGGAGATAGCACTGGTGAATCGCAAAGGTGTGCTTTTCCTCCATGACAACGCCAGGCCGCATGTCGCGCGAGTGGTCAGGGATACCATACAGCAACTTGGGTTGGAGACTTTGTACCATCCACATTATTCACCTGACCACTCCCGGGATAATCATCTTCGTGGGAAATCCTTCATTAATTAAGCAGACTTGCGCAAAGCCCTCAAGGACGTCTTCGCGTCACCCCCCGCCCCGAGTTCTACCGCAAGTGCATTGAACAGCTGGAGACACGTTGCCAGAAGGTGCTGGATGCCGATGGCGATTACTTCAAAGACTAAATATAAGTTACACATACTGTGGAGCGTTTTCTATTTTTCCTTTAAAAACGGACAGAATTTTTTTTGGTTACCTTGTACACACACACACACACACACACACACACACACACACATATATATATATATATATATATGAGGTCATTGAAGTCAATACCCAACGACGACATTCCGTTTCATTGTTTTTCTACTGGCCTGAAGATTGTGCGTTTGTATGAAACAGTCTATCGCCTCTCGCTACTGATTTCAATGTCTACACTTGCATAGACATACGCTCAATCCCAATTGATATTGAGCAGTGTATCCCATAAATATAGCATAACTTTAAGCTATATTAAAATCATGTATGGCACTATATGCTCCTGAAAAAGTTACTTCCGTAGAGCTTTCTTTGGAGGAATTGTGACATTTTTTATTACCTTTTACATACATATGCACGTATTTTATCTACTCTAGTGCAAGAAACCCTCTTATCATAAGTCAAAGACCGACTACTTTTAGCAGAGTTCATACATTTCATATGCTTCGAAATTAATTTAATTGCATTCCACAAATCACTACTAAAATTAATTTATTTACCTACTTTGATTCTGTGAGTAAATGGTCGCTACAGGTTTTATAATCTGAGTCCTCTCCAACTTCAATAATCTTAGAAATATATAGTTTAGTTTATTTCTCCTTGCAGGCAAATGTATAATGAATTTGTAAATTGAATTGCGACATCTACATTTAATCAATCAACAGAAGGCAGGTTATAAAATTCCAAGGAGAATTTTGTTTATTTAAACAATGAAACACAGGATTTTCTTTGTGTTATGCTGATAACACAGAAAAAAACTGCTTGCCTCTTAAAATGAGCTAATGTAATTAATACTTGTCCCACAATATTCTACCTGGATTGATTTGTAGCGTTCAGTAAAAAAAATAATAATAATATTTTGTCCTTTGTAGCATTTTCATTGAAAGTTTTTGAATAAGATCCCGTACAGAAATTAATGAATGTAACTATATATTTTTATATCTTTAAAAAAAATGACCAAAGCTATTTAATATCAAAATGTAGTTTGTCTTTCTTTGTTATAAATATTTCCTGTCGATTGGTTTCGCTGTTTTATCTCTCCGATCTTGTACATCTTGTACCTTTTGTAAACCTGCAATCTAAAACCAAAAAATATTCTCTCTGAGAAACGTCGGCTATCAGGTTAGCGATTCACTTGTTCTGTCTATAAAGTTAAACAAAAAGCAAGAATTATTTTATTTTTCATTTTTACTTGAATTATCGAACTACAAGAGAGATAAATTTACAGGACAAAAAATAAATGGAAAATGAAATTTGTATAAAATATTGACAAGATTTAGGAGTGACGACAGACTGGCTGACGGACGATACAAGACGAATGAAGAAGAAATTACCAGTAAAGCTGTTCTCCAACAAACATAGCTATGAAAGCAACTAAGGATCTTTCAAAGGACGGATACAATTGCTCTCATTTAAATACAAAATACCAGGATTGTGAAGAAAGGAAACGCTTACATAGATTTCTGGGAATGTTCTGATCATTGACTTTTTATTAAATCTTTTGCAATTAAATATTGTTTTTTCACTGATCATCTCAGGATGCGTACTGTCGCCAAAACGTATTTACAATTGTCAATTTACTCTTAATTGTTTGAAGAAATACGTCTGATGTACACTGTATATGTCGATTCTTATGAAAACATGTTTTATATTTAGTTTCAGAGATTCTTCTTGATGTTAAAATGATGATGTTTGGTGTAATGATTATCTCGTGCTGTGTTTTTTTTTAAATTTTGTTTTAATTCTTTAAACCTAATCAAATCTAATCTAATGCCCTTAATGCAGAGAAGTACATCGTGTGAACGTGAAGGAGATGACATTTTATTTTAGATTGAGGAACGCATAAATGATGAACGGGATTTTAAAAAAAGATGATAGCGAATGATGTTGCATTTAAATTATTAAAGATTTTAGTTATCATGTAAGCAAGTAAACGGAAGGTAATTTCACAGCTGGGAAGTGTGAGAAAAGAAACTTTTGGCGTAGAAATTGCGGTTGAACTTAGCTATCTCAACAATACAATGGTGCGACCTAGATACCAGTCTACTAGCACGCTTAAATTCATGTAGTCGTGGCACCAGTGAAAGAAGCACGTCCAATCAATTGCCGTGACAATATTTGTAGAAAGGCAGAGGGAAGCCAAGCCAAGTCACGTTTAAAATTGTCTTTTAATGATTGACCTGTTTCTACGGAATCTATGTTCGCACTGACCTGGCCCAGCATTGAACAGAGAAAGCAGCCCTTTTGAAGTCGGAAATTATCCGGAAAAATGTATTCACGATGCCCACATTCAGTCTGAGGAGATATTAAACAACAGTGCCCCTTCCGTTTGCCTCGGGGTTCTTGATAAGATCCAGAGACAGGCATGCAATGCAATTGACCCTGATCTGGCTTCTCGTCTGCAGTCTCTCTCTCACAGACGCGCCGTCGCCTCTCTTTATCTCTTTTACAAATACTTCCATGGTAATTGCTCCGATGAGCTGCTATCGCTGGTTCCCAGGCTCCATGAATTCAAGCGTCCTATGAGGCTGGCATCCCGTTCCCACCCTTTCACTGTTGAAACCGTTAAATGTAGAAGGTCACTTTTACACCAATAGCTTCATATCTTGCACCTCACGCCTGTGGAACTCGCTTCCCTATTCCTGTTTCTCTGACAACTATAATCTCCAAATATTCAAATGTAACTTCAATCGACATCTCCAATTCCATTGATCTATCTACCATCCTTCTCCACATCCTTTCCTCTATCACTCCTATCTGCTCTTGCTCCAAATCTTCTGTAACCCCTTGCGTGCTAGTGGCTTCCCGCTTTGCCTGGAGTGAAAAGCTAAAAAACAAACAATATATTGGCAAACTTAAACATTCGTGTCGGCAAAAACGGCGAGTCAAATGGATGTTTTTTTTCCCTTGAAACCGCTATTATTTTAACTAGCTTCGCTCCTTAGCAATCGTTATTCTTTTAAAAAGCGATAATTAGAATTGTAAGGAAGTAGAAACATATGAAAGTGAATTTTTCTTGGTTCATGAGAACTGACAATACAAATAATAAACACTATTTATACATTATACCGTCTATTAAATGGAAAAACTAATTGCCATATAATTCGAACATTATTAAATGGTAAACAATGGTGATTTAATCATAGTTGGTTTACATAATTACATGTTAGTTACACAAATAGTAAATGTTCATAAATTTATGAATAAAGATCTGTTTCCATATTTATTTCTTTATAACTTCGTAAATGTAAATATAACATGGCATTAATTTTAATAAGATTCATCAGTTTCTTCGAATGTTGTAAATATAACATTATTCATGTAATTAAACAATCTAATAAATAAATAATGTTTAATGTTTATGTTGCATATTCACATTAATCAAATATGTATGATTTATTACAATTCTAATCATCGCTTTATAAATCAACAAATATTGCCGGAAGGTAGTTAAAATAATATCGATGTCAATGTAAAAACTGTCTTTTTGACATAGGGCTTGTTTTGTGGGCAGAAAGATTCATGTTGTCAATATATCTTCTCTGTAATATGTCCCATTAGAAAGTTGGCGATGATGAGAGTCGACAACTTCCTGTCCTTTCTCACTAATAAATGACTTTTTTTTTGTTATCTCTCTTGAACCTGCATCTACCACCTATATACTCAAGCTTGGTAGGAAAGTTATGCGCTTTTTTCTTCCCCCCACTTGAATTCAATCTATCCTGTGATTGTCAAATTTTCCAAATATGCTTTCCTCATTATATGTCCCCGAAATGTCAACTATCTTTTCCTGGTTTTTCTTTCCATTTTATTTAAAATTTTGAAGGTTATCACAAAATGTTCACGTCTTTGGTAAGACGATAATCTACATCCAACAGCAAGGCTTCTGATCAGGAGCTTTTGAGGAACGTGCGACCACCTCTGAATTGCTGGTGTTCCTAGGTCCACCATGACCCGGGGTGGTAGTACCCGTTAGGCTCCCAGCTATGGGCAAATAGGTAGCCCCCAAACTCGAGGACAATTCACTCTAAAAGTGTAAAAATAGGTTTTAATACCAGCAATATAATTTTGTAAAAATATATTACCAGAAATGCATTTTTGAAAAAAAATATTATCAGCAATTATATTTTTGAAGGAAAAAAATAATACCAGCCATAAAAATTGGAAAAATATTACCAACAATATATCTTTGAAGGAAAAAAATATTATCAGCTATAAAAATTTGGGAAAAAAAAATTACCGGCAATATATTTTTGAAGGAAAAATATTACCAACCATAAAAATTTTGAAAAAAATATTACCAGCAATATATATTTGAAGGAAAAAATATTACCAGCCATAAAAATTTGGAAAAAAAAAATATTACTGGCAATATATTTTTGAAGGAAAAAAATATTACCAGTCACAAAAATTTGGAAAAAATATTAACAGTAATAAATTTTTGAAGAAAAAAATATTACAAGCCATAAATATTTGGAAAAAAAAATTACCAGCTATATATTTTAGAAAAAAATATTACCAGCAATAAAAAATCATGTCGGCCTTTAATAACACAATGAGATTAATATACCGTAAAACAAACCACACCAAACAACATTTTCAGTTCATAGTGTCTACGGTATCCTTCTCGAGAAGCACATTTCTATTGCTTCAAGTATCTCTTTCATGTGTGCATATATTCTCAAGCATTCACTGCCATATACGAGGATTGTTATTACGTAACACTTCAGTACTTAGTTTTTTTCTAATTCTAAAGAATTTTTCAGGTTTCTTAATAGATTGTTTAGCTTTTGTTAGTCTTGCTTTACTATCCTAATGGGCAAGCGGATTTCAGTGTCGTAATTTGCGTCCTCTGAAAAAAAAATTCCTCGATATATGAATTGTTATAATTGTATATGTATATATAAATTATCTGTTTTCAATATAGATAAATATATACATTTTAATTTTAATTTATGCTTACATACATACATACATACATACATACATACATATATATATATATATATATATATATATATATATATATATATATATATATACGTACATACATATATATATATATATACGTACATACATATATATATATACGTACACACATATATATATATACGTATATATATATATATATACGTATATATATATATACATATATATATATATATATATATACGTACATACATATATATATATACGTACATACATATATATAAATATATATATATATATACACACACACACACACATATATATACATACGTACATACATATATATATATATATATATATATATATATATATATATATATATATACATACATATATATATAATTGCATATATCTAAATGTCTCTAGAGACACAATGTCTCATATAATTTTCTTATTTCATATGTTCATTTTATTACATGTTTTCTGCGTCATCTTGTGACAAAACGTAACAACATCATTGTATTGAATTAAATTGGAATTCAAAACATCAGAAGCAGGTGAAATATTAATTTGACGTTTACAAGACAAGAACTCCTAATCAGTAATGAATGCAAACGTTCCTTTTGTAATTTCGATGTTAGGCTGAGAAAATGCGAAATACAGAATAGCGTAACCTCATCACCGATGACAAAATATTGCAGATATTCCTAGAACTATTTTTATTAGACATTTTCAGGTCTATATTTCTTTTATATTTGATGATTGAAAGGTGAAATATTTGCACAAAGAGAACAAATTTGAACAAAGATGCTTCGTTTAGGTATTTGCCCAAAATTACTTACACGCACATACACGTATATATATATATATATATATATATATATATATATATATATATATATATATATATATATATATATTATATATATAGGTATATATATATATATGTATATGTTACATAGAATAAAAATACAAGTTACCTCATTCGAATAGCTATTTCGATACAAGACTTACGTGTAGGCCTTGTAAACTCAGATATATGAAAAAAAAAATTATTCATATGTCTGAGTTTACAAGGTCTACAAGTAATTCTTGTGGGCCGAAATAGCTATTCGAATGAGGTAACATTGGATTTTTATTTCATATAATTTATATGCTCTGTTATAATAAATACATTGAGCTCTTTTTGTGGATCATGTTTAATATTCTATATTATTAGGATTCATTTGGATGATTTACCAACGGATTATTACCTCTCTCTCTCTCTCTCTCTCTCTCTCTATATATATATATATATATATATATATATATATATATATATATATATATATATATATATATATAAATTTTAAATGCAATTCAGTAGCTATTTTCAACATATATGAATTCCAGTTCTTTACTCTGCTTTCCTCTGAATAACGACATCTCATTCTTATTCAGTCTCAGTAATAACTTGCGTCTTAGTGACATTAACTTCTTCCTTGGGTGTAATGATTATCTCATTCTATTGCCCATATCTTTTTCCTTAATTTTGGTTGTATCAATTACCCCCGTCCACCAAGGCGGTAATGCCACTAATATGGAGAGGATTACAGGGAATTAATTTGAAAGAGAAGACTGAGATTAGGGAGGATTGAGGAAAGGACAAACAATGTATAATATTAAATAAAAAACAGATGGCGATTAATGTTCCATTTAAAATTTTGAATATTTTAGCTATCAAGGAAGCAAGGAAACGGAAGGGAGTTTCACAGCTGGGAAGTGCTAGAAAACAGAATGCTAAAGTAGATGTGGCGGTTGTATAGAGCTATTTACACAATAAAATGTTGGGACGTAAATGTCAACCTACGAGCGCGCATAAATCATTTAGTCTTGCCACAAGATAACAAAAGCTTGTTGTCATGAAAATATTTGTAGAAAAGGCAGAGGGAAGCCAAGTAATGTTTCCGCTTGTCATTTATTGCTCGCCCTGTTTCGACAGAATCCATGACTGCACTGCCCGTCCGAAGGATTGAACTCGCATTTATTATTCCACCGAATACACGAAATAAAAATGTTTAAAATCTATCCGCGTATATTAAATACACACTTAATTTATAAATTTCCTGAAAGTTTCCCGCTTCGTCAAGAACCTACAGAAAGGCCCAAGATCTCAACATTTCTCAAAACTCTGAGATAATAACAAGTATGAAGACATATATCCGGCTATAAATAATGTAGTAAATTCTGTATTAATATATAAGTCGAAAATGTATATTAAATGAAAAAGGTAACGGATTCTATTCCCCTAGTGACATCTATAACAAACCAAACGCAGAAAGAATATAAGTAGATATATCGCGCATCTTTTCAGGCTTATTTCTAGTCCGAGATAATATGACCGTTTGAATTACCGTATGCAAAAATATCAATTTACCTCGGCCATTTTTATGCTGAATTAAAATCTATAAAAGGGTAGTTATGATTTAAAAACAGTCAGCCGTCGTCAACAAATCGATACATCAATGTCTCGATAACTAGATCTCCAGTGTGCTCCAATAACACTTGGGCTAAAGTCAGTGCGCTCTAACCAAATAGATTATATTCAAAGACGTCATAAAAATGAAGAATGGCCGCTAATTGGAGAAAGGGACACTTTTGTTTCTGCTTTTTCCTTTGTATGCCTTTCAATAAATTGTTTATTAATTGAGCATAAATCGAAAAGTGTCCAGAATGAAGAGAGAAATGCGACAGAGTGGACAAAACTACACTAAAATAAAACCTATTGGACGTATTTTATGACTATGTCCCTTGCAAAGTTACACCGAAAAGAACTTAAAACCGGGGGAAAAAGCCAGGCTAAAATTCTTCAAGCAAAGAATGGCAACAGTTTATTGAATTGCCGTGTTGCTAGTTAGTCGGATTGCATAAAATAGCTTTTCAATAAATCTTTTGAAAAGATGCGATGAAATAACTCTATAAAAGCTAACAATAAAACGCTGGATCCCCAACACAGACAATAGGCGAAACGAGACATTTGCAGTAATAAAAAGCACCCAGCACTGACCGTTCGTCGACAGTAAATGATTAAACCAGCGTTAATTAGAAACGTGTCAGCCTGTGTTGTCAGCACTCTTTCCCGAAACTTCATGCCATAGAACAACATTAGTAATAAATCTGATTAGTTTCAGACAGCATCTTCTGAGGAGGTAATTATAAACTTCTTTGGTGTGAAGATGCACTATCGTCAGAGAAGAGGCAATCGGTTTCAGATACTTAAGGCCAAAAAAAAAAAAAACGATTTTACCAGGCTAAAATAATATTTAAAAAATATTATATGTAAATTAGACATTAGATCTAAAATTAAAAGCGTTGCGAAAGAATTCAATTGTTTTGAATGACTA
>OZ038496.1:79654578-79664726 GCA_964036315.1 Acanthosepion esculentum
TTAGAGGCAAGGACAAGCCCGAATTTGCATTTCCCAACTCTCATCGAAAGTGGAAATAATCGATTTTTTTCATGCTTCTACGGTGGTTTTCATGTAGTTTGCGGCCATTTTCTACTGGCCAGAGTGAGAGCCTATAGCTGGCTGCCACGAATAGGCAGGAAGATTCTATTGGCCAGCGTGAGAGCCAACAGGTGACTGACACGAATGTTAACTAGCATGCAAAAATATCGATAACTGCATTCGTCACAAGTGGGAAAAATTTAAATCTGCATGGCACTTTAATCCAATTGGCTCATTCGCTTGCTTAAAATCAACATTGATTCTGATTGCGCAGAACTGGGTTGGGTGTGAAAAAGTAATTGTTGTTAACATTCTTTTTTCATTCGGTTTTTCCAGTTACGAGTCCTTTTTTTTAAAGCTGATCGTTTTGTGTTCATTTTGTTTAGTTATTTTTCGTAACAGATTTAATGTTTAGTATAGAGATTAGAAAAAAATTCGCAGTGTGAGATAGGCAAGAAGTAGGTCATGTAGCAACATCAGCACGGCAAAGGGCACATTAAAAGCAATGAAGGGCAATCATATTTTATGTCAAGTGATAGCGATTGCTGTATGAGCCGTACGATTTTTAAATCAAGCACAGGCAACGCCGGGACATGCTGCTCGTGTATTTATAATATAACTAGCGGCCATACCGAGCTGGTCGACTAAAAACAGCATCCTACCTTATATTATCATTATCATATTATATTTGCAAGGCAGCAGCCCCTAAAAACTGGGATAGGCGGGTACAAGAGGAGGAGGAGGACAACAGCACTCAGAAAACTGTCTGCCTGCCTTATGTGACGGCGTTATCAGAGAAAATATAAAGAATCTGCGGTCCATATAACATCAGGACAGCCTTCAAAAGCTTGACGACACTGCGCAGATATCTCTCCCGAGTAAGACCCCCCCATAGAGGAGAACATGACTAAAGACTGTGTGTACGCTATGCCGTGCAGCTGCGGAAATAAATATAAAGGAGAGACAGGCCGCTCCCTTAAGGTGAGGCTTCAAGAACACCAGAAAGCTGTAACACGAGGGGAAGTGGAAACATTACGCGTGGATGACTACATATGGAGAGAGAAGTGAGATAGCCGCCCTTTGTGGGATCAGGTTGAGATCATAGACAAGGAACACCATTGGAAAATCGTAAACGTAAGGAATCAGCACATATGCTAGGCTACAATAATCTCCCGAGCCGACCAAGCATAGGAATGAATACAACATGGGAACCAGTAATAAGGAGTGACAGAGAAAAGCGATAACAACAACAAAGTTGCAATAGGACCTCTGATAAATACATGTAATGATAACATCAAAGATTGCAATATGAGCACTGGTAAAACTGGTTGCTGAATACATTAGGTTTATATTACCTAGAAATTCATACACTGATGTCCTCAAGGACACATGACATAGTGGATAAAGGCGTTGATTAGATGCAGTGATAGAACCCAAAGAGTGTGAGTTCAATACGTACAACGGCCCAAACGTTGTAATAAATATGACGACGAAGATTCGGACAATAGTCCGAATAATGTAAATTGTTTTTGTTTTATATTTAAAATAAGATTTCTTGCAAGTTTAATAAGAATGTCTGTTATGACTAGCATCATTTAATGCATTGTATTTGTTAAATGAATAATACACTGGCATGAATAAATTTATATTTATTCTTATATTTTAACGATACATTTCTCTTTTTTGTGCTGAAATCGAGTTTTCGTTTTTCGCTAAAAGCAGTAATAAAAATGAGTTATCGCTGAGTTTATCACCATGTAAGTAACCTACATACCGAGTTCGAACGAAATCGAAGGAAAGAGTTAAATTTAGCGATTTTGATCGGCCTCATCGATTACCGATTTTTTAAACCTTACAGAGCTTTTACATTAAGACGCTATCTTTTACATTGTACAATGTATGTGCCAAATTTGGTCAAAATCAGACAGACAGACGGACATCCTATGTTTTATATATGGAGATAAACACAGAAAAATATAAGAATAAATGGATAATTAAGATAAAGTTATACCTTTTTTAAATTACAACGTCGCTTTCTTTCGTTCCTTCCTACATCAGAATTTAAAGGTGAATAGGAATAGATAAGATAGATTGGTTAAACTAATTATTAAGCGACAGGAAAGCTTCATCAGAACTAATGAAAAGTGTTGAAATGATAATTAAATATAATTAATTTTTATATTAATATTTAATTAATATTAATTAATATAATTATTTATTTAATGAAATTAGATACATAGTATCCAATTTCCTATATGACTTTGAATGCTAAAAATTTTATCATATTATAAAAAAGCTTCAAATAATAGTGATGTGAAAATACTGAAGAATGTGAACAACGTGGAAGATTCTTAGGAGAATTGGAAATACAAGGAAACATATTTTTACAACCAGAATGAGACAGCATGTGTCTTCTCGTCGGACTTATTCAACCTATACAGCGATGCAATTCTGAGAAAATTGGAAGTCCTAGCGCGATTCGTCATTAGTGGCGACATTCTTAACAACATAAGATACGCAGATGACACAGTACTGATAGCAGACACGGAAAATAAATTACAAAATCTCCTACAGAAGTTAGTGGAAGAGAGCGAGAAGAAGGGACTCAGAATAAACTACAAGAAGACACTATGCATGCTCATCAGTAACAGGATGAGACCGAAATGCTATTGCAGGTCGTGGGCAACAAAATCAAGCAGGCGCAGATATTTAAATATTTGGAACCTATTTTTGACAGCGGACGGTTAAGTGCGACTCTGAGATCCGAAGATGTATTAGGATGGCCAAAGACGAATTCCAGAAGCTCGGCAGAGTATTACGAGACAGGAGGATTTCTTTGGTAACAAAGAAAAGAGTACAGAGCTCTTCCGTGATATCTGTCCTCCTTTACGGCAGCGAATGTTGGACGATCTCCTCAAAGATGAATAGACTCGGGGCGTCGGAGGTATGGTTCTACAGAAGGATGCTAAGGATATAAAAAACCGAGCGGGTGAGCAACGATGAGGTTTTTGAAAGGATACAAGCAAAGAGGAAGCTTTTACTTAACATAAGGATGAGACAAGGAAAACAACGCTTGAGACACCTAGCGGGTTTAAGCAACTGTATGACAGAACAGGACCTGGGGAAGTAACAAAGGGACAAAACCTATTGAGAGCTAAAAGGGATGGGGAAGTGGAGAGTCATGATGGCCTACGTCCTGAAGGGACACGGCACACAAAAGAAAAAAAAAACTCTGACACAATATACTGAATGTCGATGGGAGTAACTGGAAACAAAAACTAAACCATTTATCGAGTTTATATGAGTAGATGACAAAATATGGACAAAGAGATATAGTAAAGTGTCAAACGTTATTTAGCGCAAGTAAAATAGGAAGACGTGAAGCGTAATAATCAATCAAAAAGATGTGTTATTCATGTATGAAAGTATATGAATCTGTACAATACAGAGGAAACGTGGCTTTTAATATGAGCATTTTATTTCCATCCACCTACTAATCATTTCATTATTACTCTTGATTAACAATGTTAGAGATTTCTGAAACATTTATTGAATGGTAGATATTATGTTACTCATGAGGAGGTTAAAATAGACGTAGTCACGTTTTGCTTTTCAACCAAGGGAATGTGATAATTCATGTATGAATAACTTGTCCTACAGTATTGTTCGATGGAAATATAAACACTCGTAACTTGATTGAATTTGTAATTAATCTTTAAATATAAGTAATGTTGAAGAGAAATGGATTCAATAATGCACAGATGGTGAAATACAAAAAAAATGAATTCCTCATGACGATTTTGGATTTTGGTATACTCAACAGGTGAGCCCAAAGAAAACATACTCTGTAGTAGTTTACAACAGATTGTGAAACAGTTTGTTAATGTAAAAAAAATACACGACATGAGAATAAGAAGCTGGTCGGCTGATAAAATATATAGGGGTTTTTGGTTAATGTTTCTTCCGTGTTTTTAGTATCGTTAATCAGATCTTTCTCTCGGCACGACGATTTCCGGAATAAAAAAAAAGTATTGACTTTTTACTGTTTGAGGAGGTACGTTTCCTGTTCATAATATAAATAATGCACTAAATCGATTCATGTTATTTTTGAAGAGTTATCTTTCCTTTGTTTCTATTCTTTCTTTTACTTTTTGTTTTTTTTTAATAAATGTCAGATTTGAAACTGAAGACAAGTCATTTAATATTTCGAAGTATTGATGATACGCAGTTTTCCAATTTGTTTTTCAGTTTTTTTAATAATCTTTAAAAAAGTTTTTCTGAATCAGATTTACATATTTTCCTTTTTGGATTCGGTTTTACGGAGACATTTACAAGGATATAATGGAATAATAACACTCTGTAACAAGGTTTTGATTTATTTTTATTTGATCAGTAATTATTATTTCTTAATTGCTTCTGTTTAGAAAGCAAAGGAAATGAATATTATTTCATTCAAACATTGCTTTAGTGAACTGGTCATCTATGTTTTGAAACAAAACTATTTTCCATTAAATTCCAGACAGATTCAGTGCTGAGTTGCTTAAGGCGAATTTTCTAGAACATTTGGGAAGTTTTTAAATATTTCAATAATCTCAACAACATTCTGGCTACGAAGGATCATATAACGAAACCATCATAGAAGACTATATTTGGGGGCTGCTTCGCGATAGTAATTCACTGTATAAATGTAAATCACGAAAAACTACTAAATTGTTGTGGTCTCTCTCGTGTAATCCGAAAATAAATAAATGCTACTTTTGAATCATATGTCGTTCTGTTCTTACTTTGGGTGAACGAGAATTTTCACATTCACCAGTTTTCTCAATAAGAATATGTAAATTTTATTAAATGTCATTACTCTGGTGAAAGAAGCAAAGTTTGAAGAAAATATTTGCCATTTCTCACAACTGCTAAGTGTAAGCAAATAATAGTTGCTATTCAAGGACAAAAATCGTGATACACTATGAATTATTTATCTTAATCCGACTATTAGTTGCTTTCCTCCTCCAAATCTTAATAAATATGTTCTGGTGACACACAATTATTTTGTTCTTTCATTGACTATACATATTTTAAAATTAAAAAAGTTAGGATGCAGTTCGGTGTTATGGTCCAAGATAAGCAAGTGGATGACAGAACAGGGTCTGGGATAGGGAAAAGTGGAGAGTCATGATGGCCTATGTCCTGAAGGGACACGGCACACAACAGGAAAAAATCACTTACATAATATACTGAATGTTGATGGGAGTAACTGGAAACAAAAACTAAAACATTTGCCGAGTTTATATGAGTAAATGACAAAATGTGGACAAAGAGATATAGTAAAGTGTCAAAAGTTACTTAGAACATGTAAAATAGGAAGACGTGGAGCGTAATGATCAATCAAAAAAATGTGTTATTCTTGTATGAAAGTATATGAATCTGTACAATACACAGGAAACATGTGGCTTTTAATATGGACATTTTATTTCCATTCACTCTCTAATCTTTTCATTATTACTCTATATCAGTGTTTTCAAGTCAACATCTATACAATAGTTGCCAAGCATGTCTATAGAAAGCAGTTATTCCTGCTATTTAACCCACATCCGGGGAGAGAAGAGATGGATTCCTAACTTTCCCAATGATATTTTCACGTAGGTGAATAATGACGTTCTAAGTGTATAATAGACGTGGCACAAGGTCAGAGTATGGGATCTAATTCAATACAATGTCGTTATTGATCTAGCAAGACAAGACAAGACTGCTAACTATAATACCACATACTTTTCTAAACTAAGCTTAGATGTGGCACATGGCAGACAGTTTGGAATAACCAGTGAGTGTTACAGTTTTTTGGATACTCTGTTTACTAGTGAGCCAACCAAAATGAGCTGACTCATTTTATAAATCTACCAATAGAAGGTTAACCAATGAGAAGACTTGAAATATTCAATCCGACGTGTATAAAGGCGGCCATTTTGTTTTCTCCGAATATTCACTGCCAACCTCTGATATGGAAGACCTTAAGAATTATTGATCAGCTGCTACTGGATATTGGTGTTATTTCATTGAATAAATTACTTTGGATTTCTACATTCAGACTACGGTGAATATGTATAACAGTGAGTATTCAACTCACTACTTGGCTCTCCGACTTTCATTTCCGAGATTCTAATCATCACCCCAGATGCACATCCAGATGAATTCACTCAATAGGAAGGTAACATAGACAAATGCTTCCCATGAATATTTTTACTATTGGTATCACCCCAAGCAAGACAATACAGCTACTAACTGGCAATGTGTTGCAGGGTGTGGAGTAATTAAGAAAAGAAAAATCAGTAAAGAGGGAAAGAGAAAAGTGCAATGAGGAAGACAGTAGATAGAGATATTTTCCATATTGATTTTACGAACGGACCAGTTTCCTTCAGTTTCTCATCATCTATTTAAATTTAAAATAAGTGTAATATTTAGAAATTCTATGCAGTGTCTAAACTACAATGGGAAAGGAAAAAAGCACTACCTTCAGACAGCCATGTGTAGTTACAATTGTAAAGAAATACGGAACTTTGAAGATCGGGAGTCAAAGTGAAACACCTCCAAGGAAGCACAAGTAACAATTGCAAAGAAATAATAATAATAAAGTCATTATGCGAATACGATTAAGAAAAATAGTAGATAGCAAATGAAAATTGAAATATCAAGAAAAGGTAGTCAGTACAAATGGTGGAAAATATAAAAGGATACAAAAATGTCAACAGAGATACTCGCAAGCAATCTAGAGAGGAATGGCTAAATAGGAAATGCGCAAAGATGAAGAAAAAAAAGGTAAAAGACAGTTACAGCGAGCATATGCGAAAATGTCAAGAAAATACCAGAACTGAAAACAGTGTTGACGCCAGGCTGTGTAACATCCAAAGATGGAATTATTATTATTTAAAAAAATCTACAGCAGGAGTGAAATGAATGAAAAGAAACATTTCCGTGAACATTGACTGGAGAATTCTATTATATATAAAATAAGAGATATTGGAACTAAAATCAGAACTAAGGAAGCAATAGACAAGTTGAAGAGAAGCAATGCAACAAGACAATATGTGATTTTTATACAGATACAGACTAAGTTCCTTGATAACTTTAGTGAATTGATTAATTTAGTATATGTAGTTATACAATGCGACCTTTTAACCTTCGCCCCCAAAAGAAAAAAATAAGGGGACGTCTTATAATCCAGGTGTAAAATGTGAACCTTTAGTATCTGTCTATATTTCTGAGATGAGGTATTATGTAAACTATTTACATTATTGGGAATTTTGTACTCATCTTCGTCGCCATATTTATTACAACGTTTCGACCGTTGTACGCTCTGTCCTTCTTCAGATTGTTGCAATGTTGAACTGAGCCCTTTATTTCGCTCACTGGTGTAGACTGTTGTAGTTCCACGTGCCATGTTATAATAGATATCAGTTGTCAGTTATCTCCCGTGAATTACCCTCTCCAGTTTCTCCACTGCCTTAACCGGATATTGAACCTATACTCTTAAGTTCCTGTCACCGGATCTAACTAACGCCTTTATCCACAGTGCCATGTGTTCACAAGAACTATAGCTGTCTACCACAGTGAGTGAAATAAAGGGTTCAATTCGACATTCCCAAGCGTACAACGTCCGAAACGTTGGAATAAATATGGCGACAAAGATGAGGACAATAGACCGAATAATGTAAATAGTGTGAACCTTTAATCCTGTGATTTATGGTAAGTTGTTAGCCCGAGGTATCTTTGACGGTAGGTTAACCCCCGCCTAGCCTACTGTTTTCATGATGTTGAATACAATCAAAACTAGATGTGTGACTTAACAAGCCATTTAAAGATCTCATTCGAGAATAGTACAACGAGTGGATGGTTAACAAAGAAAATTCATTCAGGCTACTGTAAGAGCATACCGAAAACACAGCAGCCACTCACGAGGTACTGTAAATTGTAGTTATTAATTAGAAATATTTCCTCACTGTTTTATTTTTCATTGGGATTTGAGTGAAAAGAAAGCATATGCTTACTGATTTTATTTAATAAAGTCAATACAATACATTTTAAAATGCGATTTGGGGGAGTCGTATTGTACGGCGAATATAGCCCGAAAACTATATTTTACCTTGAAAATCTGGGCGTCGTCTTATACACTCACATCCCTTTGTTCTTTAGAATATGTGATATGTAATAATGATAAAATATTGCATGGATTTAAGGGATCAATTTTCCTAGTGATAGCAAAGAACCCATGTACAAAGAATGGCTAAATACGCCGATCAGTTACTGGCTGAATATGTACATTCGAAATAATAAAAATAAACAAACTTAGATTAGTCGAAGATCAATGTTGAAATACAAGAAGAAAAAGCTAGCTTAATTTAAGACGCTTGAAAAAAGGACACATGGGACAGTGTTGGTTCAGTGATCCCAAAAAAGTGGCTCCACAATACCTGGCCAGAGCAGAGGGAAAAAAAATTAGCGAGTTATGTAACAAAAGGGAATGTTGAGTCTTGACTCATTGTTGAATCTCGCCTATTGCATGGAATAATAATGCAACACAAAATGTACTTAGAACAAGAATGTATTATAACAAGAAAGTGTACACAATAAGTACATATAGCATTTCTGTATATTTCTGGGAAGACGTTCCTGGAGAATGTGTTGACTAGTCGCAGTCGATCAGAGTCTCTAGTTGGATCTCGTGATTCCTCCTCCTCGTCTTCCGGTATCAACCATTATTATATAGTTGGTAGTCACCTATGCAGATTAGGTGGATCCTACCACAACAATATATATATATATATACATATATATTTATATATATATATATATATATGTCTATGTATATATATATATATATATATATATATATATATATATATATATATATATATATATATATATATATATATATATATTAAAAAGAAGAGAGGTACCAAAACTTTTTGGGTTGTAATGTGGGTTTTTAAAAAAATATTATTCTTTATTTTTCATAGTTTTACATAGTTTTACAACACGTGTTTCTGGTCTCACGACCGTCTTCAGGTAAAGGGTGGAGATTTCCACATATTATTAGAAATAATTATTAAAAATAATTATTTTGTTCCTTTATGTTTTTCAATGTTAAATATTCTCTATATGAGACATTCTCTGTTTTTGTGTTGGTCATTTGAATGTCTTTCTTTAAATGGTAGTGAAGAATTCTGAGCGAAGGGTCATAAAACAATTAAGGTTGGTTTGAGAAGTGATGAATCGGGTTGTCTTATCTTTTAATGTTTTAATAACCCATGTGTGTTCTTAGATCTATTTCCATTTTCGTGTGTTTCTGTCAGCATGCGTGTATATACGTGTATGTGTAAAGAGAGATTTATATACTATTCATATTAGGATTATTGTCTTCCTCTTTGTTGCTTTTATCACAACGTATCACCCTGTGCCCTCTGGCGTTCCTCAGGTGTATATCGATATGAGCAAACTAAATGTAATTCTACGAACTACTTATCTAATCCACGGGGATAGACTGTTCTCGTTCCACTGGCCATGCCAATGGATATTGTCTAGTTCTTATTGATATTACTGTGCATTTATTACTCGCCCTTTTTCACTGAGTGGAAGTACGCACTGCCCGAGCCATGGGTTGACCTGACAAACAAAGTCCCTAAATTCCAAAATGCTTCGTGAATTTTGTGAGCTGATATAATGATTCAGAATTCCTCTGTAGGCTTCCCAAATAAATAAACACCTAAGGAAGAACGGAGAGTTCAACGGCCGAATCTTAGAGATAACAACAACAGAGATGAGGACAACAGTCCGAACGATGTAAATAATGAGCAGAAAATCAGATAGAAAAACATATATGTAGACACGCACGCACAAACACACGCACGCACGCACACACACACACACACACACACACACACACACACACACACATATATATATATATATATATATATATATATATATATATATATATATATATATATATAGAGAGAGAGAGAGAGAGAGAGAGAGAGAAAGAGAGAGAGAGAGACTGAGACAGAGGAAGAGAGAGAGAGACTGAGACAGAGGAAAAG
>OZ038496.1:79664926-79692426 GCA_964036315.1 Acanthosepion esculentum
GACATATCAGCCGAAATAAAAGCATCACCGTGATTTGCCTCATGAGTGTTCACGACAGTATTTGGCCTGACTGCACTAAGGTACTCTATTCTCTTTTGAATTGTCATTGACTCTACTTAATCATTGGTTCCGTTTCGAAGAACGAATTTAAGTAAACAAAATATTGACTCTACTGTACCTACGCCATGTCGTAAGCATTCTTTTTGCAACTCTTTCCACAACCAAAAATGCTATTATTTGAAAGACATGGCTTTTTTATGTGTCCAGAACAGCAATTTTGAAAGATGATTCTCGGATAGAGAAGAGAAAGTAAGTCGACAATTTTCTCTTAGCTCCTAGATACATGATGTGTTATAGTTAAAAATAACCAGGAATTCTAACGAATACTTTTAGAAAAGAATGTAGAATCGACATTCCTTATTTAACCTTCATAATATGTTTAGATATAAGTGGAATCCATAGGAATATATGTTACTGGTAAATTTAGTCATTGACATTTTAATGAGTATGGTTCATAAAAAGGTATCGGCCTGGGCTTCCTATCGACTGTATTAGTAAAAAAGACTCTTATATATCTAAAATTATGTTGGATGTAAGTTACGAGAAAGGGGAGTATGATCATTGATACACATGTGTCCGTATTTAGATTCAAATACATAGGAGGTATTAAAAATAGAAACTTATTTCGTGCAATTTATTTCTGGTTTTTCTCTCGTGGGAAAAATTTTTAAACTTTTACGCGTTTAGTAAAAAATAGCCAAAAAATATTGAAAATCGACTCCTTTTTTGGTAAACAGGTGCACATTTGAAAGTTTCATTTCTAAAGAGAAGATTTTTTGTCTCTTCTGCTTTGTAAATAGTAGAAGGCATAGTTATTTCAGTTTGACATGGAGGTTGAATATTCATCCATGCTGTTTTCACAGAAAACATTGTAAAAAGATAATTATGGCAAAAGTGTATATATATATATATATATATATATATATATATATATATATATATATATATATATATATATATATATATATATATATAGTTTACGAAAAACTAGGTAATCCGTATGGGTAGATCCAAGGAGGATAAAATCCAGAGAGCTCAATGTAAATCAGAGCTAATAATTTAAATAAAAATAGTCCACTTTAAGGTTCCATGACATAGAACCTTAAAGTGGTCTTTATATATATATATATATATGTATATATATATATATATATATATATATATATATATATATATATGTATATATTCATGGGGTTAACCAATATTTCTTTCGTCAAATCAACTGGTGAGTCGAAAATTATTAGCTTAATTTAAAGACAGGGTGATAAATAGGCGAACAATAAGTTATATTCTTTTATTTTCAATCGCATAATATTGGTTGACGCAGAATTCCTATAAAGTTATTTCAACCTCATTCTAAACCAATTTCTCAGCAACATACTGATAATATAATGGAATACGAATGATCTGTCAACTATCTCCAGGCGGATTTGAATTGAGAGTTTTCATTCTGTTAGACTGATTGCCAACCAAGTCAATAGAACCTACAATTTAACTCTATTTACCCATAGCTAGGGTTACACGATTTAGATATATACCTTTCCCCAAGTATTTGTACGTAAATGAATATAACGATCACGACTAGAATTCGAACTCGGCTCCTCGATTTCTCATTCCCACTCGCACATACACCTGGGATTCCCCAGTGGTCTCCCATCCAGATAGTTACCAGTCTCGATATTTTGTTTACTTAAATTCGTTCTTCGAAACGGAACCAATGATTAAAGATGATATGGCCCTACGTTTACGCACGCGAAGGCAAACATACACACGAAGTTATATACATACACATACACACACACACACACACACACACATACATATATATATATATATATATATATATATATATATATATATATATATATATGACATACCCCGTTGTATATATATATATACATGTGGGAAAGAGAGAGAGAGAGGAAAGAGATAGCTGTTTATATTAATATTTTTCTGTATGTAAGTGTCTGTTTGTGAGGCTCTCTCTCTCACACTCTCTCTCTATCACTCACCACTTTCTCCCTCCCCCTCTCTCTCTATATATATATTAATATATATATATATATATCAACATGAAATTTTAATGGCCAGTGTTGAATCTTGTGTTTGTTTATTTTTTCTTAATAATATAGCGTTCATTAATTTTTGACTTTTTAAATAAAGAGTTAACAGCTTATTTGATAAAATCAGCTGAGGAGGCCTTAAATTTTAAACCAAATATATATATATATATTTGTGTGTGTGCGTGTATATATATATATATATATATATATATATATATATATATGGAGAGAATTGCAAAGTTTTCAGAACTTTCGCGTTCCGACCGTGTCAGAATTGTACTATGGTTGATTTGTCGGGAAGAAGACTTCTTGTTATTATTGAGATGTACAGGCTATCTCAGCGGTGGGCATCTTTGGAAAATACCTTAAATCCATACCACGATTTGATCATAAGCCTTGTGGGTGAAATTTTGTAGATATAACTATTTAGGAGCCGTCCCTCTTTGTCATAACCCTAAGTCGCATGTCAAGGCTTTGAGTGTATAGACCTTGTTTAGACTGTTTATCATGCCAGAAATTATTTTATCCCAGAAATTCTAACTAATATCCTCTCAGTATAGTTGCAGTATAACACACAGATTTATTCTGTAGGTGTTGAACAAAAGTTCATGTGCCTGGACAGACATCCAGGCATAATTTTATATATCGTAAAGATTTCTGTAATTTTATTTCGGTTCAGGAAATGATTTATTTGATCTTCAATTTTTGCATGCTTTTCCGCAATTCATAAGCTATTGTCAAAAGATATTTTTTATGTTGATTTAATAACATCATTGTGTTTTTTGGTGGATTTTAACAGTCGCGTTATAATGTGTCCGTTTGTTGTGTTGGGAGGTATTTTCTTTATTTTAATTTGAAATATATTGAAAACGATTACTTCTCAAAGGAATAAAACGTGATTGATGTTCGATTTTCGAGTTGTTTTGCTTTCTTTTTTTTTCATTTCAAGTATTGGTAGTAATTCTTTTACCGTTTAATATTTTGTTATTTTCAGAATATATTTTTGTGTGTATTGGTTGGTGATATAAGATTCAATTGACTTAGCAAAAGATATGTTGCAAGTTGATATATATATATATATATATATATATATATATATATATATATATATATATATATATATATATATATATATATATAATCAACATGAAATTTTAATGGCCAGAGTTGAATCTTGTGTTTGTTTTTTTTCTTAATAATATAGTGTTCATTCATTTTTGATTTTTTTAAATAAAGAGTTAACAGCTTATTTGATAAAATCACCCGAGGAGACCTTAAATTTTAAAACAAATATATATATATATTTATTATGTTTAATATTTTGTTATTTTCAGAATATATTTTTTGTGTGTGTTGGTTGGTGATATAAGATTCAATTGACATAGCAAAAGATATGTTGCAAGTTAATTGCAGGGATAATGCAGTGATATTGCTTCCAATGTAGCTGTTTTAATTATCATACTATAGATTTTATACATAGACAATTGGTGTGTTGAAATTCTTCATGTGTGTACTTTATTCAAATCATGAAATAAGGAAATAAAATGATTATACACAAATTCAGTTTGTTTTTAACCCAACTTGAATACTACTACTACTATTAATAATAATAATAATAGTAATAATAATAATAATAATAATAATAATAATGAGTTTGCACAGTGTTACCACCCGAAGAATATAAACCTCGGCATGATAGAGTGGGCCAATATATAACATCGAAAATAGGCGGTAATTACACTGTACCTTTGCGGTAAGTACACTGTAAGTGACTGGTATGAACAATACCCATATCCGGTTAAAGAAATATGACCTGTTACAATTGTATGGGATTTAAAATACACCCAGACAGAACAACCAACGCTAATCGCTCAGACATCGTGATCAAAAGGCCGCAAAAAGGGAATGTGCTCTCTTATTGACATGGCATTCACTGCAGATTGTAATTCATCAGTGAAGATCTTCAAAAACTATCAAAATATAAGATATTGAAGTGGAAATCTAAAATCGCGGCACATGAGGACATCAACAACTCCAGTTCATGTTTGGAGACCTTGGATTGATCGAAAAAGATTCCGATAGACTCGTTGGAATGATTCCTGGAAGGCAATGCCTTAAAGAAATACAAAAGATTGTACACACACATAAAGCTCACGCATTACGAAGTGCTTTATCTATGTAAAATGTATTTTGTCTTAGTTTTTTTTTTTTTTTTTACAAACATTGAGGGAGTCATATGTCATGAACCCATTTCTGATCATATGTCTCTTGTTCGGACCCGGCCGGAAATGTTTATACATCAGAAACCAAATGTAATAATAATAATAATAATAATAATAATAATAATAATAATAATAATAATAATAATAATAATAATAATAATCATGATGATGATGATGATGATGATGATGTTTTTTGCCTAATAAGTAAGACAAAACCGGTAGGTTTCTAGTCAGTTAACGTGCATATTTACCAAATAAATTAAATTTGCCTTGTCACATTCGTTCTTTTATTCGTTCTTTCAAATGTTTTATCCTAGATATATTATGCGGATTGAATCCAGCGTTGTAAGCTTTACTCCATTTTGCACAGTTTTGGCTGTTATCTTTCAACATATTACTTATATATTCCTTGATCTTAGATTTCATGTTCCATAATGGATATTTCCAACATTAAGCTGACCATCCAGAAATTTACAGTAAGTAAACATATTTGCAAGTTTACAGTCGGTTATTTTCCGTTCATGTCTTAGCTAAAACAGGACCTAGGTGATACCTATGTTTTACTTCTCAAGGCTTTTGAAAATACATACATACATACATACATACATACATACATATATATATATATATATATATATATATATATATATATATATATATATATATATATATATATATTTTTATACGCGTACCTACGTTTTTGCCGTGCGACTATAGTTTCGTTGTGTGTATTTCCCAATTTGTCAGGCACAGAATCTGTGTTGCCGGAATTAAACAAATGGCTCATGGGAGTTTCGCTGCTACGTAATGGATAAAAATAAAGTTGCTCAGGAGATTGCTAAATGCGATGCTGGTCGTATAAATTTCTTAGAAAAAATTAGCGGAATATAGTAGGGGATAAAATGTTTAAGTGAAAGAAAAAGTTAATTACTGATTTAAAATTGGAAATTAAAGACATTGTATTCGCGCGGTCAGTAAGCCATTACGGCTTAAAGGGAGGTAAAAATGAGTGAAGATAAAAACTGGAGAGACCGGTGGAGAATGAAGGTGGCTGTGATTAGGGGAGCCTAAACAACAGGCCCAAACGAGTATCACTGCTACGTAGCGTAAGAAATAAAGTTGCACTGTGGGGTGTTAGGTGCGATGATGGTGATTTACATTTCTCAGGAAAAAAATAGCGGATTATGAGGTGGGGTAAAAATACATTTTGAAATTTAAATTTGAAGACGTTGGCTTTGCGTAGTCGGTAAACCGCTACGTGTAGGATTGTTTGAAGAAATGGCTAAAGGTAAATATAAAAAAAAACGTGTGGATTATGGGGTGCCCTGGGGGGGGCTATATTCTAATAAGGAAAGTGTGGTGGGGAACTGGAATTAGTAAGGTTTCCAATATTTTAAGATATACGATTTCTTATGTCTACATGTTATCGTTAATTCAGTTTGTTTATTCAGTAAGCCTGGTTTGTTAATGTTTCTGAGGATAAATCTTTTCTCTAATAGACATAGGTCGCATTTTGTCCCTCCCTTACTGGAAAAGGAATTGTTTTCGCCATGAATTCCCATTTAATATTTGGTGTGTTTTCATTTATTTTAATACTCCAGTAGAATTTAAAGAGTGCTGTGGCCTTTGCATATTTTTTCTTGTTGTTGAGCTTCATCGAGTGGTGGTAAAAACATCTTTGCCAATTAATAGCGGTGGATCCGAAATAGAATTTGGTCTGGTCATTGTGCGTGATGTTAGCCTTATAGATAATTCCTTTGTACGTGCATTTGCCCTTCATGGGTCATAGGACACGGTTGCGAAAATTACACGTGTGCTTATCGTGGCTACCGTTTCTACTAGTCTTGTTTAGGTTCGTGTTAAGGATTATGTTATTATTCAAGGATATATATTGCTCAAGGTTTTTGGTGCAGCTGTAGCTAACTTTGATGTTGTTCTTGTTGAAGAGTTTGTTTTTTTTTCAGTAAGTGGATATGTTTGATGTGCTTGTGTATTAACCCGAGGAAAGTGCTACGTATGTTGGTCCAAACGTTCCTATTTAATGGTGGGTTGAACCAAGTAATGTTGCGCTTTCCATTCTTAGATTTGCTATCGTTCTTGTTACTGGTGTTGGGGATGTACTTTAGATCGACATTGTGTTTGCTTTTATGCAATGCATCTATATATTTTGTTTTGTATGTGTCGAAGATGTGGTTATTTCTGGAGCTGGTGGAGAATCTGTATTGTACAGATTTGTGGAGATTGTTGAGTATGCACGGTGCATGGTTGGATTACTTATTAATGTATACATAATTGAGGAGTTGCTTAATATATGACATGAACCCTCTAGGTAGGTCGAAAGTGGTCTCTAGGATATTTATCACCCAGGCATTGGTGACGGTGGTGATGTTGAGTCCGTGGTCCTTAAAATAATTATTTGTTGTTTCCTAAGTCTCTCAGGGTTTTTTTGTGGGTTGGATTTGCGTAGTAGGATCACTCTGCCGTACTTGTACAGCCCAATGATTTCACTATCGAAAATGTATCTGAGCCTCTATAGGAGCAATATACCGACTAGTTCGCAGGCTTCTGCGGAGTCAAACGTGCCCATCGCTATAGAGAAGTTGGGGTCATCTTTATTGGTCCATATATATATATATATGAACTTTATTTCAATACTTCATGAGCTTCCGATACTTAGCTATTAAGGAGGAACCTGCCATTTTCGTTTATGATCGATTTCAACACGATTCTCCTGTTAAGCTTGGAGAGTATTTATACATACTTACTGCTCAAAGTAGTGTCCAACAGTGTTATGAAAATCTCGGAGAATTCCAGTGAGATATTTTCAATCATTTATAAGAAAACAACGGTCCAAATCTTAATCTGGCAATTGGATAATTTCCCTTTTACACGGTTTTGACTTTTTTGCAGTTACTCACTCTGTGTGTGTGTGCGTGTGCGAGAGAGAGAGAGAGAGAGATAGAGAGAGTTTGTAGTATGTTAATAATATCCAAAACAAAAGTAAAGATATGTAACAAAGTGACAAATTTAATAACATCACATTTAAAACAATAGAAAGAGACTTAGCAACACACGAGATATCAATAACAACAAAACAGATGTAGGAATATACAAAATAAACTGCACCAATTGTGCATCAATTTACATCGGTGAAACATCCAGCAATCTCAGAAAAAGATTATAGGAACACCGCAGATATACTATGAATAATAACAATCTAAACTCACTAATGGTTCACGGTAATACGTCTGTAGATGTATGCATACATATAAATGTAAAAATGTTCATAAAAGAACTCTCTAATATGTATATGCGTGTGTGTATAGGTATAAACGGTTATATACGAGTGCGCATGTATATGTTTATATATTTGTACAACAAAAGGTTCTAGTATATGCCTGGGTGGGTTTGTATGTATGTACACATATATGCAAGTATATATATATATATAATAATAAACAGGCATCGGTGGACTGATTTAAAACCCAACAACATCAAACGGCTCTAATTCTATAGCTAAAATAAACCGGCAGAGGGACATTCGTTTGTCTGGAGATTTGAGGTGATAAAGTAATGTAATTAAATTTGATTTTCTTTCCACTTGTTCTCATGTACCACAAGGCATTTTTCATTACTCACAGTTTTTCTTACATTCTAAACCGATCAAGCCAAATAGAGCAGGCTCTCACGGCGTGACAATTGTTAATGATTTTCCTATTTGTTTAATTATCTTCATATAGTTACATATTTACTCATCGGTTGCATATATATCTTATATTTTATTAACATTAACACTCAATGTGCGACACACACACACACACACACACACACACACACACACACACGTATATATATATATATATATATATATATATATATATATATATATATATATATATATGTATATATATATATATATATATATATATATACACCGAGCGGGGTTCGAATTCCATCTAGTCGAATCAATTACATTCCCTTACGTTCTAATACACTTGGGAAAGTTATTAATCCTCGTCTTCTCCCTCCAGCTATAGGAAAATAGTAGGAAAGACTGGGTTCTATAGCCTTGGATGGCAACTGGTCTAGAAGAAAAACAACTCTGAATTCAAAACCTGTGAATGTTTCTTTAGGGACCTTGTGGCTCTTAGTGCACCAGTTTCTTGTATTGGTCTCTCCAAAATTGTGGCTGGGCCTGCACAAAACCTTCATCACTATAATCCAATCATATGTGCTGGTGTCTAAGCTGTCGGTTCCTAGAAAATGATCTGCTTCATGCGGCAAATACGACAGGAGTGTCCACTATATATATATATATATATATATATATATATATATATATATATATATATATATATATATATATATTGGCATCCAGAGAATAAGGACAACTGCACTTTCATACAGTTCGACAGTATTGACTACTATCCCTTCATATCTAAAGATCTGTTGACTTCGGCTATGGAGTCCGCTCAGGAATACTCTAATATTTCTGAGAATGAAATGGGTATAATCTTGAAATGTCGAAAATCTATTCTGATTTACAATGAAGAACAGTGGACCAAAAAAGACTTCCAGTGATAAGATAATGTTGACATCTCACTGTCTTCTTTAGATTCTGCTGAAGCCTCTGACTTGGTGGGATCTTTTCTTTTATAAATTTCAGTCTCTTTGAGTGTCTAGATTCTGATAGTGTAGGATTATATGGAGATGATAGCTTATTAGTAGTGAAAGACTCTAAGGTAGGTCGCATTAGAAAAATGATCCATAGGCAGTTTAAGGATTCAGGTTTTAAGACTATAGATACGACCCACATTAAACAGGTAGATTATCTGGATGTCAGCATAGACCTTACTAATATCTCTTTGCAACCTTATGTGAAGGTTAATTCTAACCCGCTCTATGTACATCCTAATTCCAACCACATTTTATTAAGCACATACCCTCCTCTATTCAATTTAGCATAAGTACTAACTTTTCTAGCGAAGAGGTTTTTAATAAACGTAGTGAATTTTATAATCCTGCCCTCAGAAATAGTGGATACAAGGGTACCATTATTGCATATTGTTGTGGAGTTATTCCTCAGTGGATGCTTGTATTTCTACTAAAATCGGTCCTAAATAAGTTCGACGTACCAAACGTTAGGAACTTGATATAATAGGTATTACGCAGAGTAATCTTGTTGTGGTCGCTGACTACTTTCGTATTCGACTAACTGTCGACTACTGTGGTCCGACATCGAATAATATTTAGTCACCCCCCACGAGAGTATCATGTGGCACAAGGCCGGTTTAACGTGGGATCCCCGATCCCATGGGCCCGACCAAAATATATATCCCCTTTGAACACGTATAAACGGGTTCAGGGCCGGTTTACCTCCCCGAGACTCCGCGTAGCCTCGTTCGGGTTCCTCCCCGCCCGTAGGCAGAGAGTTCAACCGTTCAGGCTGTCGAATGTCGTCGACTGACTCTCGTTCCTCTTACTACTACTACTACTTATATTAGGTGGGAGAGTCTAACAGCTATAGAATAGGTGTGTTTCACCATAACAAATATAGAAATCGTGTTAATTATAACAGCAATAATAAAATAAGATCCAGGAAGATCATTTGGTTTACTCACACTATCAACCTAATGGTTAAAACCAAACTAGGACATAAATTTCTAAACCTTATCAAAAAACATTTCCTCAACACGAAACTGATCCACTAAGTAAAATATTCAATTATAATACCTATAAATTAAGCTACAGTTGTACTGATAACCTGCAAAAAATAATTAAGAAACATAATAACAGAGTTTTCAAAAAGTATAGGAACTAAAATAAAATTAACTACTCTCCAGGTTGCAATGAGTAAAACTAAGTATAATAACACTAGTGCAATTGTAGGAATCTGAATAATTGACCATTACGGAATAATCGTTTAACTAGATCTCTAGTACAATTTATACGCGAGAAAGTACTAATAGAAAAAAGAATACAGTGGAAGTACTATGAATATATTCAAAGAACTTTGACGAGACATGTTCAATCTTTCAACAGTAGTAACTATAAATACAAGAATTCATTGTCCAAGAATTTTTAAGTTTAAACGAAAAAAAACGAGACACATACTGTTAAAGGGAAATTAATTAAGAGAGCTCATAATGTAATTCTCTATCTGCCCCGTGTTACTTATGTCTTAACGAAAAAATCATTAGAATCAAAGACAAGGCCCATCCCTTAAATCAAAGGTATAAACTCAACACTGTAAAGATTGTTCAAAATTTAACTTACTATAGGGGTAGTAATATTTTGTAAAGATTGTTCAAAATTTAACTTACTATAGGGGTAGTAATATTTTGTAAATATTGTTCAAAATTTAACTTACTATAGGGGTAGTAATATTTTGTAAAGATTGTTCAAAATTTAACTTACTATAGCGGTAGTAATATTTTGTAAAGATTGTTCAAAATTTAACTTACTATAGGGGTAGTAATATTTTGTAAAGATTGTTCAAAATTTAACTTACTATAGGGGTAGTAATATTTTGGAAAGATTGTTCAAAATTTAACTTACTATAGGGGTAGTAATATTTTGGAAATATTGTTAAAAATTTAACTTACTATAGTGCTAGTAATATTTTGTAAAGATTGTTCAAAATTTAACTTAATATAGGGCTAGTAATATTTTGTAAAGATTGTTCAAAATTTAACTTGCTATAGGGCTAGTAATATTTTGTAAAGATTGTTCGAAATTTAACTTACTATTGGGGTAGTAATATTTTGTAAATATTGTTCAAAATTTAACTTACTATAGGGGTAGTAATATTTTGTAAAGATTGTTCAAAATTTAACTTACTATAGGGGTAGTAATATTTTGTAAAGATTGTTCAAAATTTAACTTACTATAGGGGTAGTAATATTTTTGAAATATTGTTCAAAATTTAACTTACTATAGGGGTAGTAATATTTTGTAAAGATTGTTCAAAATTAAACTTACTATAGGGGTAGTAATATTTTGGAATAATTGTTCAAAATTTAACTTACTATAGGGGTAGTAATATTTTGGAAAAATTGTTCAAAATTTAACTTACTATAGGGGTAGTAATGTTTTGGAAATATTGTTCAAGATTTAACTTACTATAGTGGTAGTAATATTTTTGCCGATAAGACAATGCTACTGTTACTTTAGTATGTTATTACTGATATTATCTGCTAATCCACCTATGTACATATATGTAGGCATACGTTTATTATGTTGTTTTTTGTGTGAACATGTGTGTATACTTTTATAGATAGCTCTATATATGTTAATTTATATATATATATATATATATATATATATATATATATATATATATATATATATATATATATATATATATATATAATAGTAAAAAGAAAGAAAAGTAAGTTATATAATCCTGTGTTTTTTTTCTACTTTTATTTTTTACAAAACACTGCTCAATGTAAAAATACAAAGCAGAAATATCATAAATTAACTGATTTAAATTTAAAAATATGGTTCCATCGCTACACAGGAATTATCACGTTTCAAAACAACAAACTAAAAACTTCAAATTAAATTATATAATTAAATTAAAAACACTAGTTCTGCTTGCTTTTCAAGTGAATTTTGGTATAACTTATTTTGAAATTTACTGAGCACATACATTCATAATATTGATTTCAAAGGATACTGAAAAATGCAATCGTTTAGAACAGGTGCGGTAGCGTTGTTCATTTTGATTAACAACTATTCTATCAAATACGAGTTACTTTCGAAAAGAGGTTAAAGTCTAGGTAGGGTATGGGTGCGTTTTTCAACGAATTACGACATCCGTTCACCGCATGTCATTTGCGTTTTTTGGTTTTTAAACGACAAATGTTTTTCGGCATTTTTATCCGATAAATTTGTATTTGTATACATAAAGATGCTTTCTAAAATGGGTGTTTCGATTAGAATGCGTTGTGTTGAAGTACAATTTTACAATATTATTTTACTTTTAATTACAAATATACTAAATATTTCATTTTAAAACAAATAAATGTAATAGAATTAATTAAATTATTTAAAAATTATTATTGAATATTAGATATATGTATGTATATAACAATTATTATTAAATATAAAAAAAAGTATGTCTAATACAACACTTTTTTTAATTAAATATTATTTAAGGAAAGTTTTTGACAATGTCGGCAAAGAATAGCTATTTCATTTCTTTGATTCAGTAAATTTATATTTTTTATAAACTTAGATATGTAAGTTTCTCATGTATGCAAAAAGGACATGGGTCATTTAATGACCTATATATTCTAGCTTTTCATATTACTGTAGGTGTTTTATTAGTTTCATTTAAGTGCCATAAATATTTCGATAGGGATGTATGTTTTCGGAGTTTATTTATCTTAAACGAAATTTGATGTTGACTGAATCTTTTCTTGAACTCATGTCTTGTGCATCCAATGGAGAATTTTACGTTGTCGAGATTCCCAATAGAAGATATTTTGCATTGGTATAGTAATGATTCAGTGCCACATTTATATTTAGTGACAGTTTTTTAGTATTTCAACAGTAATATATATATATATATATATATATATATATATATATATATATATATATATATATATATATGTTTAACACGCAGACTAACTCTACACCTTTCTGACAATAGCTCAATTAGATCTCATTTAAATATTCATGGAGACCTACCGGACACTATTCGGAACATACTTGTCGACAACACTAAAATAATAGCATCATCCACATGCAAAAAAAGGTTAAAAATAATGGAAGCCTTATTAATAAAACCAAACAAAACAACACTTAATATTAACATGGAACATGGACATAATATCTTGACGTTTGACAAAAAAAAATGGAACATATTATAAAACATACATATAACAAACTATTTCTAATTCTAACAGTTGAAATATAATTTTTGGAAATGGCTAAATGTATAGCCGAAAGCGCTCGGATAAAAAGAACATTCGGACAGTTTTTATATAACTTATCATCTGAAAAACAAATTATATAAAAAACTAAATAAAAGCACCTTGTCAGTCGTTTTTAACGAAATGTGCATATATATATATAGGGGTTGGAATAAATAATGGGAATAGGTCCAAATTCCACTCCTATACTTCAAACACTTATTATATTAAGAAATGTAACTAAAACTTTGGAATTACAGCTTATATCTATTGTAAATACGTTTATTTATCTCATTTACTGCCTTTGGCTTATTTATTTAAAATCTCTAGCAAGCATAGAAATTCGGGCCGGACTTGCAAACGTACTGACAGGAACCGACGTGCGTTGTAACGCAATGTAGCGAAAACTCATCGGACTACTGCGTCCAAAGTGACTGCTGAGTTGAATAATCATCTGAATAGTCCAGTTTCTACTGAAACTGTTCGTCGTGAGATCCATAAGGCTGGATATCATGGAAGAATCCGCCGTAAGGAAACCTCTTCTCTCCACTCGCAACATTCAGAAGTGGTTGAAGTGGTGCAGAGATCACACTACCTGGTCTGCAGACTAATGGAAGCAAGTCATATTATCAGCCGGGTCTAGTTTTTCTCTTTTCCCAACTTCAGGACAAGTTTAACTAGAACATATGGAGTGGCCTCCCCAATCTCCAGATATCAATATTATTAAACATGTGTGGTGCATTTTGGAGCAACAATTTAGGAGCCGCTATCCTCCACCGTCGGGTCTTAAAGAGCTGGAGAAGGTATTAATGGAAGAATGGCTGAAGATTCCTCTGGATGAAGTCAGGAAGCTGTATGATTCCATTCCTAGACATTAAAGCTGTGAGTGAAGCTAAAGGATGACCAACTCCAGGTTAAATAAATCTTTCTTTGAATTTGACAAGTGTTTCAATAATTTTGTCCAACCAATCCTATACTTGGGTGTATGTATATATATATATATATATATATATATATATATATATATATATATATATATTCAACTTCAACCCTGCCGTGCGCCAATGGCTTAGGGGTAAAATTGCTTGAGAAACGCGTATGTCTAGCCACACTAATAACTGTGAAACAGCGAAACAGTCTCTGTGTGCATGACAATATATATATATATATATATATATATATATATATATATATATATATATATATATATATATATATATATACATACATATATATATATATATATATATATATATATATATATATATATATATATATACATATATACATATACATATATACATATACATATATATATACATATATATATATATATATATATATATATATATATATATAAATATATATATATATATTTATATATATAATTGTGTATTTGGGAAAAATTGATAATACATATATATATACATATATATATATATATATATATATATATATATATATATATATATATAGTTGTGTATTTGGGAAAAATTGATAATACATATATAATAGCCTTATACATATTTAAATCTGACTAAATTAATGGAAGCATTATTAAAAAAGAAAAAGGGAACTCTCAATAATATCAACTATGAACATGGTCACAATATGCTGAACGTGTTGCTGGTGTGAATGTGTGAGAGTTACTTTTTTATTAATTATGTGTAAAATATTTACATATAATTAAGATAATCAGCAGTGTATTTATTCTCGAACTTTTACGAAAGTGTATGCTGTAAAACTTGGCTTATACTGATAGAAAAAATGGTGTCTAAATGTAAAGTGGAGTGGCATTGACACATCATTCAGTGTAATAATGATTATATTTTTGTCATGCCTTCATTCATCAAATGCTATCGGCTCTCGAGACAAAATGAAGTATATTATTATGAAATTATACAGAGCATTTTGGCACTTTACAATTTTACATCTGCTATATTACCGCAAGGTCTATAACCTTTTGCGAATTACTTTTTATCCATAAATATACGAAATAATTAGACGTACATTTTAGTTGATACTATTATTGGCCTGATAGTAATGGTCAATTGTCAAAAGTCGAAATACAAATAGACGCAATCATTAATACATATATATATATATATATATATATGATAGAAATTGTAAGGAGGATTTGATTATTATAATTAAGTAATTCATTGAGTCTGAACGAAAACCAAACAGAATGCAGAAAGCACTGGACAGCCGTTTCGTCCTATATTTGGGACTCATCATATAGGACGGTGCCTCCCGGAGCTTCTAATGCTTCAGTTTGAGCGGCTTGGTGATAGTAGTCGTGGCTCCGGGAGGCACAGTTGAGTTCCACCGCGGATTATGTGAGCGAGCGGCGCTATATTGAGTCTGATTTGCTATCTCTTGGTATGGTGTTTGCTTGACAACCAATATAGTTTTAATGCTTGTTATATTTATGGGTCAAAGTGTTCAATATATAAAGATATGTAAATATAAAAGTATTTGAATTGAGGTTAACACCCAGCGGCAACAGTGTGAAAATTGAGTTGAAACAGGAAATCGACTATGGCCGCTGGATGTTTGTCTCAAAATATTTCAGTGATATATTTCAAGGACAAAATCACAAAACATATATATATATACAGACAGTCAGAATTTAATCTATACTTGTTAAAATTATGACTTCCTTAGGTTGTGTCTGCGTGGCGTTACCATGGAATTATTAGTGTGAAATGGGATGATTTTAGGAATAAACATTGTGCAAATATTCATTTGGTTATATAAACAAACACACGTAAACATATATATATATATAAATTATATATATATATATATATACACATTCATATATATATATATATATATATATATATATATACAATATGTTCGTGGTCCATATATATATATATACACAATATATTCGTGGTCCATATATATATATATAATATATTCGTGGTCCATATATATATATATATATATATATATATATATATATATATATATATATATGAATGTATATATATATATATATATATATATGAATGTATATATATATATATATATATATATATGAATGTATATATATATATATGAATGTATATATATATATATATATATATATATACATTCATATATATATATATATATATATATATATATATATATATATACACACATTTCTAAGAGGATAAAATCCAGGTAGAACTCAATGCCCAGGACAGAGTAAGAAGAATATATTACAAAAAACCTCAAACACTAAGAGTATATGGTCATAATTTATTACATTTGAATCATAATCACCATCCAGTTCATTAGACCTAGGTCTGATGAATTTGAACGTGATTATGATTCTAATGTAATAAATTATAACCATGGAATATTAGTGTTTGAGCCTTATGTGTATATAATATATATATATATATATATATATATATATATATATATATATATAGAGAGAGAGAGAGAGAGAGAGAGAGAGATTCCAATAACTGTAAGAATGCATTTACAGTTCTGAAAAGCTTTTCTGAAAGATATAGCACATAATTAAGACAAAATGTGTCAACAAATTCTGAATCAAAACAGTCAAAGAAGATATAAATGAATGAAAATATACATTCATTTTCGTTCATCCAAACGTATAAATCATCTCTTCTTAGTAACTCTACCCTGCTTTTGAAAAGGTTGATATCTTTTGATGTTCCGGCAGATATCAGCCATCAAGTTAACATACCCTCTGTCGTCCTGTCTTTCTTCCATTTCCTTGAGATCCTGATGAAACCTCTCTCTTCATCACTATAATCACCAGGGTTATATTAAATGTGTATTATGGCTTATTGTAAGTAAAATATAAACTATCTGTAATGAGAAATCTTGATGTGATGGGAAAGATGGAGTTGATTTTAGATTCAGTTTGAAAAATTAGCCGAGAAGCATGTGCCCATTGCCCAACAAACTTTGGGTCGAAAAAATGTCGATGTTGCAATTTGCATATTTCACACAGTTGTACTCACTTACAGTATCTATGTACTTCGCGTGATTTAATGCGATACTACGGATTTATGCGTATTGTATATGTTATTGTCGCCAAGTGTAGATTTAAAATATCGTTATTCTGAAATAGTAGCTGTGACGGTTTTCCTTTCATCCGATTTGAAAGAATCCCAAAGATATGTTTTTGTAATGATTTTTTCCGTAAGGAACATCTTCGAGAATTATTTACTCTGTTGTTTAATTTCTTCTCGTGATACCTGTTTCAAGTTTTAAAATCGGCATTGCAAGTTTCCCTACTCTGATCACATTCGAATATATTGACTGAAGATATTCATTGTTTACTTTTTATTTTTCTGGGATAATTTTTCTCCCATGTTCATTCAGCTTTCACACCAACAGTATTTGTTGATGTACGTGATCGAACAACCGACTACATTCGTCTCACTAATATGTTTCCGGTATTGCACCTGCGTGGACACCTTAGTTTTCCCGTGGCATCAGGTTTTGCGGGATTGTTCCAAGTGCTCCCGCTACTATTCGTACTGCTGTCACATTCAGCTGTATGACATCATCCAGATAATAATAATTATTATTTCTTTTGCTGTCTGTACCATTATACGTAACGGATTTATTTGATATTCAACACTGATATAATAGTTTGTGAATAATGGCGAAATCATTGATGAAATATATTTTTCGAAAATTGACCCTTACGAGCTTTTGTCTATTTCTGTTCACGATATCTTCGAATCCAAACATACTTATACAATCATATCGGACAGTGGCATTCTTGTCCTTAGTGACATCTTGTTAAGCTGTAAACTACTTAATAGGCTTACACAAACCCAGCAACACAACACCGTTATCAAAGGACAAGTACATTCAAAAATAGGAATCAAAGCGTGGTACACACAGGATAATGCAATGGCGCTATTGGGAATTGATCCAAAACTCCCGTTTGATGCATGCAAGCATAATTGACGCATATTGCATTTTTAGGAAGATTCTGTTACTCTATGTTAGATCATGTCCCTGTGTTAAATCACCTTTTAATTTTTCGGTTTCATTGTTAATACTCTTGAACGATGCGTTCCTGCTATTCCTCTCTAGTATTAAATAACAGGACTTTCGTCTTTATCAATAGAGCAATGTAGACTTATCGACTATTTCTCTTACATTTTCTAGTACTTGTTGGTATAGATGAAAACTCTGTCAATCACTCCCACTTAGAGTTACATAGCCAAAAGAAAAGAAATTGGATATATATTCGCTTCTTAATGAAATCTGTGAAATATGACAAATACACAGAAATATTTCCCAGCGAATTGTTGTGAGATTATGTTTACTGATATTAACTAAGTTCGGCCCAAGTTACAAGTCTTAAGCTGATATTGAGGACAGAACTTATAAGTTAGCGTTAAGCAAATTAATTTGCTAGATAATAGATGACACAGTACTAATAGCAGACACGGAAAAGGAATTACAACATCTCCTACCAAAGGTAGCGACGGATAGTGTGGAGAACGGACTAAGCAAAAACTACAAGAAAACTGAATGCATGGTCACCAGTAAAAGGATGAGCCCAAAATGCGATCTGCAGTTCGGGAACACTAGAATGAAGCAGACGCAGAAGAGTATATATCTAAGAAGCGTTCTGACAGAAGACAGTAACTGCGAAACTGAGATCCGTAGACGTGTTGGGATGGCCAAAGACGTATTTCAAAAGCTGGGTAGAGAATTGCGAGATAAGAGGTTTTCTTTGGTAACGAACAAAAGGATACTCAGCTGTTACGTGTCATCTGTCCTTCTTTACGGCAGCGAATACTGGACGATTTCCTCTAAGATGAAGAAGAGACTCGAGGTGACGGAGATGTGGTTCTACAGAAGGATGATAAGGATATCATGGACCGAGCGTGGGAGCAATGATGAGGCCTTAGAGAGGATGCAAACAAGGAGATGGCTTATACTTAACATCAGGAAGAGGCAGCTGAAGTTCCTGGGACACATAATAAGGAAGGAGGGCCTGGAGAATCTGATAATCATGGGAATAGCGGGAAAGCGAGACAAGGGAAAATAACGCAGGACTTACCTAGCGGCCTTAAGCAAGTGGATGACAGAACGTGGTCTGGGGGAGGTCGCAGAGAGAAGGAACTTGTTGAGCGCTGCAAGGGATAGAGGGAAGTGGAGAGCCATTATATCCTACGTTCTGAAAGAACACGACACAGAGAAGAAAGAATAGTGTCAGGTAATCCGCTTTTTGTCGTGCTTTTATGACCTGTAATCTTATGATTTTTGTACTCATTGTTAATGATCACCGAAAATTATGTTTATAACCGTCGCCTAAAGGCCGGAAGCGTTTAGCTTCATTCTAAGTTTAAGCTGCCACCAGGCCATGAGCATGTAACGTTCAGTGAAATTTAAATTTACTCCTCATTTCTAATATTCTGATAGACTGGCTGATTTGAGGTCACGTCAGGTCGATGCGACCCTTGTTAAATTTATCAATACATATTGTTAAGCATTCAGTAAATCAAAATCTAGAATTCTAACATATCACCAAAGGCTGGAAGTTACTCCCTCAAATCTGGTTTCTTTGATATGCTGAAGTATGCCATGCATTTCACAATATATATATTTTTTCCTTTTTGAGCACCTGGATCCAGTCTGTCTTGCATTACCAATGTATATAGTATTACCAATCTATATAGTATTATCAATGTATTTTGTATTACCAGTGTATATAGTATTACCAATATATATTGTGTAACCGATGTATATTGTATTACCATATATATATATATATATATATATATATATATATATATATATATATTGTATTACCAATGTATATTGCATTACCAATGTATATAGTATTACCAATCTATATAGTATTATCAATGTATATTGTATTACCAGTGTATATAGTATTACCAATATATATTGTGCAACCGATGTATATTGTATTACCAATATATATATATATATATATATATATATATATATATATATTGTATTACCAATGTATATTGTATTACCAATGTATATAGTATTACCAATTTATATACTATTACCAATGTATATAGTATTACCAATTTATATACTATTACCAATTTATATAGTATTACCAATTTATATACTATTACCAATTTATATACTATTACCAATGTATACTCAGTCGGAAAATTAATAATAATCGACCTTTGCTTGTTAACTTAATGATAATGGTAACCGTTTCTTCATAAGGAAATATTCGGCATTCATGGGCCGAGCAGCAAGTGCTACTTTTGGCTGGATTTTAAAAAATGTATTTCTCTTGAAAAAAGCTTTCAGGTATATAGGTTTCTCAAATCCTCTAATTGTTAAAAGTCTTTCCAGTAATGCTGAGCATTCCTTCGTAAAACTTCCGTAAAATAGTGCGGAATATTAGTTTTATGAGGATGCCATTAACTTCTCTTCGAATTACGTGTGCTATCCATTTTAGAAGTTGCTGCTTTTGAATGTCCGAATGTGATGTGCTTTCTATTATCAGCTACAGTTTCAAATAAATATGGCCCTCCTCAAGACCTACATGTTTAATTCGGTCGAAGACATTTTTAAGGCCACAAGAAAAAAAAAGTCAAACTACAGAATTTCTTTACAAATTTTGTAAAATCCTAATAAACGTAAATGGTACGTCATTCAATAGCAATCGACATGGCGTCAGAACTTTAGTCTTATAATTAGTGTGTCTTTTAAATAATTATATCTTTAGATATTATTTCAGGCCGATGCGCCCTTTTCTGACATTTAAAGAGCAAGATATTGATGAAAGATTCTAACCAGGGAAACATCTGGTTTCTATTCTTGTTGTTAAAAACAATACCAACCAGCTACAGAACAACTTATTTGTTCGTTTTCTGTCGATGTGCACTTTTAGATTTCGCTATCTTTATATAAGTTACATATCTCCCACTTTACGTTAGTAATCGATCAGTCCACGTCAACAATTCAAATTATCTGGGTCATCGATTTATCAATTTGTTAATATCTATAATGCATATTAGATATCTGTGTAACCCATCTGTCCATTTGATGTGCAACGTAGCTATCTGTTTTTCTCTGTAACCCGCTTACACAACTGTCACCCACACCAGCGTACCGATAATATCTTCATAAGTATTGATCGTGTCTTTCCATCTTATCTAACTACAGGGTTCGCTAGTATTACCGAATGAATATTTGCTGGACCGTGTGTAGAAAATGAACGAACATTATGTTACGCAGAATGGACACAAAATATGACATCCTCAGTTATTTTTATTTATCGAGAATATGGAAGTGCAAATGAAATAAAAAAGCCTATAAAACTAATTGACAGCCACATCATTGCGTTAGTCCTGTGTAGGAAGATAAACTACATTTGGTAGTGAGGCTTCTCTTGGGGAGATTGGCAGTTTTGAGAAGCGTGGAACCACATCGTAATTGCTCGTGTTCCCAGGTTCACAAAAACCAGGGTGGTAACAAGTTTGTTCCCAATTATGGGCAAATGGTGAACACCCTAAACAAAAACAAGGACCTATGAAAGTATAAAATTACATTTTTGTATTAAAAAAAATTACCAAAAATAAATATTTATATTGAAATTACCCAAAACAGTTATTTATAGTAACATTACCAAGAATACGACATTTAGTCAATGATTCGTACATCAGATGGTTTGTTTTCTTTCACACAAACGTTGTACATAGACTTAAAGTGAGTATTTATTTTCGTTCAAATTCACAGCGGACAAAAGAAATCTTGATCAATTTTTACGCAGGATATGGTATTCTGGGTCATGAAAATTAGTAAACAATAGATATTGTTTTGGATTCATCACAATAAACGTATACAAAAGTAGCCAAAATATCCCATATGACGTTTTAAAAGCGTGCGAGATTTACTAAATGTCTCTGGTTCAATGCTCTGAGATATATATATATATATATATATATATATATATATATATATATATATATATGTGTGTGTGTGTGTGTGTGTGTGTGTGTGTGTGTGTGTGTGTGTGTGTGTGTGTGTGTGATGATTATTGAACTCAACCCTCAGAGGCGAGAGACTGCATCATGCTAAACGCAATAATCAGGCTTGATGACTTCGCTTAGCATGAATCAGTCCGTCGGCTCTGAGTGTTGATATCAATGTTAACTTTTGTATTTACATATTTGATATTAGGCCCTTTATACCATAAATATAGCATACCTTAAAACTATATATATATATATATATATATATATATATATATATATATATATATTTATATATATATAAAGAGAGTGAGAGAGATTGACAGAGAAAAGTGTGTTTGTACGCAAAAGTATTCGAATCAGACTCACGTTGTTTTTCTTATTTTCTTTCATAGTTTAATGCAATGCATTTTTCATGTATTCCTACATTTTCTCATTAAGCAGAATATTTACTTAATAAAACGAATTAACTTTTGGTCAATGCAATACATAGTCGAGACTTCTTTGGCAGTAATCACTCTTAATGGACGCATTATCTTGGCTTCTCTAAGTATTCTGTCTCAATAGCCTGGTATTTTCTAAAATTGTTCACTTAGAAGATTTCGAAATCAATTATATGCTATGGTTTCCGTTTATGAGGACCAATTTTCAGCTCGCACTACAACTGTTTGATTGGATACAGAAAAGACTATTGCGAAGTCATTTGTATACATATAAAATTCTTCTTAAACTAGTCTGCATTGTTATACGAAAAATGGTTTGTATTTTTCGTTTTTGAACGATGATTCGGCAACCATTTTCTAAACTGGGCATCATTGAGCTCTTCGACGTGGTGTAATTGTTAGAACGCTTGTCTCGCTAGAAAAAATGATGACTAATTAGTGAGTTTTAGCTTCATTGGTTACTCTCTACTTTCGGCGTCGTGACACATCTTGACAATTAGTAAATCACTATAATGTGGACAGTAGATATTAAAAAGCCTTTTTGAAATATCTTAATATTTTAGGTTATCAAATCTCATCAATGTCGGTGAATTTCTGGGTATATCCAGTGTTTAAATAATTTTAATTAATAATTTACGCATTATCATTCTTAAAAATTTTAGTGGCATTTTCCACATTCGAAACATGGTTTTTAATATTCTAAACGTTTAAGTTCTGTTATTTCAGACGACATACATTTATTCGAGTAAATACAAATAAAACTGTTTTAATGAAATCTAAAGATGCTTTTTCTTGTGATATCTTCAACAGTATTTCATCCCCGAATGCTGTCGGTGTCGGTGGAATCATTACTATTTCGTTGTTTGTCAGCATGCCAACTGCTCTGGCGAGATAGTTTCAGTGCGTGAATTTAACCGTGCTACTAGGCTGGCATCTCGATCCCGCCCTTTTACTCTTGAAACTGTCTCTTGTGCTCCAACATCTTCTTATCAAGCCCTTCCCTACAGTGGAACTCCCTTCCTCTTACTTGCTTCTCTGATAGCTATAATCTTCAAATATTCAAATGTAATGTCAATCGACATCTTCTGATGCCTTGATCCTGATTCTTGTACTTCTATATATCCTTTCCTCAAATACCCTCTGCACTCTTGCCTTCACTCTCAGGAACAAATTGTATGCTAGTGTATTTCCCGTCTTGCTTGTGGTGATATGCTTAAAATATAATTTTAAAAAAATGTTGTGAACATTACTTCCACCTGCTTTCAGATTTTTCTTGATCTATATTTATGATGTATTTTGCGTAGATGCAAAATCCCTATGTGATATTCTTATCTCGTATTGTAATTTACCTTAGCTCTCCCGATATTGAAAGTCTTGATACAGAAATATATTTATTCAGTTTGTAAACAAGAGATTAAACCAGCGTTTATCAAACATTTTTAAAAATTCAGGACGCACTTGTAGATCAACTAAAACTCTGGGGCGGACTTTAAATTTCATTAAGAAAAAAATAGTCATGAAGTTTGAGAATAAGAAAATAACAAATAAGTCCCCTGAAATAAGCATTTTTTTTTCATAAATTACATTATATTTTTATGTCTGCTTGTGAAACCCCTACTTGAGGTACTTCGGCAAAGAAATAGATTACCTTTAATTGTTTTCATTTTTGGTTTAGTATCCCCAAAGATTAGCGGTACAGTTTAAAAGGATTTATCAAGAAACTGCTTTTCGTTTGTTTGGTTTTTTGTTTTCGTTTTTTTTTTTTTATATAAAGTCCAATAATTATTGATTTAAATCCTTTGAGGAAATCCAATGACAAAGGATTATCCACTCCTTAAATATTAAGGGATTTATCATCCATTTTAAATTATCAATTGACAAAGGCTTGATTTAGAAATAGAAGCTATGTGCATGCTTTCTCTAGATTTTTAAAAAAATAGATTATTTTTAATATGAAATAATTATCAAATTACACCTCTGGTAAATTAGGCGCATCTGGCTACCTTTCAAGACGCACTAATGCGCCCGGGCACACCGATTAAGAAACGCTTTATTAGAAAATTGAATATTATATACGAATCCACCTGAAATTTTCCTATAGCAATGACTGAAATGTATTTTTTCGGATCATCAGAACGGTCTTTCCTTTTTGTTGAGATTGCAAAAAATGAATGAAAGTAAATTTGTAAAATAAATTTATGCATGTCTTCTCAAGGGAGGCAGAATAATACAAAATACAGATGTATAATTTATTTTTTTACGTTTATTACCGGATATATTTCATCAATAGGGGCTGAAGACTAAAGTTATTATGGCTAAATTAAGAAATAAATAGTTACTATGAATTCTCTTTTATTTAATATCAATTCAAATATCAAATAATTTTATTTAAGTTGTGTAGATGGAGAAAATCCAATTCGGAATGATTCTATTATCGAGGTTGACTGTATCACCGGGCAAATATATAAGAGAGATGTTGGAATATAATCAACTCAACCCGCTTCAACCTGACCAAATATGTGCCTGGGCAGGACTCTTTGACTGTTCGATGCATTTGAAACGCCACTGAAAAGTGAAATCACTAAAATATTTATCGTAAACGAGATGAGATTCCCAAATGTTCTATTAAATATTCATCAACTTCAGCTTTGTGTCACTCTGAGATACATTCGTGAGAATTTTAAATGAATCAAACGACGTCAACTAGTAAAGCGGTCGGTGACTATTTCCGTAACAATTTGATTACATATATTCCTCTTCTGTTTTATGTGTCCTGTCCCTTCTCTCTCACTCACTCACTCACTCTCTCACTCACTCTCACACTCTCTCACTCACTCACTCACTCTCTCACTCACTCTCACACTCTCTCACTCACTCACTCACTCTCTCACTCACTCTCACACTCTCTCACTCTCTCACTCACTCACTCACTCTCTCACTCACTCTCACACTCTCTCACTCTCTCACTCACTCACTCACTCTCTCACTCACTCTCACACTCTCTCACTCTCTCACTCACTCTCACACTCTCTCACTCTCTCACTCACTCACTCACTCTCTCACTCACTCTCACACTCTCTCACTCTCTCACTCACTCACTCACTCTCTCACTCACTCTCACACTCTCTTACTCTCTCACTCACTCACTCACTCTCTCACTCACTCTCACACTCTCTCACTCTCTCACTCACTCACTCACTCACTCTCTCACTCACTCTCTCACTCTCACACTCTCTCACTCTCACTCTCTCACTCACTCACTCACTCACTCACTCACTCACTCTCTCCCCCTCTCTTGTTCTTTGTAACAGTTTCTCTTTTCTTTTTCCCTTCTAATCCTGACTTAGCCAACCATTTACACACGACTGTTACGAAGATTCTTCGCTGCTTCATCTCTCCACTTGATTGTCCACTCCTTAAATATTAAGGAATTTATCATCCATTTTAAATTATCAATTGACAAAGACTTGATTTAGAAATAGAAGCTATGTGCTTGCTGTCTCTAGATTTAAAAAAAAAATAGATTATTTTTAATATGAAATAATTAACAAATTACACCTCTTTTAAATTAGGCGCATCTGGCTACCTTTCAAGGCGCACTAATGCGTCCGGACGCACCGATTAAGAAACGCTTTATTAGACAGTAGAATATTATATACGAATCCACCTGAACTGTTCCTATAGCAATGACAGGAATTTATTTTTTCGGATCATCAGAACGGTCTTTGCTTTTTGTGTCTCACAATTCTCCACGCCGTCCTTCCACTCTACGCGCCTTAGAAATTCCAATTGTCTCTTCCAGATTCAAATTTGCCGCTCTATTTCTGTTTTCCTTAAAGCTTCCCCGATACTCAAGCTTCCTGTCCATTGAATTCGCAGCATCTTTGAAAGAACCGTACGTTTGTTGTTTCCTGTTTCTTCTTCATCTGTCCATTATTCATACCTGTATAATAGGACTGATATTACATAAGATTTCAGTACACTTTTCTTTGTTTCCGTCGAAAATTTTCTGTTTCTTAATATTTTGTTTCGCTTTTGGAAAGCATGTTTCACTATCTAAATGCGGCTTCGGATTTCAGTGACGTACTTTCGTCTTTTGTTAAAACACTTCCTAGATATTTAAATTTTGGTACTTGCTTGATTTTAGTATCTCCAATTTGTAATTTGCATGTTAGACTATTCCTTTTGCTGTGAACCATACATTAGGTCTTGTTAAAATTGATTTTTAGTCATTTCTTCTCGCTTTATTTTACTGCATTTTGTAGAAGTTCTAGTAGATTCCTTTCTGTCTCTGCTATCAATATTGCCCCCTTTTATTTTTGTCCTTATTTTTCTTTAAGTTTAATTCCCCATCCCCTCCCTCGTTAGGTGGTTAGTGATATCTGTTCACAGGTGGATGCGGGGCGTCTTTCGTTTCGCGTGAGTGTTTTCGTATTTGTTGCTGTGTTTTATTGAGTGCGTGTCAGTGTGTATGCTTCGGATGAATGAATGATTTATACTCTTATTGATTTCGCCCGGTGAACTGATATTTCTGCCACATTTAGTGATTGTGGTTTTTTTTATTACTAACAATATTTTCTTTAGTTTCTTGTAGATAGTTTTGTATACACATTGTAAACAATCATTGGGGTAGTTTTTAGAATTGTTAGTTTTTCCCTGCCCCCACAGACAATGAATTGTAAATATGGGGACTAGTTAGTATTTACATAGAGACAGTGAGGCATTATGGTGTTTGGAGTAAGAAAGGTATGTATGAATGTGTTGTTTCGGTGTATGGAATATTGTTCGTACGATTGGGTCAGTGATTCCGGCTAGCTAAGTT
>OZ038496.1:79697426-79732426 GCA_964036315.1 Acanthosepion esculentum
ACTTTTTTTTATCGTTACGGGAATAATAATGGCGGCGGTTAATTCGAATTTCGGCTGTGTTCGTATATCTATTTCAGATTCAACGACCTTGGGAAATGTTACAATTCATTTTCTACACCTGATTTCATGTGGCTGCTAATGACACTGACAAGGTACGTGTCAAGTGTTTACTAGGAAAATTGATAGACTGGAATATAGAAAGGTAAACATATAATTGATATTAGCACCATGAACACTATTCTAACATGATATCTGTAGAGGTTGTTTCCATCTACACGCCACGTTTGATACAATGTCATAACGTGGATCCCCGTAAGCAAACATATGGCTTATATCATATCTCGTATTGTCTAGGAATATGAACGCTAACCGTTTATGGATACCGTAATCTTTACAGATTGATTCTGACCGGCATATATTAAGTAGAAACGTAAATACATTGCCAGAAGTGCGATCTTCTCTAACTGGAATTTTGTTAATTAATGTCACCTTTGGATGGATTTCTACACAAGCTGATATAACGAATCATTTAATCGTCCTTCTTTTGTTTTTTCTTATTTCTGAAACCAAACTGCAATGTATCTATCACGATATTTTTTTTTACATAGCCATTTTTATTTTTCTCATATGGACTTATTTCCGTATCGAGGAAATTGTTCGAAAACACTTATTCGGAAAAAGATTTATTCGAACTGTAAATTGTTTGAGTAAAAATTAATCGAAAGGACAGTTATACTAAATAATAATTATTCGAAATCCCTGTGTTTAAATTACGTAGTTTTCTTGCTTCCAGAGAGAGAGAGAGAGAGAGAGAAGGCGCTGATTTACCTAGAATTAATAACGCTCTCGAAGGATGGCAGATGACTTTTGCGGAACGTTCCATCCCATCATGCCACAATAGGGAAATTCTTAGACGCTGCTAGAAGAGATAAGGACTCACAAGATATTCATATTGCAAACATAAGTGCAGAAATCCAAAATATCAACAGCGCCAAGAAATACTGCGACGTAAATGGAAAACTTAAAAAGTTACTAGTATTCTTTAACAAGTATTCTTCAGTAGTTGACTATTTACGGGCAGCATCATATAAATTAAGGTTGTAAGGATTTTTTCTTATTTAGTTGTTTTATTAAAAATATTTTGTATTTCGAATAATTATCATTTGTGTTACGGTGGAGTAAAGAATAAGCGGCTCGGATTGAGGAGTCGGAGAGCCGAGATCGAAATCCAGTTGTACCTATTGCATTCACTTACGTGCTAGTACCCTTGGGTAAGGTATGAATTCTAGTCTTCTCCCCCAAGCTATGGGTAGATAGCAGGGCATACTGGGGTCTATAGCCTTAAATGACAAATTGTCTACCGCAGAATGTAATAGCGACTTCCTTTGGGGAAAAAATCTGCCTCGTTATTCACGTTTGGAAAGATACATGATCGCATAAGCGTGCATATCGTATGACACATAACTGACCGACGACAACGTTACAGACGGATTCAGGTATGTATTATTTTGTATAACAGGTAAATTTGAACTAAATCCTGAGGAAAGCAAGTAAACGGAGTTCCACAGGCGGGAAGTACGATAAAAGAAAGTGTTGGAGTAGTCGTGTGGGTTGCATTTAGCTGTTTCAACAGTAAACGGGTCCGGCCTAGATGCTAATCTAGCAGCACACTTATATTCATATGGTCGGGGCATCATTTGTGTGTTTCCGCTTTTTAATTTTAACATTTTTATTTCAAGCAAGAATTTTGTATTTCGAATAATTGACATCTTGTATTATTGTCCTTTTGATTAATTTTTCTTCAATTTACTATTCGAATAAATGTTTTTCGAATAATTTTCGAAAAATTAATTTCGAAAAAATGTTCAAATAAACACTGATTCTTCGGACTATTGTTCTCATCTTTGTCGCCATATTTATTGCAACGTTTCGGCTGTTGTACGCTCCGGCCTTCTACAGGTGGTTGGAATGTCGAACTGAACCCTATATTTCGCTCACTGGGGTAGACTGTTCTAGTTCCACGTGCTATGTTTAATGGATGTCAGTTATCAGTTATCTCCTGTTAATTCCCCTCTCCAAGTTCTCCACTGCCTTAACAATGTATTGAACTCACACTCTTTGGGTCCTGTAACTGGATCTAACTAACGCCTTTATCCACTCTGCCATGTGTCCTTAAGGAAATAAAGGGCCCACCTGAAGAACGACGGCGTGTACGACATCCGAAATGTTGTAATAAATATGACGACAAAGATGAGGACAATAGTCCGAATAATGTAACTAGTGTACTTAATACCTCATCTAAGAAATATAGACATATACTGATTCTTCAGTTAAAGACTCTAATTATCTTATATTTGTCTCAATGAGGTTTGAGTTTCTCCTCTCCTATATAGACTTCACTATCATTCTAACGATTTATATTTTCCCTAGTTAAGCTTACTGATTAGTTTCGACGCTTCTTATATACTGTGTTTCGAAACGAATTCGTCCATTCACGTTTATATTGATCACATCCATAGTAGGTTTTAATTGGATAGTATATATATCTCGACCTTAAATATGATGCCTTGATAAAACTATTCATCTTCCATTTAATAGTTTATACTACAAGTAAGTCAGCAACAGAACAGTTCATCGTAGCCCACAAAATAAACAAAATCAAAAAAACTATTGCAGTTCTTAACAAATAACGGCAACGAAGTTTCTTACAAAATCTATCGTTTTGCTCCAAATAGGCTATATCCGTAACGGATCGATCAATCGATCAGGCTTCTACTCAATGAGAATGTCTATGTCAATAGAGGTACGTGTTTATATATCAGCGACCAGCAGTCTGTGAATCTAGATAATACAAATCTACCATTAAAATCTAGTCGCATATATATTTTCTAACCGTATTGATCCAAGCATCTGCTGCACCAATTTATCTACAAAATGATTGATTTATCTTCCTGGTATTGTTATGTGTTTGGCATGTTAATCTGGCAATCACATGTAACTCATTGACTTAGTGTCATGACTCTTAGTGGAAATATATTTCCTCATCAGAAAATCTGGTCGCGTTTGTGATGAAAGTCATTTGTTTAGCTTCTGGCAAATTGTGGATATTGTTATACTTGTACACATGTGAGATTGTCACTCAGCAGGAGCAGAACGCTTTCAGGAAATTAAACACGTTTTAACTATGCGTTTACAGCGGATATCTTTTGATAAATTACTTTAGATTATTTGAATTCGTCAAAGAGGGATTCATTATTTTGAGAAGGAAATCAAAATGCAAATTGCGATAAATGAAAGGAAAGTAAAACTACATGAATATGGGAATTGAATATGTTTGAATATTATGGGAAGTGATTTTTGATACATACACTCTTGTGTTATTTAACTGAAAGAAAACGAATAATTCCGTTATTATTTAGTGTTTTTCGTATTTTTCCAATGAAACATGACCCACTGCACATGTTAGTACTTTGTATGTCAATTCCACGAAGTAGTTCCTTGCAGTTTGACCATAGATTTTCGATTGGATTTAAATTAGGAGAGTTTCCTGGCCATTCTCTAGTACTTTGATTTGCTCACTGGAAAGACTTGACAGTGTGCTTGTGCTGCGTTTCAGTTTTCGCACGCTTCCTTGGAGTAATGTCCACCGCAGACAATGGCCGTAGGACAACTAATCGACAGTAGAGACAATAGTGGCTGGACGTGATATAAATCTGACGGAATCACGGATGACGAAATCTTTTTCAAGGTCACATTTCTTCATACACCCAGAAAATAGATTCATATGAGTGCACATCACTACAAATGACTTAATCTGAGGAAAAAATAGAAATCGATCACACCCTGTCACTCCAATGAGTCTAAAACTGACCGTATAATGAAAGAAAGAAAAACTAAAGCAGTGTTTTCAATCAATTTGCACAGGGGTGTATGCAGCAGATTTTTCGCTTTAAAGCTTTCTAAGTCGAGTTGTGGCACATCACATCTTATTTATTTGCGGCCATATCACGTTAAAATGCGTACCATCACCGAACTAAGCAACGTCGAGTATGGTTAGTACCTCGATGGAGGAGAGCTTAGCCATACCAAATGCAGTAAACTTGGATGTGTGGGTGTTGTAATGGACAATGTCTTCGAATTGTCAGTCGGAGAGTCGAGTTTCAATTGACGTTGAGTTTGTTATATTCGCTTATACACATATAGATTTGTTAAAGGTATGAATTCGTCTATATGCCTTAATTAATAAAATTCGCATCACTAAACTATTATTCTTTACCCACAAAAATTATTAAAATCTAAAAATATTTTTTCTGGCTTCAAATAAAGGGTTTAAATGCCATACAAAACAAATCAATAAAAAAAACACATTTTCTGTCATTCTAAATTATGCGAACTGCATTACTATATTACATTTTGGAGAAATTGTTACTTTCTTTACTGTTTTGAATTCACTGCTACATTTTACTAGATGAGCATTTAACTAAGACTACAGATTCTATTCTGTTTTTTTTATTTAACCCATAGCTGACGATAAATAGAGGGGATCACTTCATGTTTTCCTAAAGGTAATAGAGAGATTTGAATTTGCTCAACCTGAATATAAATTGGGTGCCGTGTCCACATTTTCAGAGATTTTAGCCGATAGTATACGAAGACTCCCATAGAGCGAATCAGGTTTTGCTTCGCTGTAACATTTTATACATATTCAGGATCAACGCACTACGCAACACAAATATTTTATTTATGGTATATCGCAAACGATGTCTCACAACTGCTTGCGAGGTTAGACAGTCCGTGTTACAGACGCCTGATCAAACACATTTGTGCTTTTCAACAACCACGGAGCCAATACGAGGTTTATACTACATTTACGCTTAGTGTGCCTAACACAGTTTCTAGGAGATAGTTCATCATCTACGGTGGACAACAGTTTGAATGATACCATTAGGCGTGTTCTCTTAATTACGTTGACATAAGAATTCGCGTTAGCACAACCTTCGAAGGAAATGCGTTATCTCACCAATTTCACCCTTGAATCCGCCTCTCGTATGTTTTCCAGACGCTTTCCAAAGGTGCCTCATGCCGAGATCTTCTCCCTAGATATATATTTTCTAGAAGTCATATCTCTGAAAAATCGAACATATTGAGAATCGAACCCGGGACATCATCATCAGAAAGCGACATTACAACGTTTCCGTCACCCACCCATATATCTTACAAGTATCAATTCACAAATACACAGATTACATATAATTATATAGAAATACGTGCATATCTTTAATCAAGATTCTTTTCTCTCTTCATGTCGGATTGCATTGCCAAAACAGATGTCTTCCATTCGAAATCCAGTAGAGTTGATTACATTCACTTGCACGAGAATAAACTTAGATTAACGCAATATCAACTCCTAGCAATGTATCGGATAATATGACTTGTATCTGTAAAAGTGCTTGTTGTTATTAAAACATTGTTACTGTAAACTCTACACCACAAAAAGTATAACTATGATCCAAAATATGTTTCTGATTTAAATAATCCATGATGGATCTTAAGACATAAATATATAATTAATCAAACGCAATCACACGCTTTTTTTCACGCCGATTTCCCTAATTTAGTCAGATAAATTATCTCAGTTCTGTGATTGGATTTCCAGTTAATTCAATAAATCTGCTATCGTCCTCACGTGTTTCTTGTTTTCAAATACAAAGAGATCTCAAATTGACATTAATTTTGTAGTTCCATTATTAAAGTGTCTATTATTTAGTAATGTTCTGTTCGCCATTACACGGTGACAAGACAGATAATTTAAAATAATTCATCACAGGAAATGAATCAAAGATATTTACGCAGCAGTTTAAAAACAAAAATCTATGCGCATGTTCAAATAAGATAAACAGAATTACCATTTCATATAACACGACTCTCAGTTTGGAAGAGGATTTGGATTCAGCCTGATAAGTAACTGTATATTTGGGTAAGTTGTCGTCACTTCCTATTGGCCATGACGTCTTTAATATGATTGACAATGGGAATATCAGCCAACGATGACGTCTTGATTTTGTAATACTAACTGTTGATCTCCTTATCGACGACGTTCCAGAACATAAACATAGGCACACAAATCAGTGTAACTATATGCTCGGCTTCAGTCGGTCAGATAAGTGTCATACGTGATACAGGTTTGGACGATCATGTTTCCACCGATTCATGATACATTAGGCATATTATTTTCCCGCAGTAGGTTGCCGTTTCTTTCTGTGTTAGACAGTTTGGCGCCCAAGGGTACTGGACACAGTCTATCCTGCTATTCAACTCACATATCGATTCATGTTTTTCCCAAGCAATTTTAAAAATTCGTCACCCGATACTCCTTGTTCAGTTGAGCTGTGTGGGAAGCAGTTCAACTGGAATTCCTACTGCCACCACTTCAATCCAGCGATGGTGTACATAATCTGGAAAGTCCATTGGAGATGTTAAAATGATTTGGAAGTTCTGACAAATGAGGATATGCCCTTTGATTACTCTCGATTAAAGATGACAGTCTTAGACGGAGTGAATATGATTTGCATTACGATCCCTGACTTTATAGGTTATGCAGTGACACATCTCTTCATGGTCCTACTCCCCTGGTGAACATTCACCTCCAGACAGATTATAACTTTTTAGATTTATTGCCTGCAATTTTAAATGCATCCATTGAACGATAATACAATACAAGAGACATTAATACACACAATGCACCATTGGCAAGCATGTATAAATAGTCGATGACATGAAGATTAAATCTGATAGTAATTACTTGCTTTCTTATGTTGAGCTCTTTTTGCCCATAATATGGCATTTCTTAAAATGATATGATGGAGGGATTACAGGAGGGTTCATCTACGAAAATCTGGAGTCGGAATGCTCAGTGATGTCGCAAATTTTTCTTACTTACTCTCTCTCTCTCTGTCATTCTCTCTCATTTTCCCTCATTCTCTCTATCTATCTCCCCCCTCTCTCTGTATATATATATGTATCTGTCTGTGGATGACAATCTCCCCCTGTCTCTCTCTCTCTCTCTCTCTCTCTCTCTCTCTCTCTATATATATATATATATATATATATATATATATATATATATATATATATATATATGTGTGTGTGTGTGTGTATGTGTGTGTGTGTGTTTGTATATATATGTGTGTGTGTGTTTGTATATATATATGTGTGTGTGTATATATATATACATGTGTGTGTGTGTGTGTATATATATATATATATAGATGTATGTATGTATGTATGTATATATATAATATATATATATATATATATATATATATATAATGTATATATATATATATATATATATATATATATAATGTATATATATATATATATATATATATATATATATATATATATATATATATATATATATATATATATGTATGCATGTATATATGCTATTCATAATTTTGAAGACAACCCCAGAACTATATAAATATATCTGAAGTACAGAAAGTGATTACATGGTTCATACGGGCAACTCTCTATGAAGGTAAAAATGTTATCATAAATGAATGAAAATTAAGAGCCAGTCTAACCAACGTGAACTTCTCAATGCAGATGCAATTGCGAAATAAACAATTCCCTATGGTAGCAGTTGAGAAACCTGTGACCGCACTTTCTCTGATCTTTGATGTTACATGCGGTCTGCCAGTGATTTCCATTCTACGCGTCTTTACTACCTAAGCGCGCATAACGTGATCTATTGCCGTAGCGATCTATAGCTGATCATTCTTGCGAAAATCGATGCCCAACTGACGCGCCATATTCAAAATATTCATCAGTTCCCCGATACTACCATTCAGCCTGTCAGAATTTCACATTCCTACATCGCCACCAAACAGCTCTAATTGAATAAAAGGAACACGTGTGTTTCTGCTTGGTGTGACACCTGCATGTCGTTGTTGCAGTCATTACACTAATGCATATCTGCAGTAAATGTAAGTGTTTAAAACACAGAGACGGTATGAACATGTAGTCGACGGATATATACTGCCTTTGAGAACGCATATGGAATCATCTTCTCTACGCCGTGTTCTTTTAGACATGGCCGACGACGTATCTCCACATCTTCCTCTATTTGAAGCTCTAAGCAGTTATAATTAATTTACTATACTTCGCGGAGCATATTTTGCCATACACTTAACTAAGCTCGTTAGAAAGTTATTTTCTCCTACACTTTGCCTCTCTTTTTCTGAGCCTGTCTCATAATCCAAACCTTACTTTCCTAATAATGTGTCCTAGAATTTGCAGTTATTTTTTCTATACCTACATCACATTTGGGTCCCTATGTTTTTCTTACTACCTGGTTGTTAAGATATTCAACTATGGTCCATCTGTGGTGTCGCAAGTCTTCTCTTCACCGTAAATAAATTATGGCATCCATGGCCATACTGGAGGATTTCGAACATATATTTATTTTTTTATTTCTATTTTACAATTTGTTGTTATTCTTCTCTTCCCGCCTTCCTTATTAAACTGACTTGTAATTCCGGAAGTCCTCATTCTGAGTCGGCCATCAGCAAGGTGACACGGTTTCAATAGTGCACAGACCAATTACAAATCCTGGTGAGAGTACTCGTACGTGAAGATTCATCTTACTATATAGGTTAAATATATCCTCTCTGACAGCCTCTTTTAAACTTAGTTAATTGCTGAATTCCTTTCCTATTAATAAACAAGAAGATTCTTCACAGTAAATTTTCGCAAGTATTCAGGATTATAACTTACCTGAGTAAAACGATTTGTCCTCTCAAGCGAATTCAGTACGCCTGTCAAAATTGGCGCCGGCCTTCAGAATGCTTGTTATTTTATTTTCAGTTAGAATATATATATATATATATATATATATATATATATATATATATATATATTATCAGTTAGCATATATATATATATATATATATATATATATATATATATATATATATTATCAGTTAGCATATATATATATATATATATATATATGCTAACTGATAATATATATATATATATATATGCTAACTGATAATATATATATATATATATATGCTAACTGATAATATATATATATATATATATATATATATATATATATATATATATATATATATATCACGAGTGGTTAGAATGTTCGCATTCTGGCCATGAGACCCTGGTTCGTATCTCACTATGGTCGATTTTTAGATTTTTGACTTCCTGATGATATGGAGGTGTCGATCCCAGGGCGCGGCACCTATGGAAACATGCCTCAAAACCATACAATTTTCTGACCCAAGCCTTGTGATTGGGTAGACGGAAAACTTGGTCTCGTCGATAGTTGTCCAAGCACAAAGTCACAAGTCATCGTCACAGGGGGCTTGATCGTTCTGGCCTTGTTCAAATTGTTAATTACGCTAGATAACACCATAAATTGTAACTAAGGACTGCTCAGAATAGTTGTAGCATAAACCACAGGTGGGCCCTCTGGGTGTTGAATAAACATTAATGCGCCTGAGCTCACACTAGTAGCCGGGTATCCTCAAATACAAGTGGCCACCCCCACACACAGATATATATATATATATATATATATATATATATATATATATATATATATATATATATATATATATATATATATAATATGAATTTTCTATTTCTATGCTTATATATATCTGCGTTTATTTTCAGAAAGTTTACTTGTAATATTACCCCACCGATTTGCATTAATAATTATATCGAACCTTGACAAAAGAGGAAGTGATCCATTTAATGGGAGTATATTAAATTCTGACTGAATTCTCCTTTACTCCATGTTGGGGGTGAGGAGCATCAATATTTTATCCAGTACTGAATCCGCTTGACTTACAACCTAACTTCTCCACTTCCATGAGATGTCGTAATCATCTCTCCCACTATTATCGTTTCTTCTTTCACGTGCTGATCTTCATAAAATACTTCTAGAATCCATCTCTTTTTGTTTTCACCTTATGAAGCCACAGAGGTCGAAGTGTCACGATTCCCTTGCTGTTGGTTTTGGTGAGTCAGGGTAGGAGATTAGGCGGTAGGAGAAAATTCAGTCAGTTCCTGTCTCATTTACGGTTGCAGTATCAGAAAATCGATAACAGCAATAATTTAACAAAGTAATCGATAACAACGTCATACTCAAGAGACAGACAATTTCTCTAAGTGGAGACAGGCCTAAACTGAGATGAGAATCTTTTTTTGTCTTATTTTTCTGAAGTTGGGTTTCTCATTTATTAAATCCCTGTGGGAATCACCGGATGCGAATTCGTTCTTAAATGAGAATTTCCTTGAAAGGGAAGACAATGTTCTTCCATTTAAGTTGGTTTCTTGTTGGTAGGAGAATTGCTGTGAAACGTAATTCCTACTGAAAATGACCTAACAGCTAGATTTCCAGCGAAGAAATACACGGTAAATAAAAAGTTAGGCAAATAGATGCATACTCATATATTAGTCGTTGGACAACCACATTAGCGGCGACAATTTTGATGATACTGTGGAATGGCCCATGTTACTTTAACATCCCTATCTATAGGAACAATCTATTTTTCACACCCACGTGAATTAATTTATCCAATAACTCCAATAAAAACCTAATGTTTCCGAACTAAGAATTCTATTGGCTTACAGATCAAAAATTCGAAAGCTCACGTGAAAATTGCGCCAAAATTCTGTGAGCCGATTTTGAGATCCGAGAACTTATAAAAGGAAGATTTTGGACTGACCAAATCAGTCAGCGGATCGAACACAGAGAGATGCCAAACAAAACCACGTAACTCAAAATAATAACTTTTCCGCGCAAAAGAACATCACTGACTCAACGACGACTTGGTTCGAATAATCCTTTGTGACCAGAAAAAGAACTTCGAACTTCAAACAACTTTACTTAACTAAAGTGAACAATTATATTCAGTACTATTCAAGTAAAATTACGATCGAACTAAAACGTTAAACTACTGTTAAGGGAATGAAACTTCGAACGACTTAACCAAAAAACAGTACATAAATAATTACATACACATTCACATTGAATAGTAAATGAACATTTAATTTACAAAAAATTATTTGACTATAACTTTGCAATAGTTCACGAATATATCGAAACACTCAAACAAACCTGATATTTTAATACAGATACAAACACACCAACATTTGGTATCTCAAAACATTATTGTAAATATTTTCTTAATTGTATATAAATGTGCATATTGTTTGAAATGAATTTTTTGTCTCGTTGTGTTTCATATTGTAAAATATTTTATTTTTCAGGATGAATGATTAGAAGACACCAGCCTAACCCAAACATCCTTCTGATTAATTCCAACATTCTAGTTAAGAAAACTTAATACATGTCACTCGTCCCCAACAATACAAACTCAAACCATGCGAATTTTCGGCAAAAATTGTTTGCAAAAAAATAAATAATTTTCAGTCGATTAAAATATTGATAAATGTATTTTGTCTAAAATTTACCATATTTCTGGAGCTAGAGTTTTTATTGCCAGAGCTAGGGTGCATATAAAGTAGAAAAATAGAAATCAACACTGGAAATACTTTGCACATCGCTTCTTCTACCCGTTTTTCTGTGCGCCATATCCCTTCGAGATGTAAGTGGTCATGGCTTTCCTCAATATCCACCTCTTTGTAGCTCTTATTAAAGTTTGTATCCTGACAAGATCGTAAAATGAATACGAATCTAAATCAATCAATACCGAACGTTTTCTTAAATGAAACTGCTAAAATTCGTATGACAGTTACCTATGCTAAACACAGACGACGTAAAAGCATTCAACAAAGTACGCCACAAATATCTGTTGGAACTGATCAGCAACATTGTTATATTTGTGAAAGATATTAGAATAATCATGAACATATACTGGCAGCAAACGGCATGATTGCGCATAGAGAATGTGTTCTGCACATATACAAAAATAGAAAGGGGCGTATGGCAAGTATGTGTAGTCTCGCTGGACATGTTCAACCTATACAGCGAGGCGATTCTGAAAGAATTAGAAGTCCTACCGGGATTCGTCATTGGTGGCCACAGTCTTTAACAACATTAGATACGCAAATGACACAGTACCGATTGCAGACATGGAAAAGGAATTACAAAAACTCCTACAGACGGTAGCAAAAGGAGAGCGAGAAGAAAGGAATAAGCATAAACTACAAGACAGAATGCATACACATATATGAGCCCCAAATGCGATTTACAGGTCGGGTATACAGATATGCAGACCAAGCATTAACGAGAGGTAAATGACTTTCTTTTGGAATATCATTATGAATATGCAACATACATACATACACACACACACACACACACACACACACACACACACACACACACACACACACACACATACATATATATATATATATATATATATATATATATATATATATATATATATATACTAGCAGCATGGTCCGGCGTTGCCCCCGTGCTTGATTCAAAAATCTTACGACTCATACAGCAATCGCTATCACTTGACTTAAAATATTTTTCCACTTCCTTGACTTTAAAGGAGTGCCATTTACCGTGCTGATGTTGCTACATGCCTTACTTTTTGCCTATTTCACACTGAATTTTTTTCTAAGCTCTATACTAAACATTAAATCTGTTACGATAAAAGAACTAAACAAAATGAACACAAAACGATCAGCTTTAAAAAAGAATCGTAACTGGAAAAACCGAATGAACAAAGAATGTTAAAAACAAATACTTTTTTCTCACCCAACACAGTTCTGCGGAATCAGAATCAACGCTGAGTTAAAGCAAGCGAATGAGCCAATTGGAGTAAAGTGCCATGCAGATTTAAATTTTTCCCACTTGTCACGAATGCAGCTATCGATTTTTTTGCATGCTAGCATGCTAGTTAACATTCGTGTGAATATGCTGTTGGCTCTCACGCTGGCTAATTGAATCTCCCTGCCTATTCGAGGCAGCCAGCTATAGGCTCTCATTCTGGCCAGTAGAAAAGGACGTCAAACTACATGAAAACTGCCGTAGAAGCATGAAAAAATCGATAATTTCCACTATCGATAGGAGTTGGGAAATGCAATATCGGTCTTGGCCTTTGTGCTTACTTGGAGCATGTGCATGTAAATTGTGGTGCAAATCCCTCGGAAATTGCGGCCGTGCAATCGTTACACACACACACACACACAAACACACACACATGCTGCCTTATATATATATATATATATATATATATATATATATATATATATATATATGTATATACCAATATTATGAAATAATTAGCTAAAATATTCCTCCAAAATAAATGGTTAATTCATTAATATTTATTCATAATATAAAAATATATAAAAAACATGAAATTGAATTTTAAATTTCTTTATATATATATATATATATATATATATATATATATATATATATATATATAAGAAAAACCAAACAATGTATTCTATTTTGTTTTTTAAAATCATTTCAGCCCAAGACAGAAATGCCACTTGTATATATGGTGTTAAAAATACTGAAAACGAGAAAAACACTGAGTATAGGAAGGATTGAGGAAAGGGCAAAGGGTAAACGAGATTCAAGAAAATAGAATACGATTAACGTTTCCTTTAAACGTTTGAAGACAGTAGATATCAGGGGAAAAATTAAACAGGAAGTGAGTTCCACGGGCGGGAAGTGCGAAAAATGAACTGTTGCAGTAAAAATTCTCAGGAAAGGAGAACAATAAACGAAGAGGTATCAAGAAGATCGTATATAACTGTTGATGTTGCATTTAAATTTTTGAAGACCAAAGATGGCTGCAAAGCAAGAAAACAGAAGTGAATTCCATAGTCGAGAAAATAAATTATTAGTAAAATACGGTTACTTTTGAAACTTTTGGTTTTATCTATCTATTTTGTTGGATAAAAATTATCCGTTAAAAAACAAAAAAATAATGTAAACTTTTCTGCATTTAATAAATGATATATTTGTGAAAGATATTAGAATGTTCGCATTCTGGCCATGAGACCAGGGTTCGTATCTTACCATGGTCGGTTTTTGACTTCCTGATGATATGGAGGTACCGATGGAAAATACCAGAAAACCATACAATTTTTTGACCCAAGCCTTGTGATTGGGTAGATGGTAAACTTGGGTTCGTCGAACCATTCATTATTTAACTTGATAAATATAAACTTGAGAGCTTCTTGGAAGGTAAAGTGAGGTTTAACTTAATCCTGGTTTATTTGTTTCCATAATTGATCTATATTTAATTATTGGAAAGATATTCTCAAAACTATTTGGCTGCCGAAAAATATTGTGTTTTATTCTGGAGTTTTTGCTACAAAAGCAGATAGATAAAATTAAGTATATATGATAAAAAAGATGATCCATTTTTCTGCTGAACGGAGGGGTGCCACTTGTAACTGGGAGGCAGCTGATTCGTTATCTTATGAGTAGCGTTTTAGAGGAGGGTGTTTAAATAGGCAGAGAAAATCGCTATGTTAAAAATGTAACTGGTAATATTAATGATGCGATAGTCATCACAGTTGAAATGTCATGTGCATCCACCTTTGTGCGTTGCTTGCGCATAGGCTAAAGTATAGTGTACTTAAAATGAATAAATGTCATTCTTAAGGCATGAAACCAGATGAATGAATGGCGTATGAATACATCATTTTAAATAATAAAATTAGAACGCTGTATACCTTCATTATCAATTCTCTTCTTCTAAATTTCGAATAGTTTTAGACGACGAAAAGTCTTGTAATGATTGTTTTCATAAAATACATTCTAAACCCCAAAAATCACAGGGAAATCTCCGATAGATTGACATTGAAGATAAATGATATTGGAGTGCTCCGTACATTTAAAACATTTCATGTATTCCAAAGTAATCCTTCCACGCAAATTTTTATGTGACTGCACAAAGATATATATATATATATATATATATATATATATATATATATATATATATATATATATATATATATAATGTATATAAAGCATTTCACCCCAAGCAAGGCGGGAAGCCACTAGCACGCAAGGGGTTACAGAAGATTTGGAGCCAGATCAGATAGGAGTGATAGAGGAAAGGATGAGGAGAAGGATAGTGGATAGATCAAGGCATCTGGAGATATCGATTGACATTACTTTGAATAGTTTGAGATGATAGTTGTCAGGGAAACAGGAATAGGGAACGGAGTTCCACAGCCGAGAGGTGCGAGATATGAAGCTATTGGAGTAGAAGAGACGGCTGCATTTAAGTTTCAACAGCGAAAGGGTGAGAGATGGATGCCAGCCTCGTAATATATTATGTTAGCTGTCAATATACCTCATAACACCCTTGAATTACGCGCGCCTTGCTACGAGCCACTGGCATTTTTGTAAGACATTGATGACTGATTTTTAATCATTGTTATAATTAGTGGAGAAAAATGAAGCATTTCAGTATTATTCAATATTCTTGCCGATGTGACATTCATCTTCCGGCTTACTCCTTCTATATTTTGTACAGGAATCATCCCCTTATTTAAATTTAAATTTAATTTAAATCAATGGGAAAAAAATGTCATTGGGTTCTGGGTTGTGCTCCTGGACCCACTTTGATAAAAATGATCATGACGATGTGCCGACCATCTTCTGGGTTTGTCTTTTGGAAAAGGATATGTGTCAAATCTGAGTTTAATTTAAATCAAAGGGAAAAAAATCAGTGTGCAATTTTTCCTCAAGGGCACATGGCACGGTGGATAAAGGCGGTGGTTAGATCCAGTGACAGATCCAAAGTGTGTGAGTTCAATACCCGGTTAAGGCAGTGGAGAACTTTCAGAGGGAAAATTAGCATGAGATAACTGATAACTGACATCCATCAAACATGGCTCGTGGAACTAGAACAGTCTACCCCAGTGATCGAAATAAAGGGTTCAGTTCGAAATTCCAACCAACTGAAGAAGGCTGGAGCGTACAACGGCCGAAACGTTGTGACAAATATGGCGACAAAGATGAGGACAATAGTCCGACTAATGTAAATACTGTAATGATTTGTATTTTCCATTCTTATTGGTTAAGAAAAATCCCAGCATGGATTTATATGTTTTGCTAATATATTGCAGAAGGGGAGAAGTATTTTGCAACATTACTTTACTGATTGAAACCAATTCTTGATTAATTTAACTTTTATCCTATTTAGTAGTTGTTTTATCAATATCCTATCAAAACCAGGAAAGCAAATTAGAGGTAAGTTGAACTGTTAGCTTTCTGCGTGACTTAATCTAAAACTTCTTATCTATTTGATGTAAGGAAACATTTTCACCAACTCGTCTACGAAAGCTAATCTATAGACGTCGTTTAAATTAACACTAAATGTAACGTCTTACTTTTCGAACTCTGCTTCCTTCCAATATTACTTGTTTAAACTATTATATTTGATATAATTATCTTAAGTTTTCTCAGTTTCGTTAGATGATACTTTATCATTATTATTAAGTTATTTATATTCTTTTGATCATCATATATTGCAATCTTTTGTCGAAACGCCCAAGCCGTTTGGCAATTAATCTATGATCATTAGTTAAGCTGCTTAGATTGAAATGTATAGAGTTTTTGCCCAGGAGGAGAGGGTTCTTGATAAACTTTATGAATTTACCTTTTATTATTTGATCTTAATATAGATTTAAACACAGACTATTCACAATCATATAACCGCAGGATTCAATCTATTGATAAGATCAACTAAAAGAAAACATCGTACAATCGACAGAATATTCAGCTTCAGAGGATATGTTTAGTAATATATATATGACTTTTCCCAAATTACTGTTCAATACTTATCTTACAACTTATACGTAAATTTTATATAGTTCTTGATTAGGCTGACGCAATTGATTTCATATTGTTCTTTTTATTGTATTCATTATAATGTACTTTCAAAAGAGAGAGAATATAATCATGATAAAAATTAAAGTTAATATTGTTTGTCTGCATTTCTTCGTAGAAAGTTTATTTTATTATCATATTTTGAAATATATATTTAGGTTTCAATCTATCACTGCATCTCTCACTTTGTCTCTCTCTCCATCCATAAGCATACGCACACATACAAAAACCGAGTGATACACACGTTCAAATCAGAAGAAATTGGGATGAATGAAGAGATGGCAAATACACTGAATCTATCATAAAATATTAGGATGTGGAATTAGTAAATGAAATACATTTCAAATACCTCGTTACTTATCAGTTTTAAATAATTAATTATATGAGTTCTGGAAATTAAACATAGAATTCCTAGTGCTAGAGTAAGTTGTGTCTAACACAGCATATTGCTAAAGAAACCAAGACATTTATATAAAAATTCGAGTCAGGTTCTTAAATATCCACCTCAGATCGTGACTTTCATATTCCCGTCCTGATTGGCGCCATACTTATCAGACATATCTGAACTGTCAGCGGTAGTCAAACGTTTTCTAAGATCAATGGTTAAAAATGCTTTGTGTCAGTGAATCTACGCGAAGACCATATTTCTTCGAACATTGTGAACTGATGTTACAGAATCACAAAAAATCTCTTACAATCACAACGAAATACATAGCAGATATATATCTCTTAGCGCAGTGTGTTATTCTTTATTTCCCATGTGATGAGGGAACAGAAGATCCATTATGGTCTAACTGTTTGCACCAAAACATCAATCTCTTCGTTCTGCGTCACACAAGGACCCCTGACATCGCTAATTGAACTTTGGGCCTGGTGAAGTGTGGTCAGCTTTTTCGTTTAAACATAATTGGCCATTCTTAGCTGTACTGTTATATACATAAACATTTGCCTCCATTCACTGACGCAATGTAACCAGAAATATGTGGTTTAAACAAGCAGGATAATACGTCATGTCAACAGAGCCGGATCACTCAGAATTAGGTTGAAGAGTATTGTGTAGATCTCCAGACTCGACGTTCAACAGAGAGGAAACGAATAATTTATAGGACATGAAAGAGAGGTATGTTCGTACGCATGAACCAACAGCAGCAAATATCAGGGAGCTATGAATAACTATGTTGATAGGATAACAAATCACACGCAAAATATCTTTGAAGCACCATGGAAACGAACGCCAGGATGTGTGTGTGTGTGTGTGTGTGTTTATCTGAAAACTCAAGTATATATATATATATATATATATATATATATATATATATATATATATATATATATATATATATATATATATATGTATACTATTTTAAAAACAAGGAATTTATTAATGGTAATAGTCCCTAAGGCCCTTTCGTCCAGCATCTCATCAGGAGAAAATCGTTGGAAAAATTGATAAATCAAACGAAAAGAAGAGCAACGAAAATGAAGAGCAAAATAAAAAAAAAGCGCGGAGGTGGGGACACGCTAAAATCGATAACGTATAAGTATATATACTTATAACGAGGGGATGGGAAATGGTGTGTAAATAATTAGCGAGGGATAGTTAAAATAAAATATCCACCAGCAAATTAAGGGACTTCACAAAAATACTTCTGCCGGCAAAGGGAAGGCTTCCGAAATCCTATACAGATTGATTCCAAAATCTTCAAATAATTGTTGGAACCAGCTATGTGAATAATTTTGAACCACTCTTTCGTATACGTCTTAGCACAGGCTATATTCTCTACTAGGTGTTGTGCAATGGCCGATTCCATATTTGTAGAGGGAAGATAACACGTGTTATCTATTTTGCCAAGTCGTATTTTAGAAGGTACATCTTGATTAATTCTCGTTTCCAAATGCAAGGTTGTACGCCCCACATAACCAGCAGCGCACTGGCAATTAAATTCATATACAAAATTACTTAATTTGATGTAGGGCAATTCATCCTTGCGAAAGGACGGAAATTATATATATATATATATATATATATATATATATATATATATATATATATATATATATATATATATATATATATATATTTAGCCAAAAGTAAAATAATATGATTACTGGCAGCAAATTTCTTATGACAAATTCAGAATTCTTTTATGGAAAAGAAAATTTAAATGATGAATCCAATTGTTACATGTATTTTTCCACGTGTCCTCATAAACTGCGCTTTTTACCTCTTATTCCGTCCGCTCATACAATTAAATTTTCCACTAAAATTATTCTATGAACGGACAGTAGATAGTGCGAAAATTAGTAAAAAAACAAAAAAACAAAAGACGTGAATCCGGCAACTTTAATATTCTTGATAACGATTATTTCAATGCATAGTTCCTTGTTGTCTCGTTGTCTTGTTGTCCTATGACTTTACAAAATCAGACATTTTCGTCATAGTCCGTCACAAATAACCGTTGGACTGTTATGTAACCTTGACATATTTGGGAAGAATATTACGTATCATATACAGGCTGCAATCCGCCTCCATACGAGAGGGAAATGCTTTTAGCAAATATACAAAAATAGAAAGGGATGTAAAACAATGATCTGCCTTCTCCAGAAGCGCGCAGAAGGCGGGGCAGATGGTTAGACAGCCTCGGATATCCATAGTGTGAGGTCACAATCAAGGATTTTGTCCCGTGCATCGACAAACATCATCAAACTTCACTAACCTTATCACCTGAACAATCGCTTTTGAGAGAATTATAATTCTTACCAGGATTCTTCTTTGGAAGCCACAGTCATAATATGCTGGCCACTCGTATTCGAGGATATCTGTCTACTAGGGCGACTAGACAATCTCTATTGCAGACGCTCTATCAGGCACATTTGTATTTTCTCAACAGCCGCAGAACCTACCTGTGATCAGACTTTAGTTACAGTTTCAGAGACAGAGCATATTATCGAGCCTGATTAACGATTTGAACAAGGCCAGCACGCTCAAAGACACGTGGCTTCGTCCTAGCACAGATATCGACAGCCAGCTAGATTTCCTTTTACCAAAGTTCACCCACAAGACTTGGTATGGTTTTCAGGAACTTTCTAAAAGTGCTGCACCCTGGGACCGACCACAATCCAGTCCGATAATATCATGAAGTTTCCTTCCTGACTAATCAACGACGGTCAGATTCGAACTTTTGCCTGATGGTCAGAGAGCGAACGTTGTAACCACTCGGCCAAGCGCCCATATTGTAGATGATATAGCATTGAGGACAGACCCAGAAAAATAAAGAAAATAACTCTTACAGTATATAAAGCGAGAAGAAAAGACTAAATCAATCGCAAGAAAACAGAACACATGAACGCTACCAAAGAAACGGACCAATATGCAAATTACAAATTGGAGCTACAAAAAAAAAATTGTGAAGTTTTTGTTAGAGTCAAAGAAAAGTGTGTTGATTAGTTATGCAATATCGTTTCTCCTGTGTGGCTCTGAATGATAGACAATCTCATAACAGATGAAGAAAAGACTTGAAACAATAGGGATGTGATTCTACAGAATGATGCTGAGAATATCATGGACTGGACATTTAAGAAATGGCGAGGTTTTTGAGAAAATGAAAATAAAAATGACATTGATAATTAATATCAGAAAGAGACAGTTGAATTTTCAAGGCCGACTAATGGGGAGGGCGTGCTGGTAAAAATTGCCCCTCACGTGACACATCGAAGGCAAGAGAGTCGGAGGAAAACAGCGCATAACCTACTTAAAGAACATTTCGTAAATGGGTGGCAGATTTTAGGAGAAATACGAAATAGACAAAATACACTAAGAGATACAAGATGCAGAAATTTGTAGATCGCCATAATCTTCAAGACACATTTTATGTAGAAGAAGTAAGAATTGAAGACGGAGGAATAGAAATAAAATCAAGTAAGATTATTGAAAAAAAAAACGAACAAAAAGGTGACATCATTTACATTATTCGGACTATTGTCCTCGTGTTTTCGCCATATTTATTACAACGTTTCGGCCGTTGTACGCTCCGGACTTCTTCAGGTGGTTGGAATGTCGAACTGAACCCTTTATTTCGCTCACTGGTGGAGACTGTTCTAGTTCCACGTGTCATGTTTAATGGATGTCAGTTATCAGTTACCTCCTATTAATTCCCCTCTCCAACATCTCCACTGCATTCACCGGGTATTGAACTCACACTCTTTGGTTCCTGTCACTGGATTTAAATAACGCCTTTATCCACTGTGCTTTTATCCACTGTTACAGCGTTTCGACATATCAGTACCTGTCTATATTTCTGAGATGAGGTATTATGTACACTATTTACATTATTCGGACTATTGTCCTCATCTTTGTCGCCATATTTATTACAATGTTTCGGCCCTTCAGTGCCTGTCTATATGTCTGAGATCAGGTATTATGTACACTATTTACATTATTCGGACAATTGTTCTCATCTTTGTCGCCATATTTATAACAACGTTTCGGTCGTTGTACGCTCTGGCCTTCTTCAGGTGGTTGGAATGTCGAACTGAACCCTTTATTTCGCTCACTGTGGTAGATCGTTCTAGTTCCACGTGCCATGTCTAATGGATGTCAGTTATCAGTTATCTCCTGGCACAGTGGATAAAGGCGTTAGTTAAATCCAGTGACACGACCCAAAGTGTGTGAGTTCAATACACGGTTAAGGCAGTGGAGAAATTTCAGAGGGAAATTAACAGGAGATAACCACCTGAAGAAGGCCGGAGCGTACAACGGCAGAAACGTTGTAATAAATATGGCGACAATGATGAGGACAATAGTCCGAATAATGTAAATAATGTACATAATACCTCATCTCAGAAATATAGACAGATACTGAAAAATTAGATAAGAATGACATTGCTTTTATTAGAATCATTACCTGAGGTCCAACCGTCGTATGTTTCCATAGATACGGAACAAGGGAATATTTTAAAAAATACATCGCTCTAAATTTAGCGATCAAAGCGTCAAAGATAATTGTATTAATCTGAATGTCTAACATAATTGAATTCCAAATCCAAACAAAATCTTTTATCCATATTTAAGTAAAAATAATATAAGGAACACTGTAGATCATATCGGTTGAAATTTAGAGCTGGAATTTTGAGTTATTTCCGTTTTATTTTGAATATTTGATTTATTGTTTAGAAAACTCACTCCCGGAATTCAAGTCCCCAGTTATGCATGGAAATTATATAATTTCTTTTTGATGATGTAGAGGATATTTGAAAGGAAAAACGTGAGACAAATACGTTAAAATAGGAAGACAGATGAATTCTACTGAAGGAATTGGAAAAGTCAAATATTCTTCCCTATTTCCCGTTATCTACCTTTTATAAGTCGTTAGATATAAATTGATGAGATTTATCTATATTTCTGAGATGAGGTATTATGTACACTATTTACATTATTCGGACTATTGTCCTCATTTTTATCGCCATATTTATTACAGCGTTTCGGCATTTCAGTATCTGTCTATATTTCTGAGATGAGGTATTATGTAAACTATTTACATTATTCAGACTATTGCCCTCATCTTTGTTGCCATATTTATTACAACGTTTCGGCCCTTCAGTATCTGTCTATATTTCTGAGATGAGGTATTATGTACACTATTTACATTATTCGGACTATTGTCCTCATCTTTGTCGTCATATTTATTACAATGTTTCGGCTCTTCAGTACCTGTCTATATTTCTGAGATGAGGTATTATGTACACTATTTACATTATTCGGACTATTGTCCTCATCTTTGTCGTCATATTTATAACAAGGTTTCGGTCGTTCTACGCTCCGGCCTTCTTCATTTGGTTGGAATGTCGAACTGAACTCTTTATTTCGCTCACTGGGGTAGACTGTTCTAGTTCCACGTGCCATGTTTTTAATGGACAGGGGAATTAACACGAGATAACTGATAACTGAAATCCATTAAAAACATAGCACGCGGAACTAGAACAGTCTACCCAGTGAACGAAATACAGGGTTCAGTTCGACATTCCAACCACCTGAAGAAGGCCGGAACGTACAACGGCCGAAACGTTGTAATAAATATGGCGACTAAGATGAGAACACTAGTCCGAATAATGTAAATAGTGTTGACGAGATCTCTTCAAAAGTGCATCTTGAAGAGGGAGGCAACTCTGCGCAAAATTATTATGAAGTTAGAAACACCATTAAACATTGCATTATGTTGCATTCAAACAGTGAAAGATTTCTGTATGAAAACTCGAAAGAAAATATGAGAAAGTATGCAGTCACATTACTCTACGAAAACCAAAAACAACTCAGTAGTTTAGCCAAAAAGAAAAAAAAAACTACCAGACATAAAAACAGAAGAAAATTAAAGAAAAAAATTTTCTAATTAAATTATGAATATGTTTTATAATGAGGATTAATATCTTCTCATTAAGCCAAGTAAAACTATCCAGTTTTAATTGTTCATCTCTAACATGGCGATAGCCAGAAAAATGGGATTTAATTATTAATTGCATTAATTATGCTTTACAACAGTTTTCCGTAAATCTTCTTTACTTGATATTAAACATGCAATATTTTATCATTAAATAAAATTGCATAACAAAAATTAATTACCTGTATTATTGCCGTTCATAAAAAGCATTAAATATCGTTGTCTGTGGTTCGTAATAAACTGAAAACATTTTTCCTTTGTCTTTTTTTTAGACGATAAAGAAACTTGACTTGTTTTGAAACAAGAGTATTGTTAAGATATCGATTTATTTTGCCTAACTGCTGGAGGGCGTAATATCTACCAGCATGGAAAACAGAATCAGCGAGCTGACTTCGAATTTCAGCTGGGACTAATAAAATTTATTTTCAGCAGAGGTGCCAAAATGAACTATATTTGAAAGCCCGACGTTACTAAGCTTTGAATTTCACTGGGAATTTTTCTCTGCTAAAAGCGACAAATAATGAACAGTGTAGGGACCGCATCTTTTCAATATGGCACAAGATGTTTGTAAAGCAAGTTACTTTTAAAGTTTCCTTGGCAGGAATTCTCTTAGAAATGTGATCAATCGCTATATCATCAGGGTTATATGGCAGGCTATTCAATATATGGACGATCATGGCTCTCCAAACTTCAATTGTCCTAAGAAATTGATTCTTTAATGTATCCTTTTTTCTTGCTTTACCATCCATACACAGAAACTGATTTGGTATTTGTTTCTATTTAAATTCCTTCACTCGAAACCTCCGGTAAGTATTGAATTTTCCAAGCCTTTCTTCCTTAGGTGACGTCGCAAATATTTCAAATGTCTCTTTCAGATTATAAGAATTAATTTGCTTTTCGGATTCCACGTTCCTCACGCCCTGGGTATGACGATAAACTACGTCCGCGTCCTGGGTAAGACGATAAAATCATCCGCGTCCTAGGTAAGACGATAAACTACGCCCGCGTCCTGAGTATGACGATAAAGTACGTCCGCGTCCTGGGTAAGACGATAAATTATATCCGCGTCCTGGGTATGACGATAAACTACGTCCGACAGCAAGGCCTCTCATCAGGAGGTTTTGGGGAGTGTGGAACCACCTCTTAATTGCTAGTGTTCCAGGTTCGCCCTGACCAGGGGTTGTAGCACCTGTTAGGGTCCCAGCTATGGGTAAATAGTTAATCCCCAAATCTCGGATAAAAACACTATGAAAGTGTAAAAATAGTTGTTAATACTAGGAATACTTATATAAAAATATATTAACAGCAATAAATTTTAAAATAAAATATTACCAGAAATTAATTTGATTTTTGAAGGAAGAAATGATACCAGGAATAGATTTTTGGAGGAAAAAATATTACCAACAATGAAAATTGTCGGCCTTAAATAACCCATTGAGTTTGAGATGCCGTAAAACATAACAAACCAAATAAAATTTCTCGTTCCTCACGTATTATGTCCATATTATTCTCATCACCCCAACTAGAAACCACATCTCTCTCGCTTTTATGAACTGTTCCCTGTAAATATGCAATGCTAACATTTGCCTTCGGGTTCAATACCCGTGAAAACTGCCTACATCGCAAAATATGAGAGTACAAAATAATTGCAGTACTCGACTAATTTTAAAATAATTCAACATTTTATATTTTAATATTAACATAATTCTAGCCCAGAAACAAATAGAAAATTGTAGTTTCTCCCAGCTTTCTGCTCCCGATAATAATCTATTAAACAACTTTTCCTCTAGACGATTGAACCACGACAAGGTTTTTCAAGTAATTTCTCTTTTAGGATGAATAATGTATTGCAAAAACTGCACGTGATGTAAGCACAGTCGACCCAATGACAATCAAAGAAAAAAGATAGAAGCATAGTAACAGCGATTCAAATAGCCAGGTTAATAGTTGTCGTGAGTGCAGATTACGCCAATCAGAAAAAAAGTTATGTCATTACGGCTGGCATGATAAATACTATTGGACATCGTTCTGAAAGCAATCTGATGAGCCGTGGTATTGTCCGCTGTTCAGTGCAATATATTATCTACTCAATTGTGCCTCAGAAAATGATGAAAGATTCCTTGCTTGAGCAAAGTGGTGGTCTGTCTAGAATATTTTACAGATCGGACCAAGGACACACATTTTACACGCAAGTTCCCTCCACAATATAGTCCGCATCCGTCTGTAGAACAAAAGATATATCGTTTAGTGTATCTTCTTCATCTTTGAAGAAATTGTCCAAATCGCATTGCCCTACGGGAAAATAGTGTAGCATTATTTTCTTTAGATCTAACGAAACGTTCTCAATGACATGCACATTCTGATTTCAGTGTCGTACTTTCTAACATTTGCTTGAAAACAGCATAACAAGAATTACTTATCTGTGTTATTGCCGTGCATGAAAGCGTTAACTAACATTGTACGTGTCTCCTAACAAAGTCAAAGTATACTATTTACATTATTCGGACTATTGTCCTCGTCTTTGTCGCCATGTTTATCACAACGTTTCGGCCGTTGTACGCTCCGGCCTTCTTCAGGTGGTTGGAAAAGTCGAACTGAACTCTTTATTTTGCTCACTGGGGTAGACTGTTCTAGTTCCACGTGCCGTGTCTAATGGATGTCAGTTATCTTCTGTTAATTCCCATCTCAAAATACTCCACCGCCTAAACCAGGTATTGAACTCACACTCTTTGGGTCCTGTCACCGGATTATCACCTTTATCCAATGTGCCATGTGTCCTCATCTCAGGAATCTAGACAGATACTGAAAGTCAAATTATGTTTTCATTTCTATAAAGTAAATTCACTTGTTTTGAAACAAGACGATTGTTACGTTATAGATTTATATTGTCAAACAGTTGACGGGCGTAATATCTACTAGCATTGAATCTAGAATTGGTGAGCTCCGTTCGAATTTCTATTCGATTAAACTCGTCGTCCCTTGGATGACGCCTTGGTTATCGTAGAAACAAGAAATATCATCAGAAATGTCATGCTTTCTACCATGACATTAGCAGCAAAATATACACACTCCTCCTTCAGTAATGGGATAAGACATATGGCGGTGCATTTCCACTGTGCAAATATTTAATTTATCTCTGTAGTAAATGAAATAAATTTCATTGGAAGTCTGCTACATCGACTCAGTTTTTATTTTTATTCATTCATTAATTAGAAAACTTGTTTCTGTGTATCCCTCCTTTTTACGGGGTGTAACTGTTTGTTTTCCTTTTTTCTTTTTTTTTACTTTACATTGAAATACTTTGCAGTAACTTATATTTTATTCTGCCTGTATTTATTTTTCTCTGTAACCGATTATATTATAATCATATTTAACTGTTTATTTATTTAGTCCCCAGCTGGATTGTTAAGGACGAAAAGCCGAAGGTTCCCATTGAAAACGCTTTTATTAATACTAGAATCATAATAGGATCTATATCCTGGCGGGAGTTCTTTAAATTGATTGACTACTTTATAATATATCAGGATCAAGCGAAATTCCAACAGGTATAAATATCGATAGCGTTATTGTGTATGATTAAAGAAAATGCAATTAATCAAATAAACTATTGTAACATTTATTATTTTTCAGTAATATATATATATATATATATGTGTGTGTGTGTGTGTGTGTGTGTGTGTGTGTGTGTGTGTGTGTGTGTGTGTGTGTGTAAGTATACACATAAAAGAAAACTATACTTAAACAAGGAAACAATAAACAAAACAAAATATACTTGAAGGTATATACATAAAGCAGCTGAAACCTAACTTGAACAAAATAAATTATGAAATCTTAACATTCTTAAATGCCTATAGTTTATAACAGAAGCCATTGGTTTATATCAACGGCATCGCATAATTAATACTTCTCGTTTTCATTCTCGCGTAGTCATATGTGACGTCATGAGCAGCGGTGCGATTTTCGCTTCCAGCGTCTCGTATGCACGAGTTTGTCGTTGCTTGTAAATCTTCCATGTAAACATAAACACACTATCATTATTGTTTTTGTCCGTGTATTGGTTAATATATTGTAATGTAATTGTCATCTTTGATAATGGCTTATGTAAGCCGAAAGCTTACATAAGATTAAGAAATATGTATCAATATTGTGATTTGCTTTCCTCTTTTAATGATAATTTTATTAAGCTTATCAGATGATATGAAAGGAATTTATATAAAATAAATAGACAAAACTTGTTTATATTATTTAATGAAACATGCATCAATATATATATATATATATATATATATATATATATATATATATATATATATATATATATATATTAAATAAAGTCTTTCGAGTAAACTCCGAACCGTGATTTCCGTTTCCGTTACACCGAACGCCACTATGCATCCTCACAAATGCTTGTCTGCAGAACAATACGCATAGCACTTTCTATCGATATAGGAAACTCTTCAACAGTCATTGAATCCGAGAGGTATGGGAATAATACAATTTGATATACGCAAGATCACTATCTTCAAGATGCTGACAACTAAACCAGCTCACCTGCCCCACAAGAATGGTAGTCGGCAAACCAATATGTAAAAACGGTAACACCTATCAAAGTGCAGATATAATCCAAGAGCTAAGAACCAACCAATTGGAAGCGTTGTCTTGGCAAATTCGACGTGAAGAGGCTATCGAAAACACATTCTACAGGCCCTCACAGGAACAATCAAGACAATTCAAACTTTCACAATATGAAACCAAACAAGCATGCAATGAGCTCTATTGAAATTCAACCCTCGCCAGTTATGGTTTGTGGCATGAAACAGATCTAGTTTTATCCAGTGACTCTCTGGAACAAAGATGTGATCACAATTGGATAATGGAAATAGATAGGTTCTGTATCAAGCCGGCAAGATGAAATAAACTGAAACAGACATTGGCAAGAGCTGAATGTCAACATGAATGCGTGAATGAAAATGAGAAGAAAGATTATATTATAAGCGATGATTTCCAGAATCTTATCTTCAGGAGTAGAATGAACAGAAAGACGAAACGGACAAGCATTAGATAAATAATACTAGAAGTGTGTTTTTTTTTATTATTGTCAACTGTCAGACGGAATTCACCTACGGGAGTACGTATTGTATATGAAGATCATCGTGTTATATGGACCCAGGTTAGAAAGCAAGGAAAAAATACATCGGTTTTTACAACACACTAAAAACGCTAACTACAAACGCCACAAATATTGTCATTATTCTGGGAGATATAAAAATAAAAGTAAAAAGAAATATAGCGAATCCCGGTAAATATGAACTTATATAACGTAACAATTGCGGTGACAAATGAATTCATTGGTCCATAGCGATTAGTCAAGTAAAAAAACAAGTCTCTGTCTGCTGAACGACAAAAAAAAACTTGTAATAGATATATAGTATGCATTAAACCTTAGATATTCTACCTAAATATTAGCAACAGATGTAGGAATACAGGTCTGTAGTCTAAAACATTGCATATCGCTGACTAAGGGAGCTATCACCTGCAAGTAAGAGACAACTGCGGATAAAATTATCAAAAAAGATAATGAAGTCCATAGAAATGATTAAAGTGCGATGCTAAAAAACTCCCCAGCGATTCTATTTGCAACTAAACGTATGCTATCACTGTTTAGAAAAACGATGTAACTTTGAATGAGATCAGGATCACAAAGTGGAACATTAAGTGAAATTCTGGAAAGAACAAAAAAAAGTTGTCATCCCAAAGGAAGCAAGACAAGAAATACGAACTTGATGGCTGGTAACAATCTCGAAGTAATGAAAGATAAGGATCAGATAGCACCAAGAAAATAGCGCAGAATACGAAACGTAAACGAAATCATCGCCAAAAAATTTGCAAGGAAGCTAATTTGAATGGCTCAGTGAGAAAAATTCAAACATCGAAAAAAAGAAAGAAAACAAATTGATAAAAGAAATAATATAAAACAAATGGTAGATAACATTTAAAAAGGAAGCAAAAATCATGAGAAAATAAATAACCCAGAAGTATCGGGATTACCTCTCGGCACAAAATGGAACAGCAAGCTAAGACAGAAAATAAATGAAAAGTTACGTAATATTAAAACCTGTGGTTAGATCAGCATTGAACAAAATGAAAATGAAAAAAATTAACGTTGCATAATGATAACGCAGTGGAGATGTTGACAGATTTAGTCGATTTGGGAATTGATAAGATTACCCCAATGAAAAATAAAATATGGATCATTAGCAAAATGCATTAAACCTCAGGAGATCAAGCTTCAAACGGTGCCAAATTAACCAGGCCAATATAAATGATAACATGGGACCATCAGCTTGATAAAACATATAAGTAATCCTGACGATTCTAATGCATTTTATACGTAGACCGAAATGTAATAACATAGTTCATGACACTGTAACAAAAAATATAATTTATGCAAATATTAGCAGAGAGAAATATGCAGAAATTTTTATATCTCTTTAATTTGTTTTTAATGAATCGCATAACGCCCTTTGATAGGGTACAAGACGAGGTGATTTTTGTAGGGTTAATAATTATTGGTTTGCACAGAAATTAAACTGAAGTAAGCATTATTGAGAAGAAATCGCTCGTACGCGATCGAAGAACTAATTAATACTAAATAAGTAGAAAGTGGCGTATGACTCATGACGAGGCGGTTTATTTACACTGGATTTATTTATTAAGTGGTACATCGGGAAAGAATTCCAACCAGGATTTATTATCCGCGGACATAATAACAAAAATATGAACTACATATATGGTCTGGAAGGAAAAGGAAGAACGATTAGAAAGTGTAGTCGAAGTAACAAGACGAACGAAATAATCAAAATATAAACTGAATGTCTGTCTATATCTCTGAGATGAGGTATTATGTTTACTTGGATTATTTACATTGTTCAGACTTATCCTTATCTTCATTGCCATATACACAACGTTTCGGCCGTTGTACGCTACGGACTTCTTCAGGTGATTTGAATTTAGAACCGTTCTGTTTATTTCGTCCACGTGCCACGCCTCAGTTATTTCCCTTTAACTCAACTTTACAAGTTTTGGTTCACCACTGCTGTGGCCTGATATTGAACGACACAAATATTTGGGTCTAATCACTGGATCTAACCAATGTCGTCAAGGAGACATGGCCCAGTTGATAAAGACGTTTAACTTGTTCTCTTACAGTATATCAAGATTATCACGAACGCATTCGTTTACAAAATATATATATTTCTTTCCCATTTAGATAGGGACAAACTTGGAAATTCTTACCCTCAGAAGCACTAAACCCTTGATGTGGAAAAATAAAAAATAAATGCCACAATACAAATTTTGAGAGATTGCTGAGTACACAGACACACACACACATACACACATACATATATATACATATATATATATATACATATACATATATATATATATATATATATACATACATATATATATATATATATATATATATATATATATATACATACACACACACACATATATATATTTATATATATATATACATATACATATATATATATATATATATATATATATATATATATATATATATATGTATATATATATATATATATATATGTGACAAAGTATAGTTTAATGGCAAGCTATATTTAAGGGTTATATTGCTCAATATCAGCATATGTAAATATAAAAGAGGACACTGAAGTCAACACCCAGGGGCGATACTCTGTTTTATACTAAATACAATTAAAGTTAATTAACTTCCCAGACAGAAGGTGATTTTCAAATAAGTTATGGAAAAAAATAACTGACATCTGATTTTAACAGTTATATATATATATATATATATATATATATATATATATATATATATATATATATATATATATATATATATACTAAAATTACACAAAAATATTGAAAGACTAAAGAGTAAATTAATTCAGTAAAATCGCCATTGGCTTCAACCACTGACTCCAGACGAATTCGGAATCCTCTGCAACTTTTCTGGACGGTCTCCTTGTTTAATTTGTTGAATACTGCCATAATCCTTGCCTTAAGTTCATCTTTGCTATTACAAAGATTTTTGTTGTCTTCTTGCTCAACTGCGCTCCACATCTAATAATCAAGGAGGTAGCAGTCTGGTAAGTTAGGTGTTAAGATGTAAGGGATGATGTGGACGCAGAAATTATCTGACAGTCATGATTGAATTCTCTTGCTGGTGTGGCATAGTGCAGAATCATGTTGCCAGACATATGGTCTTGTATCAGCCACCCTCTTGACCTAGGTTTACACAGATTTCTCAAGGTACATGACGAAGGTTCCCGTAAGAAAATGAGGCCCTGTGAGAACATGAATGGAAATGTAACGTCCGCATCATTAGTGTTCACTCCAAACACCTTCGTAATACATCATTAGACTCATCCAACCATTTCCAAATCCTCTACTCTGACATCCAAAATCGAGGAAATATTCGCAGTGGAGATTCCATCGCGAATGCCAAGCAGGGCAGCATACCGTTTCCAAATTTCTGGCTGAGTGAATTGCGCTATGTTGCACATTTTCTCACAGACGGATCTCAGCTGACCTACTATATTATGCAGACGACAAAATCAAAAATAAACAACTCTCTCTCTCTCTTTCTCTCTATGTGTTTGTGTGTGTGTGTGTGTATATATATATATATATATATATATATATATATATATATAGATAGATAGATAGATAGATAGATAGATAGATAGATAGAGAGCGAGAGAGAGAGAAAAAGAGAGAGAGTGAGAGAAATAACTTTCTTTAACAAGGCGTCTCGTCATTTGTGGGACTTTACGCAGAAGAATGTCAGCATAAATTTTCCTCTTGACTTGATTTATATTTACATTGTCATCATAAATATAATTTATTTATATGTAAATTTTTAAACAAACCCGCACGAGCACACACACACACACACACACACACACTAAAACACACACACACACGCACACACAAACATATATAAAGAGAGAGAGAAAGTGAAAGATAGTGTGTGGAAAAGAAATGCATCGACAGCAGTTAATAATTTGCATCGAAATTGTGTCGTTTATTTTTAAATTTAAAATTTGACATCCGATGCTTGAAATTGCCTTTCTCATTAATCTCTCCTTCATTTACGCTTTCATTTTTAGTTTTACCGCTGTTGTGCTAAAATACTCCCTATGAAATACCACATTCTCATGTTAGCATTGAAGAATTTACATCATGGGTGGGGATGTCTTATTTATGAATAACGAAGTATCGAAGACAAGAGGGACAGATTGAAACAGCGAGTAACTTGCCTAACGAGCTTGTGTAAATGGCGGGGGGGGGGAACAAGGAATGGGAGCGATATCAAAAGGACACACATTACTAAGAGTTAAAAGATGATGTGGAGTGCCATGATCGGTCACGTGCTTAAGAGACACGGAATATAGATGATATTTTGAAGTTAATATATAAGACTGGCCAAATGTCTTCGTACATGTCTTTATCAATAGGACTCGAACAGTGATACACTGTCAGTTAAATCGTTCATTGAGTTGGCGCCCAATACAATAAGACAGGTGACAGAAGTATAAAGAAGAGACAGCAACGCTGATTTATAAATACACCTGTCTTTCGAGTAACGTAGCATGTGAAGGACAGCAACACGTGAAGCTCTCAGAAAACTAAAAAAGAACCAATACGTAACATAATAAAAGTGTGACTATTCTATTTTTGAATTGATTTTCTCTCATACTTTGCTGCTTTTCTACTTCCATATATGACATTTACTCTCCTTTTTCGACTTGATATTCATCTTTGTGGTTTATTGGATATCGGCTCGGAGTGAGAACTCGGAGAGCCGAGTTCGAATTCCAGTCGTGTTCGTTAGATTCGCTTACGCTTACGCTCAAGTACAATTGGGAAAGATATGAATCCACCTATTCTTCTCCCAGCTATGGGTTGAATAGCAGAGCAGACTGGGTTCTTTAGCCTTGGCTGGCAAGCAATCTACCGCGGAAAGGAATGGCATCCTACTGCGGGAAAACGATCTGCCTCGTCAGTCATGTATCGAAAGATACATGATCACCTAAGTGCGTATCGTGCATGGCACATAACTGACTGACTTTTAACCAATATATTAACATATTTTTTCGATCTCTGCCTTTATTTTTTTTTGCCTTACATATCGACGTGGCGTAATTGTTAGCATGCTTGTCTCATTAGATAAATTACGACTGGGTCCTACATCCTGTTGATATAAGCCATGCGTAGAAAATCATTAGGACGCTTCGGCGTGTGGTGTAATGGTTAACAAGCTTGTATCGATAGATCAATTAATAAATGGTTTCTGGCATTAAATAAACTGAAATATCTTGATATATTTTAGAAAACGAATGCATATATATATATATATATATATTTTAGAAAACGAATGCATATATATATATATATATATATATATATATATATATATATATATATATATATATATATATATATATATATATAAAGGACAATAGGAAAACAGTAATTGCTGACGCGTTTCGTCCAATGGGGACTTTTTCAAAGCAAGAAACGAAATGAATTTAATTAAACAAAGAAAATTAATAAAAACAAAAAACAGAGCAATGGAATGTAGGGGACGCTATTTTCATATTGTTAACTGTAATGTTAATGTCACGCGTGGAGAATATTATCATTAATCTGTGTTGATGGATTCAACCATTTTCTTTTGATGTTTTTGTGTACATTTGTTTGTGAGAGCAGTAATTTTGTTAGAAAAGGTGAAAAAGTCCACATTACTGTTTTCCTATTGTCATTTATTTATAAATATTGTCTTCTCTAAAAGTTAACTTTGAGAAATTTTCACACACACACACACACACACACATATATATATATATATATATATATATATATATATCACTTCCATTTTTTCCATCAACCTATTTATTTTCTTTTTTTTATTCTCCTATGTTCACTTCCATTTATCCTCGTGTTTATTCATTTTAGACTCGTAATCCTTATCTGCAAATTTTACTTTGTTCCGTTATATCTTGCAACATGTATGATTTCATTCAATCAACCTTTTTTGCAAATTTCTATTTTGTACTGCGGACTTCTTTGCTTCGTCTTTGTTTCTTTCATTCTTTCTAAATTGTATTCGTTGTTTCTTTATCACTTGCTTTATAATGTGCGATTTCCTTCTGCCATGCTTGCTCGGTGTTTCACATATGTGCGCCTTCAAAATCTTTATTTATATTGCACATATAAGTGAAATAAAAAATCTTCTTTGTTTTTGTGGTATATATGTGGAAAAATCCATTGTACCTTCCCTTCTAGAGTATATAGGTGTGATCACGAAACAACTCATTTTCGTTTGTATACATGTCTGACTGTACAATTACGCTCGGCTGTTTCTTTTCCTTTTTTTTTAATTCTATTCTGAGACTTTGAAAAAAACAATACTTTCATTTTTACTTTGCCTTATATATTAGCATTGTTAAGAAAATTGTTCGTTCTTTGTTTAGATCCCTTTATTTTGTCATTATTTCTATATTTGTTTTGCATATTTGCGAGAATATGGAAACATATTCTTTCTCTTTTATATTGGTATGAATGCCAATTTTTCCTTCTTTTTCTCTACATTGCATAATTTCTTCCTTTCTTTGTATCATTTT
>OZ038496.1:79737426-79744926 GCA_964036315.1 Acanthosepion esculentum
TAGAAACGTTCTTTCTGTTGCTATTTTCTTTTACACTTCATTTTTCCTTCTTTTCTCCATCTACGGAATTTTCGGTATCCTTATGCAAATTCATATTACGCCTACCTCTACTTTCTGTTAATCAGTGGGAAGATTGTCCAGCATTCACTGCCATATATTAATAATATTATGCATATCACATAGCAATCCCGCATTCTTTCGGTTTTAACAAAATTTATCCGTATCTCAGCACAATTCTTAGCTTGTGGAAGGCTTATTTCGCTAGTAAAATAGTTTTGACTTTCAGTGTCGTATTTTGGCATCTTCTGTTAAAAAGCTTCACGGATATTTAAAATTCTTTACCAGGCAAGAAACCTGGATGCCCTGTCAGAACCAAAAACATTGCTGTTAACATATCATGTATTTCATAAGGAATCTTGAAATACATCATCGAAACACGAGACGAGATATAACAGAAACATTCCATGTACATGGTAATCTTGATTTAGAAAACTTCACACCCAGATACATATAAATGTAATACAAATTATTATCGATAATGTTCGGTCCACTTCGAACTAGTGACCCTGGAAAGAAATGAATACAGCTTTCTCCACTTGTTTGTTCGTAGCCTGTCTGGAAGATGACCTCAGCAGACAAAAATGATGTTGGATTTTTAGAGATTTTCGAGACAACTGTTATCGTTTCATTCGAAAATTGAGGCCAATTCTACAGAATGATTCATCGTAACAATCTATGAGCGAGCAATCAGTTTAGAAATTATGGGGTTACATACGGTTAAATCGACGAATGTTTATATACATAAAAGGAGACCCATAAATACTTACGGTATATACCCTACCGAAATGACTGTTAATGTCATGCCATAATATATGAGGTACTTGTAGGATGTATATGTGGGAAGAATTTCTGCCGCATACTGTAGAGTGATTTTATAAGCGAAGTGACACAAGACCGAACGTATGGAACAGCCAGTGAGGAAAGAATACACTACTTAAGAGTGACTTATATAGCAAGGCAAGCTTTCTAAACATTACACCACATCGAGGTGGCCATGCTGCTTCCTGTATATATGGGAGAATATCAGAACAACTTTAAGTGGGAAAAATTCCTTTTAAAGCGTTTCGTGTATGTGCATAAATGTAACCCACACATTAGATTTATATTCCCATCCCCATCCAAATACACATATGTTAGAGTTTTTGGGTACTTTAATGTACTAGTGAGCCAACCAAAATGAGCTGAATCATTTTATAGTTGAGCAATAGAAGTGTAACAAATCAGAAAGCTCAAAATATTCAATTCGATGTGTATAAATGCAGCCATTTTTTTTTACTCCGAATATTCACTGCCAAACCCCGAGACCTTCGAAGACTGAAGAATTACGGAACAGCTGCTGCTGCTATTGGCAATATAGTCAGACCCAGTAGAGTGTCTGACTCGTGAGTGTTAATCTTTGACGTTGTTTCATTGAACAGATTACGTACTGCACCGGATTCTATATGTATAGACTACGACGAACATGGTCAACAACATATAATTCCGTCAGCAAAACATTACTTTAGACCTATCAAGACCTACTAAAGACCGAATCGCATTACACAGAATATTATTCTCTCACTCTTTCGTTATCATATATATATATATATATATATATATATATATATATATATATATATATGTATATGCGTGTGTGTTTGTGAGAGTGAGAGAGTGTGTGGGATTGAAACAAGTTAGCTATTTAGTCGGTGAAACCTAATACAATATGGCGCTATTATTGGATAACGTCTGAATTACTTATGCTTATTTATAATCACTAAAATGCTTATTAAATATATATATTTAATGTCGAATATAGGGATTATTAAAGAGATGACATATTCGACATTAAATATATATATTTAATAAGCATTTTAGTGATTATAAATAAGCATAAGTAATTCAGACGTTATCCAATAAATACATGCTCCATATAAATGTTTGATATTTTATTTCAAAAGAGACCAGGGTGTTGTCAACAATTCTTGTCTAATAATGTAATTAAGCAGATGATATCGGTAATAATTGAGACTATTGAAAGAATGGGAATTAGAGCAAAACTATAGACTGTTCATCCAAAGATTTGTATCCATAGGTTCAGCAGTCTATTAGTAAATTGGAAAAAATTAATAAAATATTAAAACAGATACACATTATCTGTGCAAATAGGAGCTTTTTTCAAAGAATTATTGCGGCTAATATATATACCTTATACTTACGGTCAACAAGGCATACATACATGAATATATATATATGTATATATGTATATATATATATATATATATATATATATATATATATATATATATATATATATATATATATATATGTATATCTGTATGTATATATATTTGAATGAATATATATATATATACATACATATACATATATATATATACATATATATATATATCTGAATGTATATATATTTGAATGAATATATATATATATATCTGTATGTATATATATTTGAATGAATATATATATATCTGTATGTATATATATTTGAATGAATATATATATATATATGTAATGTATATATATTTGAATGAATATATATATATATATCTGTATGTATATATATTTGAATGAATATATATACATATATCTGTATGTATATATATTTGAATGAATATATATATATATATATATATATCTGTATGTATATATATTTGAATATATATATATATATATCTGTATGTATATATATTTGAATGAATATATATATATATATATATATATATATATATATATTTATGTATATGTATGTATTAAACTTAAAAATACATTACCTCATACATGCGTTCAATCATGTATAAATATATATATATATATATATATTAATAGTAATATAACTAATATATTATATATATATGTGTGTATATATATATATATATATATATATATATATATATATATATATATATATATATATATATATATATATGTATGCATTAGGAGACACGGTGTAGTAATGGATATCGGCTTGGATTTAGGAATCTGAGAGCCGAGTTTAAATTCCAGTTGAATCCATTACATTCACTTGCGTGTTTCCTTGGTAATTGTGTCAATCCTATTCTTCTCCCTCCATCGATGGGTAAATAGCAGGACTGTCTGGGGTCTGTAGCCTTGAATGGCAACTGGTCTAGGAGATGGACAACTCTGAATTCAAACCCGGAGTAGATGGACGGCACTTTGTGCTACCTTCCGGCAACTCCGGCATTCGCGTTGGTACGAAACTCTATTGGTTTATCCTCTCCTTTGGAGTCTCCTAACAAGGCCGAGAGGGGGAACTAGACGTCTGGGGAGCCCTTGTTCTCCATATATCCCTCCTAGGCTCGTAGCGCTTGGGGCTACTCCATTGGATGCGACGATATATATGTAAATATGGATCCCAGCGATATATATGAGAATATATATTTGAATGAATATATATATATATATATATATATATATATATATATATATATGAATGCATATATATATTTATACATATATGAATGTATATATATATTTATACATATATGAATGTATATATATATTTATACATATATGAATGTATATATATATATATATATATATACATATATTTATATATGGGAACATATATATATACATGTATGTATATATTTATGTATATGCATATATATATATATGTATGTATGAAGTCAAAAATCTTTACAAAAACATAGAACGTAAAAGTACATCACCGAGCATCTTTAATCATTTAAATTAATTTCGTTTAGACTCAAGCTTATTTAAGATTGGTTTTAATTTCAAAATTCGAAAAAGCTGATAATATTTTGCATCTTAATAATTACTTGTCCAATAATTACTGGTGCAAAAATAAAATCTTTATATTTACCATGAACCAAGAGAACGAAGCGCGTCCATATGACATATATATATATATATATATATATATATATATATATATATATATATATATATATATATATATATATATATATACATATATATATATATATATATATATATATATACATATATATATATATATATATATATATATACATATATATATATATATATATATATATACATATATATATATATGTATGTATATATATATATATATATATATCTATATATATCTATATATATATATATATATCTATATATGTATATATGTATATATATATATATATATATATATATATATATATATATATATATATATATATATATATATATATATGGTGATGGGGGAGACTAGTAGTCATTTAGACGGTGCATTAATCTTTGTAACATTGGTCAGTGTTTGATTTTCCAGAAATCAGTTAATGTCCTAAATAAATTTCACTCGAGACAAAACGCAGATATGAATTTTACAGAATTTCTCTAGAACTACTAAATTTGTACTGAAGCTAGTATCATCTGAAGTACTTATCCGCTAACTTAAGTACTCTGTCGAAACATTCTCAACTATAAAAGTCAAGGGAATATATATTCAAGGGCATGGTGTCTGTCATGAAAAAAGCAGTAGCGTTTCTACTTATTTGTTTTAATAAATGTTACCTATTTCATCTCATCCTCTTTTCCTTCACTTATTCTACTTTCAGACTATTTGCATGCAATACAGCATCACTTGTTTTTCTTTGAGTATTGGCATATAATGTAGGCCAGAAAGAAACTAAGACAAAGTGGAAGAAGGAGTCATGTAATGATAAATGAAAAAGCAAATATATCTGGTTATCTTTGTCCTTAAGAGGAATCGCTAAGGTCAAACAAATTGCTGACGTCTATATCGCAAATAAAGCACTAACACAAGTGCTTAAAAGGCTTTCTTTATCCTTTTTTTTTTTCCTGAATTACTTTCCGAACTAATCATTAGATTCATAAAAAATAATGCATACTTGAAAGGAGGCAGATTGGGGGATAAGATGAAAGAAACAATCTCGAGCATTGAAAATAGGCCAAAAAATTAGGTATTAAAAGATGAAATTGGAAAGAGGTGTTAGAGGTTTCTCTCGTTTACAATGATTTTAGGAAAATATGTATACGATTAATAATAATGCAAATCTTCTCAGTTTTTATATTTACAGATTATCAGTGTTGAATATTAATTTCATTCTACATAGGTACCCACATACATACAGACTCAAATACACACACACATATGTATATATATATGTGTTTGTATATATATATATATATGAAGTGAAGAAATATACTCTTAAGCTGTCCTATATTTATGGGATAAATTGCTCAATATCAACGATAGAGCGTATATATATATATATATATATATATATATATATATATATATATATATATATATATATATATATATATATATATATATATATATATATATATATATATATATATATATATAAATAAAAAAAAAGGATTATGTCCGGCATTTAAGCTATTTTCTTTTTATACGTTATTTTTTTCTTATAGATATAGTTATTTTAAGTAAATGCACTGTTTTACTTAAGCGTTTTTTATTACATTTACTGGCCTAAATGTTCTAGAAATTCCGTAGAAAATATACGTACATCAACAGGAATCGAACCTATATTCCTATACGCAAATCGTCATCTGACCTCTCGCGTTGTACCATTCAGCTACAGAGAATAATTTAGACATATCTCTTCCTTTTTATTTTCATACCGATCCTTCTAGAATGGAACAATTTTATTTATTAAGCCGATAGATTTTTTTTTACCTAAACGTTATTTTTATTTGATACGCATATTTGAGTAGAAGCTCCGTTTTCAGATTATAATTATTTTCGAAGAATCAGTCAGGTAGACGAAATTAATGAATTATCTGTTAATAAATAAACGAAGCGTCTATTAAAATATTGCTATTCATTAAATATAACGTTAAATAATATATATATATATATATATATATATATATATATATATATATATATGATTTATTCGAACATTATACTATAAATATGTTATAAAATCTCTAGAAAAATAGCCATTTCGTTTCAACACTTAACACTATCACTTGATAAGACAACAGAAGTTTTAAAACAAAATGGTTATTTTTCTAGTGATTTTATAACATGTATATATTATAATTTTCTTATAAATTATATTTGTTCTACGCTGTATTATTCACTCTTATAAGAATATTATTTTGGGGCTATTGGAATTTTTTCATCATACACCATTCCTCACCTTGTATATATATATATATATATATATATATATATATATATATATATATATATATATATATATATATATATATGTATGTATGTATGTATGTATTTCTATGAAATATCTATATAATTTTTATACATTACTTAATCCAATATAAGGCCAAAAAATCAATCAAGGTAGAGTTTTACTGCAAAAAGTTGTATTAGAAGATGAGTTAAGATATGTATCTTATCAGGTGATGTGTGTGAGATAACATTTAAACCAAGATTTATGGAATTTGGAAAACATCATATTAGTCGTTTGTTTCACAGAATGATAGTTATAGGGAAAAATTTATACAAGTGAGACTACTTAGTTACGAATGGAATACGGTGATAATGAACATAATACGCGGTAGTGCAGGATTTAGCTACAAAAGTCAGAAAATTGGACCCTGTGAATGTAACGCGTTTGAACCTTTCCATTGGAACTACTGGCTGAGCAGAGAAATATTGCCAATTTATTTAAAGATAGCAAATTATTCAAAGCTTTTCCATGAATCTGTATATGACAGGTGGAAATTAATAATAATAATACCGATAAGAAAATAGATTCACATCCCCTTAATATTACTGAGTGCATAAGAAAACTAAGCAATTTGTGACTGTTTCGGTAAGCTAAAATATAATACAAGTATCTTGTATACAATGTTTTTTCGTTTTTTTATCAATTGATTCGTTGATAAAATATATTTTCACGAATTACGACATAATATTACAACAATCTGAAATACAATTATGTGAGAACATGTTTAATAGTTAGAACACCATTCGCAATGAATTAATTATGCATACATATATACACGAACAGACACACACACACATATATGTGTGTGTATGTGTGTATATGTGTTTGTGTATTTTAATGAGATAGATAGATAAATAGATAGCTAGATATGGTGGCGTACGCCAAATTGCTTTAAAAACAGCTTAAGTCGGAAAATATACTTCTACTCATAAAATATAACTCCCTATATAATACGTACCATCAGGCGATAGCTGACGTACACATTTCTGAAAAAGGGATATCTACTTACAGTACGTGTATCCACTAAAAATAACGTTTGAAACAATACAAATATCGGAATTAAATTAAATTCATTAAGAAATTGCTTTGTTTAGTTTTCATTTGGCGAACCTAACAGATGTAATTTGCCCTGATCTGTCATCTCGTTTGCAGTCGCTCTCTCACAGACGCGACGTTGCCTCGCTCTGTCTTTTTTACAAATACTTTCACGGTAATTGCTCCGATGAGCTGCTTTCGCTGGTTCCTA
>OZ038496.1:79749926-79752426 GCA_964036315.1 Acanthosepion esculentum
TAGATAGATGGATGGATAAAATGATTACATTAGATAGAGAGATGGATAGAATGATTACATTAAATAGATATATTGAGAAGATTAATTTACATATATACATATCTATACACATATATATTAGATATATAGATAGTTAAATCTATTAAATTTAATAGATATATTAAAAAGATTAATTTATTAGTAAATTATATATATATATAGATAACTTAGATAGATTGATAGATATATAATTATATTAAATTCTATATATATATATTATTTTGTATAATTTTATATATGAAAGAACTTACATAGATAAGAAAGGACTGACATAGATGAATATGAAAGGACTGACATATTCAGATAGATATAGATAGATATGAAATAATTAATATATATATATATATATATATATATATATATATATATATATATAGAGAGAGAGAGAGAGAGAGAGAGAGAGAGAAGCAAAATGAGACAGAAAGATAATCAGACAAACAGATGGATAGATCGATAGATAGATAGAAAGATTGACTAAATTTAGAGTGAGTGATAGATACTGATCGAATAAATAATTCCTATAATTATACACAGATTTTAGATACATACATTGGTCATCGGCAAATCATTTTTAAGTTTCGATTTCTCATATTAATAATAACACTTGAATTAAGTGCATTTGCAATTTAACATGAACTTACTGAATTATAAGTATTTATGTAAAATGTTTATATTTTCATTATGCATATAGGCAAATATTTTTTATCTAAATCTCTGCATGCAAGCACACGAACACGGACACATACTCATCCAAACACACACACACACACACACACACACACACACACACACACACACATCTATCTATCTATCATATATATATATATATATATATATATATATATATATATACATATATGTATATATATATATATATATATATATATATATATATATATATATATATATATATATGGAGGGAGCCCTACAAAATAAAATTTAATTTTACTATATGCTGAAACATTCGCTAACATATAAAGTATTGACTATATATTTTACTATATGAATGAACTAAAAAAGTTACATAACAAATAATATTTTAAATATTAGTTGTTGCATTATGGTCGAGATATCAAATTTTCAACGCGAGCTGAACTTGGGGACTAAAAATATCAAGAGATATTTTCTCTGAGTTATTTTGTTTGAAAACCTTATCAATCATTTTACAAAATTTTCATCTTTTGCATTTGTTTCAAATAAATATAACAAATTTCTTACAATTAAATAATCTGTACCAAATTTCATGTTCTTTTGTGAGACACCCTCTCACTCTCAATCTCTCTCACTCTCAATATATATATATGTATGTATGTATGTATCTATGTATGTATATATATATAATGTCAGTGTGTGTGTGTCTGTTTTCTGAGCGTTTGTGTCTGTGTAATAAAGCAAGGCAGCTTAAAAATATCGTACACATATAATAATAATAATAATAATAATAATAATAATAATAATAATAATAATAATAATAATAATAAAACAAAATATAGAATGCCAAAAACAAAATTAGCTAATAGAATAAATTCGGATTAATCAAAGATAATCATGACTAATAAGGATCTTACTTCTCTCTCTCTCTCCGATATATATATATATATATATATATATATATATATATATATATATATATATATATATATATATATATATATATAATGTATTATGCATCGTAGTTTTGTGGATGTTGATAATGACCATGCAATCGAAGAGGACATGAAGGATGTCGACCATATAAAAAAAAAGGCATATGATATACATCATTTTGAAGATTTGAAAAATCTACTAATACTGCGAGGAATTTACAATATCTACTTAAATTAGAGACATGCATCATGGAATAAATAAACAGATAACTAAAAATGAGTAATTCGAATTAATGTTAATGCGATAATTTTATTACGTACCGGTTTGCTGTGGATCCTAGATGTCCTCTTGCAAAGTCTACGTTCGATAAGTTGAATATCTCCCGGTTCTAAATCCGATACCATTAAAACGTAATCATTGAGATTACGCCTTTGGCGATAGAAGCATCTGAAGCGATTGTCTTGGCTTCTTCAATACACTTCAATGCTTCGCGATTTCCAATCACGACAATGAAAATAGGAAAAATATAAAACAAAATCTGATTTGTTTTATGGAAAAAGCGGTTCCTTTTATAAATCTCAATTTTAGCAATTATGCACTTTGTTTTTCCTTTATTTGGTTTCAATGAACTGAACGGACAGTTCCCATGTTTAATCACATATTATGGACGGCAAATAGAAAATATTAATTAGTCTTGATTGAGTTGAAGAAATCTTTTCTACATTGAACGATTGCCGTTGACGAGCACATGAAAAAGAAGAAAGCTTCTTTATAACATTAAATTAAATATCAATGGTTCTTTTTTCTTCATTGCATTTTTGCGGATTTCTTATTCTTAACTTTACATATATAAGATTCTCGCATTTTGGTATAA
>OZ038496.1:79757426-79759926 GCA_964036315.1 Acanthosepion esculentum
TTGTTGCTCACATGCACCCGTGTGTATTAGCCCATAACAATATCCAGTATATGACTATGGACACATGATTTCATCTGTGTGTGTGTGTGTGTGTGTGTTCTTGCGTGCGTGCGAATGTTTGTGTGTTTGTGAGAGAGATACAGACAGACAGAAATCGGGCTTTGAGTTAATAGACCACAAAATAATTTTTAAGACACGCATGACTTGTAAACACTTATTAATGTGTATATGCGAAAATATGTATCAGAATGTATATTGAAGCATAGTTAAATATAATGAATTATATACAGCTAGCTATATGCAAGCAGGTGCAGTACTATCTCTGCATACACACGTGTCATTATGTAATTCATTTCATTTTTCTGGGGGTTAATGATGCAGAAAATAGTGTCGGTGATTCGCGTTCAGATTCAAGCTAACAGATTGTGTTCACTTTGCAATCATGTCCTTGGGAAAGTCGTGAAACATTCACTTCTTTCTCGGGAGAAACTATGCTTTTGGGGGGGGTTTATTTGGCAAACATCCCAGGAAAAGTACAATTCCCAATTTACATCTGTGAAGAATGCAATAGGAAATCTTTTCCCGAAGAACAATCATGGCAATGCGTATATTGTAATTATTAAAAAAAAAGAACATTGGAGATTCATGATTGCTTCTCCTTAATTAACATTCCGAGAAAGTAGTAAGATATATTTAAATATACGTACTCATGCATCCAAGGGCACAAGTATACACAAGAACTGAGATTTAAAAAAAAAACTAAAACATGCAAAATGATATATCAAGATTTTAAGAAAAAGAAAAAGGAGTTTCAAGTTAGTAAAAGTATATTTAAACCTATACACACGAAGTTGCACGCACAATCACACCAAGTTACACGTAATTTAAAACATTATGCATTTATTGCTATACATAAAGTTATATAAGTTATCGTATTTAATGTAATTTGACAAGAGTAATAATTATTGAAGCAGAAACGATATAGTTGAGCAGCATCAATAACAATTATGAGTATATAAATGTGTGACTCAACACTCATCGGAACATTTGACAAGTGTTCAGTGAGAATTTTGGCAAATCAAAGTTTATATGGACATGTATTTAACGTTATATATTCCGATATATATATATATATATATATATATATATATATATATATATATATATATACGGGACACGATTGAATAATGGATAGTAATATATATATATATATATATATATATATATGGTCAGACGATTGCATCTAGCATGAAACAGACTGTCGCCTCTAAGTGTTGACTTCTATGATCACTTTTATATTTACACACGCTCTATCTCTGATATTGAGCATTTTATCCCATAAATATAGCACACTTTAAGACTATATATATATATATATATATATATATATATATAAATATATATATATATATATATATATTTAAATTAAGCTAAATGCGTGAGCTCACTGAGTTAGAAAATGGGCAAACTGTTGCAGCTCGCATGGCAGGAGCCTCGAACACTAAGAACTGTTTGATTTTTCAAGAGCAACCATATCAAGAATTATGACGCAATTCAAGAAACAGGATAAAACCTCTAGCGAACATAGCAATTCGGGCCGGACTTGCAAACTTACTGACAGGAATCGACGTGCATTGAAACGCAATGTGGCGAAAACTCATCTGACTACTGCGGCCAAAGTGACTGTTGAGTTGAATAATCATCTGAATAGTCCAGTTTCTAGTAAAACTGTTCGTCGTGAGCTCCATAAGGCTGGATATCATGGAAGAGCCGCCGTAAAGAAACCCCTTCTCTCCACTCGCAACATTCAGAAGTGGTTGAAGTGGTGCAGAGATCACAATTCCTGGTCTGCAGACCAATGGAAGCAAGTCATATTCTCAGACGTGTCCAGATTTTCTCTTTTCCCAACTTCAGGGCAAGTTTATGTGTGGAAGCAGCCCATAGTAGCTTACAACCATGATTGCCTTCTTCCAACAGTGTAGCATGCTGGTGTATCTGATAGTTTGGCCCGTTATATGATAGAAATGTCACGGTCCAATGTTTGCACTGCGTGATAGAATCAACAGCAAAGATTACTGGAACATTTTGGGCTATCATGTTCATCAAATGGCCCAGACTTTATCCCCTGATGGTGACTGCATCTTCCAAGACGATAATGCTCCAATACATACCGCTTGTGTGGTTAAGAATTCCTATGAAGAGCATGAAGCTGAGCTAGAACATATGAAGTGGCCTCCCCAATCTCCTGATATCAATATTATTAAAAGATTTTGGTGTATTTTGGAGCGACAAGTTAGGGGCCGCTATCCTCCAGCGTCGTGTCTTAAAGAGCTAGAGCAGGTGTTAATGGAAGAATGGCTGAAAATTCCTCTGGATGAAGTCAGGGAGCTCTATGATTCCACTCCTGGACGTATTAAAGCTGTGTGTGAGGATAAAGGAGGATCAACTCCATATTAAATAAATTTTCTTTAACAAGTGTTTCAATTATTTTGTCCAACCC
>OZ038496.1:79762426-79777426 GCA_964036315.1 Acanthosepion esculentum
TATATATATATATATATATATATATATATATATATATATATATATATTTCGTCCCTCCCGAGAGATATTCACTAGGACTTGTCAATGCAAAATCATTTTTTAAAGAAATTAATTCATATATATATATATATATTTCGTCCCCCGGGAGATATTCACTAGGACTTGTCAATGCAAAATCATTTTTTAAAGAAATTAATTCTAAAGTATTGTTTATAAAGAAATTTGAACAACAAAAACTAAGAAAGGAATGACAGAAGGAAAGAAAGAACAAAGAAGAAGAAAAAGAAAAAAGAAGAGGAACGAACAAAATATAAGTGAAATGGCATTTATAGAGAGGTAGAGAGAGAAAGGATGATATAGTAGGAGAAAGGAACACGTCCAGATAGAAAATAAAGGCAGTATAAGATGAACGATGACTTTAATTTAACATATCTCTTGTATAAATGGGTAAATATTAACATAAATATATATTTATTTATGTTTTTATTTTTCAAATTTCTTAAGAATCTATCACCCGGGTAGACGAAATGGTCATCTGAATGGGGTAATTTTGGTTTTATTTTTTGTAATTCACTTATATGCCCTCTCAAAAAAATTATGATCTCTCTGTTGTTGATCAAATTTCATATATAATTTTAATAGGATAATTAATATATATATAATATATATATATATATATATATATATATATATATATATATATATATATATGAATATAAAAGTGAACATATAAGTCAACACTTAGAAGCAAAAGTCTGTTTCATGCTAGATTAAATCGTCAGGCAACTGTTGCCTGACGAATGGATCTAGCATGAAATAAACTGTCGCCTCTAAGTGTTGACTTACATGTTCACTTTTATATTTACACACGCTCTATCTATGATATTGAGCACTTTATTCCATAAATATAGCACACTTTAAGACTATATTTATTCATATATATATATATATATATATATATATATATATATATATATATATATATATATATATATACGTAAGCAATCATTTAAACTCGTGAAGGAATTCATAGATGTAAATACATTTGAGGAATAAATAATTATATATATAATTATCTGGTGTATGCCGGGTAGGTTTTTATCATCTGTCAGATGCGATTCTGTCTTCAGATAGAAAGCGACTCAGTTGCGGATGGCAGAGGCACACCTGAGAAAAATCACACTGTTAGGTAACCAGCCCTGGGTACCAGAGGCCCAAGGCTGAACCCTCTCATAGTACTAGAGAGAGTTTATCGGTGCTCGCACTGAGGTCAACGCAACCGACGTTTTTGGGGGTTCGATGAATTTTTGTTCTTGGCCCGAGTGTACGCCCTCGGGTACCCCACATTTAACCCGACCTTGTGTCTTATCCAGTCTCAGTAGGGTTGGCTAGGGTAAATATTTATATATACAATTTCTGAGTTTGAATGTATATGTGCGTCATAAATCTATGAACATTTTTCTTTTCTAGCAAAATTTTGATTATACCCACAAATAAATTACTTATTTTTTTTTGTTAAACAGTGACCATAATTTCGATGATTGCTGCAGGCATTTAAGCAGTATTACCGTTTAACCTGCCTCAAACCTGGGTAGAGTTCATCTTTAAATTCAAGTGCGTGTCGGATAATCCAGTCACACGAATCTATGGCTTAATACTAAAATCGAATATTGGTTTCAATTTATTAGCAAATTTTGGGATATTACAAAGTTTGTGTCACAAAGGAATGATGTCTATTCACATAAGAAGAGAAAGCCCATGAATGCAAATTTGGCCCAATCGAGATGTAAACTGCAAAATCCTAGGAGATATTAACGTGAATTGCAATATCAATAGCGACGATATATGAACCAAAATGTATGTTGTTTTACGGAATACGTAAAATGCAGTATACGAAAAGAAAACAAAATGATCTTTTTTTTACGGCTACTGCTAACTCATAGCAAATATTAAACCACAAAAAATTATCTCAACACTCAGCAATGATTTTTTTCTTTATTCCTGATATTCTTTTACGACTTAGCGTTACCCCATTTCGTGAAAAACGTGTAAATAATACATTGGTTTGAATACCAGGGTAGACTACCCTCCTTAAGAACCAGCCTAATCGACTCAAACCCGACATGACATTTCATTAAATGTTTGTCACATTTGGCTCATATTCATTGTTCTGCAACATATGCCATCTTAGTTATTTTTATTTTATTTTTAAAAACTTTGATTCTCTCTATTTTCTCTCTGTCGCTCGACTACTGACAGCGTATTTGATTACATTACGGTAAGAGCCCTTTAAATCTTTACATACTGAATGAGCAAGTTTCAAAGGCGTACACTTTAAAAGGGCATTGTTGAATTTACTGTTCACGGCATCAGGTCATTCTTACCTACATTAAAAAAACACAGGGTATAATTATAGATAAAGGTTATTATAATCTAATTACATGCATTATATGACTACAGAGAAAAGGAGATATAAATGGCCTTTATAGACAGCCTGATTATACACTATATCATACATGTATGTGCATATATATATATATATATATATATATATATATATATATATATATATATATATATATATATATATATATATATATATATGTATATATTAACTGATTTAAAATGTTTTTTTCGCTACTCAGTAATAACCATGTTTCAAAATTGGAAGCTAAAAGCTTCGAATTTGAGTTTGTAATTAAATTAAAAACATTAGTTCCATTTCATCCTCAAGCGAATTTGGGATTAACTTATTTTAAAATTTACTGAGTTTTAAAGGCATGTCAAAAATTAATAATTCAAGGATACAGAGAAATCCACTCATCCACAAAAGGGGTGGTAGCGTGTTCATTTTCATTAACTTTTGTTGTATCAGTTATTAGTTACGTTCGAAAAATGGGTTATGTTTAGTGATGGGTAGGGATGTATTTTTCAATGAATTCTGACATCCGCTCAATGCTTGTCGTCTGCTTTTTTTTTAAATTTTATTGTTCACGGCAAAAACCTCTTACGGCATTTTTTCTATTTGTATACTTAAAGATTCTTTTTGATGTTTTAGGTAAGAATACGTTTTATTTAACTACAATTGAAAAAAGAAATTAGCTATTTTTGCCGTCATTGTCATAAATTTTACTCAAATAATATTTATATATAAACTTTTAAAAATATGTGACCTGTTAATATACATACTTATACTTGATATGAAAAAATAATTTTACGTACTGTAAGTAATTCTACTACATTTACTTGTTTTTAAAAAGATATATAGTCTATTAAAAATTAAAAGTGATTTTTTTAAAAAATTGTAGTTAAATAAAACGTATTCTAACCTAAAACATCCCAAAAACATAATTAAGTATACAAATAGAAAAAATGCCGTAAGAATTTTCTGCCGTTAACAAAAAAATTTAAAAAAAACCCAGACGACATGCATTTAGCGGATGCCAGTATTCGTTAGAAATATACATCCCTACGCATCCCTAAACATAACCCCTTTTTCGAACGTAACTAATAACTGATACAACAAAAGTTAATGAAAATGAACACGCTACCACCCCGTGTCTGGATGAGTGGGTTTCTCTGTATCCTTGGAAACAGTGAATTAGGAATTTTTGCCATGCCATTAAAACTCAGTAAATTTTAAAATACTTTATTCCAAAATTTGCTTGAGGGTGAAATGGAACTAATGATTTTTATTTAATTACAAAATTAAATTCATAGCTTTTAGCTTCCATTTTTGAAACATGGTTATTACTGTGTAGCCATAAATATATTTTCAATCAGTTAATTTATAATATTAATGATCTGTAAATTTACATTCAGCACTAATTTGTATAAGTAAAAATATCTATAAGAACAGCGGATTATATATCTTACTCTTCTTTTTTTCTTTATATATATATATATATATATATATATATATATATATATATATATATATATATATATATATATAATTATATATATTATATATAAATATATATTTATATATAATATTTACATATAATAATTATATATATGTAAATATATTTATATATATAAAAATATAATTATATATATATATAAATATTATATATATATATATATATATATATATATATATATATATATGAAATCAGAGACATAAGATAAGGTTTTTTGTCGACACCAACAAATATTCGCCTTAAATAATTAGCATAATAAAATAATTAAATTAAAGCAATAGGTTTAAAACACAACCTAATCTAAGGTAAACAAAAAACATTTAAGAAGTCGTCAAGCAAAATAAAGCATAGCTCAATACGACGTATTCATATACAAACAACCCTTTTAGAAAAAAAATCTTTATGTATACAACTACAAGTTTCATGGCGAAACAAAAGTGCCGCAAAATTTTCTGTTGTTGAAGAGCAGACGACATGCGTTGAACGGATGTCATCATTCATTTGAAAAAATTCACCACCACACTACCTTGACTTAAACTCTTTCGAAAGTAACTAATATGTTGATACAATATTTGTCAGTGAATACCCTACCGCCTCTTATGACTTGTTTTCTCCATATCCATAGAAAGTAATAATATCAATACATGTGCTTATAAAGCTCCGTAAATTTCAAAATAAGGTATTCCAAAATTCGCTTGGAAAAGAAACAGAACTAGGTACTTTTATTTATTTTATAAGTTTTTAGCTTCTGTTTTTGAAACATGGTAATTCCTCTGTAGTGATGGAATCATATTTTTTTAAAAAATAATTATAATCTAGGCGCTACTTGTGTATTGAGCACTGTTTAAAAAAAATTGAAAACAAGAATATTAAAGAACTTCGGATCATCAATCTAACGGTTCTTTCGTATTTTATCAATTGCGCACGCTCGCACACACACGAACGCAGGAACACACACACACACACACACACACATACATATATATATATATATATATATATATATATATATATATATATATATATATATATATATAATAACATGTTGCTCTTGATAGAGATAGGTGGATTTATGTGAAATTGTATTCAGGCCACTAGCGGTACTTAAGTGCTACACGCGACACAAACATGAAAACTGAATGATGTTGTTGGATCCTCATACGTCGATATCGACAGAAAATCCATCATCTCTCTCTCTCTCTCTCTCTCTCTATATATATATATATATATATATATATATATCTATCTATCTATCTATATATATATATATATATATATATATATATATATATATATATATATATATATATATATATATATATCTATCTATATATATATATATATATATATATATATATATATATATATATATTGTGTGTGTGGGTGTATTTAGGTAACACATGTTATTTTACGCATGCCATCTTCAATAAATTGCAAAATTTAGGTCTGCTTAATCACGATATTTTTCCGTATATTACAATAAGTACATTTACTTTTTGCCTTACCAGATGCACTGATGATGATGATGATCTCAGAAAAAGATAGAAATTACTTGGAAAATAATATAGCACCATTTCCTTTACATTTTGATCAGGCCTCGTATATATATATATATATATATATATATATATATATATATATATATATATATATATGGAGAGAAGGAGAGAGATAAATAGACAGATATATAATTATAATATTCATTTCATTTTCTTATTTTTATTACATATTTTATGATAATTGAGAAAAATTTCCTTTAGGACTAAAGCGGTGTTTACGTTGAGATAACTAGCCACGCGCTCGAAGAAGAGATGATGCTGGTATATTAAACTTTTAAATGTAAATATTCTTTAACACTAGAAGTGATTATTTGTTATTGGGCTAGATAGCCTGACTGACCCCAAACCGGTCTTTGTCTTCAGAGTTACGATCTCCTGGACAGGTTACCCTACATAGAATAAAAAACAGCCTGCTCTGCTATTTACCCATATAAGTGGGACAAGAAATGACTCATACCTTAACCATCGACTGAAATTCGAACTCGTTTGTCCGATTTTTCAATCCGAGCCGCTATCCATTACTCCACCGTGCCTCCTTAAAAACTACCTTGATTCAATCCGAAAAAAAAAATGTGCCTCGGGCAATGGTAAATTTAGCAGATAGAAACTACGAAGTTTCCCAAGTAGATATATAAGTAATATTGCGCCTCTTTATACTAATAGCAGCTTATGGTAGCATAAGGGTGAAGTACGCTTGGTTTGATGGGTGTTATTCAGATCAAATATTATTTACATTTCTGCTGTGAATCATATTTTCTTTAGTAAAAATTTCGATCTGTAAGCAGGTAGCCATTCTCTTTGCTGTTTAACTTAAATATTCCTAGTCAAACGCATGTAACCAGTAAATGCAACGTTTAAGTCCATTAATTACTTTAGAATTATTTTCAGCTTTTTATCACTTCTCCGAAAGTTATGCCCATGAATTATTTTCACAGACATTCCAAATACATACTACAAGCCTAGTAAACCCTTAATATAGAGCAAAGTTTCAGCTATAAAACAGTATTTTCCCGCAATTACTTAACTACTGGCGATGCATTTTCGCAAACGATGAACAATAGGCCGCTTGCCGTGAATCTAAACGTGTCGTGCCACACGAATTGCTACCGCCTTCTCGCCATCTTACTGTGCTAAAATCCATTGTTTGCTTCCCGTAAATGTTCGCTTTTCGTCTATGAATGTCACTGAGTTCAAACATTTCCATATGCAGGAATTCGCCGACACACTTCTGATTCATACACTTTCTATTGTCAGACGCAATTACGCCCGACTACAGCTCAGCATCTATCTATAACAAAGCTAAGGATTTATGGGCATTTGGCATTAAGGTTGAACATTTACCGCCATACTTACAGCATCTGCCTGTGAATAATAGATATTCGGGCAGAGCGTCGTGTATCTATTTCTTTACAAGAGAAATATTTACGAAAAAAATATACATATCGGCTTGTATGTACAAACTGTGTAAAAATATTTTCATCCCAAGCAAGGCAATAAAGCCACTAGGACTCAAGGCATTACTGACTGTTAGAGGATATGAGAAAAAACTGCTAGTAAGGTTAGAGTATATTAAAATGAACAAGAATTAAGAAGACAAACAATTGCTTTTATGTTTTAGAAGGTCAACCTTGACTGGGAAGCAAGACGACGGAAGAGAGTTCCACAAGCGAGAAGTGCGATTGAAAAAAATCTGTTAGCATAGAACTTACAGTTATGTCTTGTCATTTCGACTGTAAAATTATGAAACCATATCGCAAATCAAGCACTTCGATTAGTTTATAAAATATAGGTACTATAGCGGAAATTTCATCAGAATAATAACCATGAAAATAATTATAGAAAATGTTCAGGGAAGTTAAGCCGAGATGCCAAGTCAAGATTACTAACATTGCAGATTCGTCTTTTGGATTTTATCAAGTATCTGTAGATATATTACTGGAACAATATCCATATATGGCAGCCATATTGAAAGGAAGGACGAATGATAGACTTATAAATATATAGGATAGATTCTATAGAGAAAACTTGTCTAGTACGACAGAGTGAACCAAATTTCTTAGCTGCTGTCTTAGCAATTGATTCAATATCCTCTTTCCACTTCCTGTCGAGAAGGCGGAATGAGTGACTCTTCCTGTTATTACCATTAGAATGAGCGATATGTAGCCATTAAAAAAATATATGGACAATTATATAGTTTAAATGAGAAGCAAATATATTACGTGAAAGAGTAGGATTGAGACAAAGATAGTTTATTTTCTTTGATGTGTTTTTTTTTTACTATTATCAATAGTTATCTTAATGTCTCTTGGTATTATAAATGATCCGCAGACAAGCGAAGAAAAGCCGCTGATATACGTTCGTATGAATACACTGAAGCGAACCTACGTTTGCTCTTAAAGCCATAGGAAAATATGCATAGGTATGAATGATACTCTGCGCATGCCCACATAAATATTTCTTTTTCCTTCAAGTACACTTATGTCTTGACTAACTGATGTTTCTACCACCACCAAAATGCTATGCAGTAAAATTACATTTTCTTATAGCCAGAACGTTCTGTTTGCATTAATCTACACAGACATGTTTATTTTCATTTTTGTAGGACATGGACGTCTATCATTAAATCAGCAAAAATTCAAGCAGACGTTTATGGATATAAGGGAGTTACAGTAACGGGCAGTAACTAAAAGGCGGCTCATAAACTGTAGTAAAGTCAGTTAACAGGTAGAGCAAGGACCTGCGTATATAAGGGTTTTCAGATATTAAGTTCTTTTGGGCGATGTTTGGAACTATACTCTGGCAGAACAGTTGTTAGTTCATTGTGTCTGACTATTATATATAACCTACAATTATTACCTTGGTGTGTGTTAGAATTAACTTCTTAATTTTTTTTAACCTAATTGATACATAAGTATTGATATGTGGAAATGACGTAATTGTTAACGTCCTGGGTATGACGATAAAAAACACCCGCGTAATATGACAAAATACATCCAGCTGCAAGGCCTCTGATCGGGTGGTTTTGAGGAGCGTGGCACCAACTTTTACTTGCTGGTGTTCCCATGTCCACCTTAACCTGGGGTAGTAGCACTTTTTAGGGCCCCTGCTATGGGCTAATAATTAACCACCAAACTGGGCTCGAAACACTATGAAAGTATAAATATAGATTTTAATACCAGCAATACTTTTTTCGAAAAATTATTCACAGCAATACATTATTACCAGCAGTACATATTTGGAAAAAAATATTACCAGCAATACATGTTTGTAAATTTATGTATTACCAGCAATACATTATTGGAAAAAATATTAATAGCTATATATTTTTAAATATATATATATATATATATATATATATATATATATATATATATATATATATATATATATATATATATATATATATATATAGTGTAACCCGGATATAAGAGATATTTTATCTGGTCCCAAATTAGAGGCTGTGTTAATGTATATATAATAGACCAAACCCGGATATAAGACACTTCTCCGGTCCCGGCAACTCTCTTATATCCGGGTTACACTGTATATATATATATTACCAGCAATATATTTTTTGAAAAAAAAATATTACCTGCAACACATTTTTGGTAAAAAATAACACCAGCAATATATTTTTTGAAAAATATTACCAACAATACTTTTTTTTTTTTAAAATTTACCGGCAATAAAAATCTTGTCGGCATTAAATAACCTATTAAGATTGATATGTCGTAAAACAAACCAAACCAAACAAAACTTAATTATGAGAAAATTTATGAATATCAGTTCCTATTTACTTTATTCCGTTTATAAAATTAAATATATATTCCTACGTTTAAATGAAAAACATTTATGAATTTATTTACAGTATTTATATTATAACTATTTCCCTCATCTTTATTGGCGTTATTATAACGTTTCGATCATCTTGAACTCTGGCCTTCATCAGCTGTATAGTACAAGCCAAATGTCACCGGACAATACCCTACCATTCATACAGTGTGAAGAAATGGATCGTTCGATGCCTACAATACCGGGTAAAAATAATAAGTGGTGAACCAAACACATACCACCAAGAAATTAAATGCTATTTTTACCGGATACCGTTATGTGAGTAGATGTACTTAACACATCTAGCGCCCGGAATATTCGAGAAATCTTAGAAAATATGCGTTAGCCTGGAGGATATTTTTCCAATGAGATTTCCCGAATATAATTAAATACACTGTTTAATAATGGAAGTGAACATTTATTCAAATAGGAGAACCTTAGAAAATTAATTTTACACAATAAAATAAACTATGTCATCTTAATAAATGTAAAAAAAAAAAAGCATTCCAAAATATGTGTGTGCAATGGCGCGCGTGTATGTACATGTATGTATAGCAGATTAATTAAATAGCTTCAGACAAAAAATCGTGTTCAAAAGTAACTTTGGCATTTTCAGTTCCCATTTTACAAAATAGACTTTCTTTGGAGTCGCCACAAGTCCCTTGAAAAAGGGACTTGTGGCGAACCAAACTTCCTCCAGGGCTGGCTTATTAATCTCTCATACATTTCATGGCAGTCTGAATATTTAAACTCTGAATTCAAAACATGTCCTTTCGGAGAGCGTAAATTTTAAGTACATGTTCTTTCTTCGAGACTTAAGTTTGTCAGATTGAAACTACGTGATAATTAAGCGTGAAAATGTCTTTGCACCACATTTTAAACTATTTCTCAATTCGTTCAAAATCCGTTTTTCATTTTATACAAATCCACAGCACTATAATCAAATCATAAATGTAAACAGACTTATTAAAGCTTTAAGTTCCCAACCGTCTGTATGTATATATATATATATATATATATATATATATATATATATATATATATATATATATATATATATATATATATATATATATATATATATATATATAAGGGGATATTACAGCAAAACCATGTAAAAAGGCTAAACAAATGCAATAATGTTTCGATGTGCATTAAACATCTCATAAGGCGTTAGTAAATATTTACTAACGCCTGATGAGATGTTTAATACACATCGAAACATGTTTGCATTTGTATAGCGTTAATCACCTGTTTTGATATAATATCCTAAAATGAAGATTATTGCTTTAACTTTATATTGAGCCCTCTTTTAAAATTGAATATTACGAACCTCGGAATTGGATCCCATTTCACATGTATATATATATATATATATATATATATATATATATATATATATATATATATATATATATATATATGTATGTATGTATAGTAAATATTCCCAGATCAATTCTCTGGACAAGACCGATTGGTATAAAATGTATAATTATTTACTGTAACTATAACAACAGAGACATTTCGATTTCATTTTTTCCTTGAAAAAGTTGGAAGACGAAACGCGTCGTCAAAATCTAAGATTTTTTCCAATTGTCATTTTATATCACACATATATATATATATATATATATATATATATATATATATATATATATATAGAGAGAGAGAGAGAGAGAGAGATAGATAGATAGATAGATAGATGTGTATGTATATATATATATATATATATATATATATATATATATATATATATATATATATATATATATATACAGATAGTTAGATAGATAGATTATGTTCTGAATTGGATCATTGGGCAGATTCATGTCTTTCAAACATCATACTCCCCACCACCAAATCAAACCTATCAGAGCTGATCAGTCTCTGATGCACCCCCGTCTCTAAATTAACAGCCTGCAGGCACTGAATTATGTTAGGCAAGCCCTACCCCTCTGTCACGTATTTGAGTGGAAGTTGACCAACAGCCAATCGCAATGGTGTGAGCTCTATTTAAGTTGTTTACGGGGGAATTTTTTACTTTTTTTTTTTTTTTGTGGATACTCGTCGGATACTCTGAAGGTAATTATGTGTTTTCTGGCTTTGTTTTGTTTTTTTACTTTTTTCAAGTTTCCTCTCCCCAGCTGATAGTTACTGTTAGTAAAGAAAATAAATAAATAAAAATAATAAAATAAGAAATAAAAAAATGGAACCTTAAAATAATTAGAAATTTACACCTTTGTTACGATTAAAATAAATTACGGCTTAATCAGCGTGTTAAAACGAAAATAAAAATAATAATAAATGACGTTTTAAACAAGTTGAACGAGTAAACTCAGAAAATTCGATTGAATCTGCCGATTAACGTGTAAAAAATTAACGTGTGTGATTACCAAATAAAATTAAAATTTACGATTTTGATCGATACGCGAAAAAAAAAGGCGGAAAGAGGTGTGAACAATGTTGGTAAGTAAGTCGTTTAATAATAATTAGTTTCAAATAATTATAATTCACATATAAACCCATAGTTGGTGACAGAAAAGTAAAAAGAGATAAAATGGTAGCCAAAAGACTTCTATTAAGCAATAAAAACGAATATGGGGAAAAACTATCGAAACAAATAATTGACCGCCTTGAACTTTACGATGTTGTGCCTTTATTCTAGACGCTAAAATATCGAAATCACAGTTAATATGCAATATATCCCTACCAACCTTCAAGCATCAATTAAAGAAAAATAAATAAAAAATAAAAATAAAATAATGATAATGAATAAAGTTAAATAGATTAGTTAGATAAATAGGTTAAAATTGGGTGATGTACAAAAAAAATACAACTAATTTGCCGACTATAAATATTTACAAACCAAGTACGGTATTTATGATTAGTTATAAGCTGTGACATATCTTTATACTATTTGCATTAAAATAATATACAGTTAAAGATTTATAAAACTACACCGCGTAAAATTTACAAAAAGAGAAAAAAAACACGTTGTTTCCATCTATCTCGAACTTGGACTTTTTCCCCCTGATTGCTTGTCCATGCACTGGCTGGTTTTAGCCATAACCATTGAGCTGCTTTTTTTTCCCTGCTGTCTCAGTAATAATTTGGTTATCAATTCGTCTTTTTGTTCCCACTATCCCAATATATGTTAGGGCGGTGACTAGTGATTTTGCTACAAAACCCCTGTGCCTACTTCAATTGACTTGCAGCTTGCCTTCCATCCACTGCTTCTACAATTTTCAAGTAATTCGTCGTATCTTAGTTTTTAGTTCCGTTCATTAGCTTCTTCTGCATTGTCCTCATAACAGACTGTTAATTCCCACGTAATGATTTTCTTTAACTTATTTGAAAAGAGGACTAAGTCTGGACGCAATAGGGTCTTGAAGATGTGATCCGAGAAGTTTAAACTTTTGCCTATAACTACTCTAAGTTCCCAATCTGTTGTAGGCAATTGGGTGCAATCCTTTTCTTTGGGTTCGGTTTCACGTCGGCTTTAATAAAATTTATAACATTCCAGTTTGAATTAAATGTGTTTGTGCGGATTGATGTATTAACAACTTCTGCTATGTCATTTAATATCTTATCATGGCGCCATCTGTACCTACCATCAGCCAGTGCTGATTTGCAGCTACTAAGTATGTTTTTTTAATGACCCTAATTGACCGCATAAGGGCGATTCCGATTTATTCCATAGTTTTAGGTTAATTGGGCTTGGGAGAAGGTCGTAAACTGCTCGGATTAGAAATTTCATGCCTATTTCGTTACGCCATAGTTCAGACCATCTAACTTTCTGATGAATCATTGTTTCCCATTTTGTCCTCGTTCCTTGTTGTTTTAACCCAATCATTTTTGCTACTCTCATTTCCTCTTCCCTTGCGCGAATTTCGTCTTGTAAGAGTCGATGTTTTTCTTTACTTACGGCTTTGTCAATTCTAACTGTGGGGAAAAAAACAATTCTGTGGGGAAAAACCAGTGGCAACAGTACCCAGTATCACTTTTTTGCGAAGAGGCTCTTCTGACAGTTTCAACTCCTTTACCGTGTTACATTTCCTCCCAGTGTAGACTTCAATATTTGCTCCTGGCACTTTTGCATCCTTGGAAAACTCATATTGTATTATCGTTTGAACTTTAGCGAATTTGTATTCTTCTACAAGGTTTTCAAATGGGAGTTGAAGAATATTGGCATTACCGTAAACGGCAGCGCTGCCTAGACACTTTGGTAGACCTAGCCATCTTCGTAAACGAGCGTTAATCTTTTTTTTTTCTATCTGTTCTACGGAAGAAATAATGAACTCGTAGATGGACAACGGCCACAATATCTTTGGCAGGATAATATGCTGATACATTCATTCCTTGTATCGACCGGGTAAGCCATACTTGTCTACTTTGTCTAACCATACTTCTAAGAGGTCCTTTGTTTCGTGGATTGTGACAGAGTCCTTCAGGGTATTGTCAATACGCTTACCCAAAATCTTGATAGGATTTTGCATTATAGCCGGACAATTTAAAACGATCCCTCTCTGATGTTTTTCCTTTTTTTTTAACACGAGTGACCTTGATTTGGTAACGGTGAAATTCATCCTCGCCCATAAAATAAGTTTCACCAAACCTTTTAGTAGCCAGCTCGCGCCAATCACAGAAGAGGATGTTATGGCCATATCGTCCATGAATGCTCTTATTGGAATTTCCGTTGACCAGATCTTATTAAAGGAACTCTGTATTCTATTTCCGCAGCTTTTATGAGCATATTCATGGCTAAGGAAAAAAGGGTAGCTGAGATGGTGCAACCTGTTATAATGACTCTTTCCAATCTATGTCATGCAGATGTTATGTTACTTGCTGCTGTTCTCATTTTGAAATTATTATAGTAGTCCACTATGGTCTCTATTATTTTGGCGGGAACGTGATGGCGTTTTAAGGATTCTTCTACCAACTTATGAGGGATTGAGACATGGGAATGTTTAAGGTCAAGCCACAGGAAAGCCATATCGCCCTTAAGTGCTTTCACGTCTTTTAGCAGTTGCGTAATGACACCTGTCTGTTCCATGCACCCCAGTATGCCTGGGACGCCTCCTCTTTGAACAGAGGTGTCGATGTATTTATTATTTAGGAGGAAATCTGTTAAACATCGGTTTAAAATACTAAAAAATATTTTCCCTTCGACGTTCGATAGGGAGATGTACCTAAATTGATTTACTCTACTTGCTCCTTCCCCTTTAGGCATCCATATGCCTTCTGAAAATCTCCATTGTGTAGCTATATTCCCTCTTCTCGAGACAATTTTAAATATCCTCCATAACATACTAAGCAGCATTGGGCAGCATTTATAAACTGTGTAAGGGACTCCGTTAGGTCCCGGGGCTGATCCCGATCTGGCTGTTTGTAATATTGCCTGAATTTCTTTCCTTGATGGTTCTTTTAAGTCAAAAGGGTATGCAGGCAGGTTCGGTCTGATTAGAAATGAATTTTCTCTCAACTGTATTTGCCTATTTGGGTCACTCAATGTCTCTTTAAGGAAGTCATTTATTTCATCTGTGGTTGATGTTAGCCTTCCACTAGTTTTATCGCCTAATAATTTCTTAGTGAAACCGTATGGATTAGAGACAAAAGTTAATCATTTACGCGCCCCTTTGCTTCCTTCTATTCCTGTGCCATTCTGCTCTCCGAAAAGACCTCATTTT
>OZ038496.1:79782426-79819926 GCA_964036315.1 Acanthosepion esculentum
GGTATATGTAAACAAATCCGGGTGAATGCCGCAGTAGGGAGATCGTTTCCCTTGCGTTGTCTGTCGGAGTTTTGTTGCTCAATCGCTTTTGATCATTTTTAGGCGGAAGATATGATAAAAATATGACATCAGGCGAACAAACAACCCCATATAGACGGGAAACTCTTCTAGCGTCAATTAATCCGGCAAAGGGACAGAACAGCTCGACTGTTCTTACAGGCACTCTTTTGCCATAACATTCACATGGATAAAACCCGTCGGCTTTAATGTAAACATGGAATTTCCACAGTTCTTCCAGTTGAAAAAATGATGTTCTCACCAAAATAATAATAATAATAATAATACAGCCACATCGAAATTAAGCAACCTCAACGCTGGGATGTATCTGTTGGAGTTTTTGGGTATCTTGGTGTACTAGTGAGCCAGCCAAAATGAGCTGACTCATTTTATAGTTCACCAATAGAAGTTACCATTCAGAAGGCTCAAAATATTCAATAACACGTGTATAAAGGCTGGCATGTTTTTTTTACGGAATATTCGCTGCCAGCCGTTGATATTGAAGACTGAAGAATTACGGAAGATCTGCTGGTGGTATTGGCGATATAGTCAGATTCAGTAGAGTGTCTGACTCGGGAGTGTTAATCTTTAACGTTGTTTCATTGAACAGATTACGTACTGCGCTGGATTCTATATTCATAGACTATGGAGAACATGGTCAACAGTATCAAGATGGGTGTCCGCTTGGGAATACCAGGTGGTGTGCGAATGGTGTAATGAAAAATAGCTTGCAATTGTTAATCGTGGAGCCGTGTTCAAATTCCGATTGGGTTCGTTATATTCACTTACGTGCTTCTCTCCTTGCGGAAGGTATAAATCCAACATTTCTATCCCCCAGCTATGGGTTAATTAGTAAAACTTGCATCACTAAATTTTTATCTCCAAGAAATTCTTAGAATCTAAAACTATTTTCTGGATTTGAAATGCAAAAGGTTGATAACCCGTAAAAAACAAATTAATAAATTATCACAAGAATGCATTTGCCACCTCATCATTCGTATTTTGCTTCATATAATATATTGCCGGAATATTTTTATACTCATATTCACAGAATGCAACACTCAAGAGGCAGCTACAAAGATTATGATGAATAACGTGTAGCATACGAATAAAATTACTGATGCTAAGAAGTAAATAATATGAATAAAAGGAGGCGATGTATCGATTGGCACTTGAATGGAAATGGTTACGATTGTTGTACTTAGAGAGGTGTCCACGACGGAGTATGTTCCTCAAAATAGGAACATGCTTTCTGAGGGGACCTTTTTACTTATATATTGAGGAACTATAGGTGACTCGACTTTGTGTACGTAGCATGTAGTCTCCTACTTGCTATGTTTTGAACTGGCGGAATTCAAGAACAGTGCTCTCATGAATATAAAAAATAGAAATAACAAGACTGATACGCGAATTCTTATTTGAGTTGCCTTTAGCATTATCTAAAACTGTGCAATAACTTCTGCCTTAGCAAATAAATTAGGGATCTCACAAAACCTGAGTGGGTGAAACATCTAATTTTTAGAAAAAAAACATGAATACTTCTCGTATTTGAAGTCATACACGAACAAGACATTTTATTGGATACAAATGTAGCTCTATGTGTAATTGTCGATTTATGCCAGAAAATACCAGATTCTTGAATCGGATTTAATGTCAATAACGAATCTTTTCTTCTTAGAGGAGATAAGTTGTGACCCCGATATGTAAAGGGCACAACTCAAGAGATACCAATGTAGATATTTCCTTCTGTTTCGTGCAAGATCCTCAAAAGAAACCCATTAGTGGCTTAACCTAGAAGGTAACCCCATAGGCACGATGTGCAAAATCGGATCTCAACGGATGTCAGTGGCTCTGCTGACATAAAATAGAAACTCAACGCAGCTGTACCAAAGATAAAAGACAACCATAGCTTTTTGTAGAATTTGGATGATATCGAGTGTAACGAATTGAAATGAAATAGATTACAGAAAATCCGGTAAAGTTATTGTTCTGGATTTCAGTTGTTTTTTTCTTCATTCTTTTATATGTCCCGTCCCTTCAGGACGTAGGTCAACATCGATCAGTACATCTTCCTCTCCGATATAGACATTAGCAATATTTATTTTCCCTACACTCTCACACATTGCTCTACCATCCATTAAAAAAAGTTTCCTAGGTTACCCTCTATTTCCCACTGTCCTTACTCTCTGCACTTACTTATCCTGCATTTACTCCCATATCTGAGGACTGATATTACACTATTTTCATTATCTGTAATACAGTCTTCTTCTATATCTATAAAACTGATGATGTCTCTCCGTATATGTCTGTCTGCGTGTGTATGTTTTTTTAAGCAGGTCCACATTTCTCGATCAATTTCGATGAAATTGTACACACATGTTGCAAATTAATCAAGTAGACACTTCGATCTCCAGGCCCTCGCTCGGGTTTGAAAGAAACATCGATATAACTGAAGGTGGGTACGACCATTCGCAAAAACCAAGGCAAAGTTACACGCGTACTACATTTTTACTGGATGAGCTGATTTTCTTTGCACTTAATAAAAAACATAGCTCATTTTAAGATGTTTATATAGAGTGGTTCATAGTTTTCTTGAGACATTGGCTTCACACAAAAAATTGGAAAAAAAATGGAAAAAAATCGGATTTTTCGTACTACTGAAAATAAAAGTCTTGAATAACTTCCTCATTTTTTACTCCTATTTTCTTCAAATGAGTTGCCAAAATTTATCATCATGCATGACAGAAGATATATAACGCAAAATCAAGAAAAACTGTTCAAGAAGCCCATTATACGACCATAACAACCTGTTTTTTCATCCTGCGCTTTCCAGATTTTCAGTGTACATTACATATTTCAAACCCAATTGTCCGGCGTGAATTTTGTTTTGGATTATTTAAGTTAAGTGGACGAAATCTGCGAAAAACTAGGTCCAAAATCGGCTTTTGCCATTTGGCCAATACTTTATTCATATGATTCCATCCTAAACTGGCATTCGAAAAACCTTTGATGCAAAGATATTTGAGAAGGATTATTGAAGCGTTCAAATGGAAAAAATCCCGAATAACCTCTTATTAACCCCAGATTTACAGTAAACGTGTGAAGAAGAAGAGGGCCTTCATGCGTTTGCACTTGCAGTTGAATCAAGCTCTAACGCTTCATACATGTTTTTATTTAATTATTAGATTTGTGAACAATGATATGCTATTTGAAAGTTATTGCGGACATAGGAAATTTATTGAATATCTAAAACATTGAAACAATTTAACTCCGTGCAACGACCACACAAGAAGTTTTTTATCGATGTAATTCCTTTATTGCGAAATATCAAACGATTTCGATGGGCATACTGTAAAAAGATGAAGCGGGGGTAGATGACGATACATGCAAGAGGGAGGCAGGCTGACATTTCTAGAACGTGGGTGCGGATATACAATTCCAGCATTGTACACGTGGCTCACGCTGGGTACCTTGGCTAATAGCTTATAAAGAAATGTTCCTGTTTCTTAACACCTTTTTAGAGTTTTATTTGCTATTACAATGCACATTCTGATTTAAGATTCACAATTTACGATTTTCGTTAAACATTTACTATATTCTTGCATGTATGAGTCCTGTGTTATCTAGATTCAACACTTCATTTAGTGAACGTCTACCTTGATTGGCTCTTGGTCCTCGCATTGAATAAAAATAATCTATATATTCTATACAATTTATTATTTATGCATAATATTTTACGCGAGAAACAAATCATATTATCATTTAGCCTGTTATACTTGAAGATTAGTCTTTTTATTGAATCCATTTCAAGAAAACCCCAAAGTTATATGTTATATACCGTACCTATGAACGCTAATGGGCATGCCCCAGACTTAAAAAAATACCTAGGACACTATTATAAGTGTGTGTGTGTGGGGGGGTAATATTCTGTCTAATCTATCACTAGCAATGGTTAACCTACTTCACGCGCTGGCGAGTATTGTATTTTGTTGATGTTATAAAGATTACCATTTCATTTCCAACTTCCGTTTTGAGTATTCCATATTCAGTAACCCTTTCTAGGTTACAATATTATATTTTAGTTGTCTTCAAGATATTTGTAATAAAGAGATGAAATAATAAAAAATAATCAACATTATAACCTTGTTCCATGCCTGAAAAAATCTAATACAAAATAAAAAAGGCCCTCACGTTAATTCACTTACTTTTTACTAGTTTACTGAATACAATTAACTATAAATTTACCATTCGTCCATGCATTGAATATTGTTGCCATATCTGGTCTGGTGTTCCTGCCGTACAATTCGAGATTCTTGACAAAATTCAAAGAAGGATGTGTAATCTAATCGATCCCGATTAGGCGTCTGGACTTCTGTCACTTTCTCAGCGACGTGACGTAGCTCAACTCTGTCTTTTCTACAAATATTTTCATGGCCACTGCGCTAACAAGCTTTTCTCCACTGGCTCTCAAACTCCATGAATTTACGCGTGATAGTAGATTGGCAATAGAACCCACAATTTTGCTGTTGAAATAGCTAGATGCAGGCGCCGTTTCTAGTCAAACAGTTTCTTTTCTCGCACTTCGCACCTGTGGGAGTCCCTTTCGATTTCTTGCTTCCCGGATGACTAAACTCTTCAAAAATTTAACTGCAACGTAAATCGCTATAATGTGTCTTCTTAAACCGTGTTCCATTTTTTCATTCGCTTTCGCTTTCATTAGATGTACCCCCTGCGTTCTAGTTGTAATACCGCCTCCCTTGGAATGAAATGATTAAAATAAAATAATATAAAATAAGATATCTTTGAATTCTATCCTAGTTTTCCTTTGAAAATTATGAATCATAAAAACTCTCAGTTGCAAATCTCGTAATAAGTGGCTTTATTTGGTAGTAAAACAACTGTTGACACGACGTAATGGGCAGTAACTCATGTTACACAACATTCCTTTTTTAGTTTTTAGTCAAACATTTTCTTAGCTACTATATTGATAACTGATAATTAGTTCATATGATACAAGAAACATGATTCATTAAAACGTAAATTTACTTAGAATATATGTAATGCTATACTGCAATTTAATCTCGATATTAATAATATTTTTCCAAGATGCACATTACTATCTTTTAAATAAAACTTATATATTCCAAGTGAACACATATCATTTGATTAAATGTGATTCAGTGTGGGACATATTAGGCAACGAAAATTCAACTGTATTTGCCATAATAATATATATATAATCTAGTATCTGGATAAAACATAATGCTCTTCTCTCTCTCTGTGTTTCTCTTTCCTGTATATGACAGTATTTTTTTTCTTTTGAACATAACTTCTACTTCCTGTTCGGTAATATCCTCTTCGAGAGATTATTCCCACAGGCCTTATTTCTTTCTTGCGCGTGTACAAATCTCCCAGCCCACTTTACTCATTATGTGTGTTTTACATTTTATCTGTCTCCTTCTACTTTTAAGTATGGACACCCTTGTTGTATCCATGCTAAACATGCACATTAAGCTAAGTCTTTTATGAAAAACAAGAAAAAATCCTATTGATAATGTTCTTTACAATATATAATATTATATAATGTATTGTAGCTATATATTATAATAGTATATAATATAATATATAATAGTATGACAAATGTCAGGTCATAAGACAAATATGAGTTAAATCAGTGTTCAAAAGAAACATCTGATAATACATATACTTTTAATTTTGTCGATAAGATCAATATTCTGTGATCCCAAATTCTAGAGAAACATATAAAATGATTTCATATAATCCAAAATTATCATTTTTAGGAAGTCGAATAATTTGGAAATGTAGAAATTGATTCATTCGTTTGGTGAATACTATTTTAGAAATATCGGAAATTTAAATAAAATATTGATATTTCAAATGTTTTTATACATATCTAAAAATGTTTTTTTGAACAAAAACCCATAAAAAGCCGATCAACATATAAACCCGAACGACAACCTGCAGGAAAATGAGACCAAAATATCGAAACAGAAAAGAGATTAAAAAACAAACGATCTGTTTTGGTGTGAGCAATTTGTAAAAATCTCATCTTTATAACATATGAAAGCATAAAATATGAGACGTTGCAACCTTTCCAGTTTTGTCATTTAAAAATGATTCCTAAAAACATGAGTTTATAACAACGATCGCATTTAATAAAAGATATAAGCGAAGGGACGTAATATTAAAGCAAAAATAAATTACTGGCAACTGAATCTGCATACTTGCTTTCCAAAATTACGTCACATATACTTATGTTTCTCTTGCAGCTGTGTGTTATGACATTTTATTAAAAGTGGGACATCTCATATATATATATATATATATATACATACATATATATATATATATATATATATATAATTCAGTATTTACATTACTGTACATAATACCTCATCTCAGAAATATAGACATATATATAATTATTTATTCGAAAATTATAACATAAATATTAGTGTGGAACATATTAGGCAACGAAAATTCAACTGCATTTGCAATAATAGTATATATATAATCTAGTATCTGGATAAAATCTAATGGTCTTCTCTGTGTGTGTGTTTCTCTTCAAGACTCGGACGATCATGACTCTCTCTATCACTGCAAAAATAGCCACTTTGTTTCAAACACCCCTCACTAGGGGAAACGTTGTTACAAAAGCTGCAATGACCAATCAAAATTCAAGTATATGAGAATTAAAAAAACTTGACAACGAACTTTGGTTATAATAATTATTTAATGCTTTAATGATATATATATATATATATATATATATATATATATATATATATATATATATATTAAAGAATAATAAACACTTAAAATTCCTTGATAATGATTTTTTATTCATGAGAGTACAAAAAAAGAGCTCTCAATGTTCCAGACCTACAAACAAATTCTATATATGTATATATAATCCTCCTTATATATATATATATATATATATATATATATATATATATATATATATATATATATATATATATATATATATATATGAATGTAACAGATAATAGGAAAACTGTAATGGTAGCCGAAGCTTTTCGTCCAATGTGGACATTTTCAAGGCAAAAAGGAAATTAATTTGTTAAACAAAGTAACTAATAATAACAAAACAAAATATCCTTAACTGGAGGAACTTAGAGAAAGCTATTTTTATACGTCAATTAATGTCACGTGTGGAGATATTGTTAGTATTGTTGGGTTGACGGATTCAACTATTTTCTTTTGATTTCTTGATACATTTGTGTACGTTTGTTTGGGTGAGTAGATCTTCTGTTAAGAAAACAATTTCAGTTAACAGTATGAAAATAGCGTTCTCTAAATTCTTTCAGTTGCTAAGGAGATTTTGTTTTGCTATTATTACTTACTAAAGTTAATAAATTCCTTTCGTTTTTGCCTTGGAAAAATCCACATTGGACGAAACGCGTCGGCCACCATTAAAGTTTTCCTATTGTCTTTTACATATATAAATATTCTGATTTTCTACAGGATAATTCTTAGCAATCTTTCACACACACACACACACACACACACATACACACACACACACACACATACACACACATATATATATATATATATATATATATATTTATATTCAGTATTTTCACCTACTTATCTCTCTGTAGGCCCTTGCGTTCTAGTGGCACTTCCGCTTTGCTTGGGATGAAATGTTTATATATATATATATATATATATATATATATATATATATATATATATATATATATATATATATATATATATATATATATATATAAGCATTTCATCCCAAGCAAGGCGGGAGTGTCACTAGAACAGAAGGGCCTACAGAGAGTGTAAATAAATGAAATTGCTGAGTATAGACGGAGGAAAGTTTAACAAAGAAGAACGGAGGAAGATGAAGAGAACAACGGGGATCAAGGCAGCAGAAGATATCGATTGACACTACATGTCAATTTTTGAAGATTATAGTTATCAATGAAGCATGTAATAGGAAGGAAGTTTCACTGTCGGGAAGTGCGAGAGAAGAAGCGGTTTGAGAAGAAGAGGCGGTTCCATTAAACTGTTTGGCCAAGAAAAGGGCCGGGCCGAGATGACTACCTAGTAGCACGCTTAAATTCATGCAGTCGGGGCATCAGCGAAAATAGTTCGTCAAAACAATTTCCATGGAAATATTTGTAGTAAAAGCAGAGGGAAACCACAACACCTCTGTGAGAAAGTGACTGGTGCCGATACTCCAAGCGAGGACCGATCACTTTGCATATCCAACTTTGGAATTTGTCGATAACTTCTAGATGAACATCGGGGGCACCGGATCATATATGACACCAGTATTCCATGCATGGGCGAATGGTAGACTTGTGGATGTGAATGATGGATTCACATGAGAAAATAAAAGTTCTGGTGCGACACAGAGAACCGACTTTCCTTGTGGTAGATGAGGCTATTGATTCAATGCAGTTGTTCCACCCCAGGTCAGTGTAGACAGCGTAATGAGGCGCTCTCAAAGAGTTGAGCATCAACCATGCTGATAGGAGTCACTGGAATTTCACTATGTTGAGTAAATAACAGCGGTTTCGTTTTGGATGCATTAAAATTCACAAGCTATTTCCAGCCCCAGTCAACGACAGGTTGTTTTCGAGATCAACATCCGTATTTAATTTGTCAGATTATAACGTTGTATTTAAATGACATACTTATTGGAAGTTAACGTAAATATATAAATTGCAACCAAAATAATTTATTAAGTCCAGTATAAAAACAACAGTTTGATATTTCGATATTTGGAGAATATTACATTGATGCTTGCCAGTCGTTTATTAAAGACGCTCGGATGTTATTTGACTAACAATCATACCAGATTGAAACACCGGTTCTCTTATGATTACCGAAGCTTGTATGATCAAACCAGCTTGGTACAAAGATGAATGAAACTGGGAAAAAAAGACCACTTCAATTTTTGCTTTCCAGTCAACATGATCTGCATAAATTTAAAAGCAATGTCAAATATTATCTTTTGTTTTCTTAATTCCTCTTAATTTATTGATCTCTCTCAGCATTTGTGCATATATGTGATTGTGTGGACATAATTACTGCAGGCAATGATATGTGTATTTTATGTTTTTATAAAGTTATATTTTAGAATACGGCTTGATTTATTTAAGAACTTTTAAGATATTATAAAGATTAATATCATGAAATACTTTCTTCTTGTCGGTTGGATGGTTGTGTGGTCTATTGATCGAATTGTTTAGGGGTATATCAACCTCAATAAGCAATTTAATGTCGAAACTAAATATTTTCAAGGCAACTGTATCCTTTTAACTACAGATAAATGTTGTGGATTCCGGGACGAAATCCGGTATCAAATAATAACAAACGCCAAGAATGAATATAGGAAAAAATGTATTAACGTAATAATACAAACTGGTAATACAGGTTCGTAGTTCCAGGAATGCGGGGTTAGTAGACAAATATATATATAATCTTTGGTATTGACGTATCGCTGTATGACTTCCTTACTGAGTCTACGTGCTCGTGACTGTGACTCTTGCCGCTACGCTATTCTACCGACCGACTCAACGTTCTACTACTACTACTGTCCGACTTGACTTAACGTACTCCCGGGTATTCACTGGCAGTAGTATATGTATACCTTGGGTGAGTCCATTTGTGTAAAAAGAGGAGACCCCTCAATAATAAAATATGTTATTAGGCATTTTAATATGAATTGTATTGTTGGCAATTTTACTATAAATAGGTATTGTTGTTAATTTTAATATAAATATCATTGTTAGAAATTTTACTATAAATAAGTATTGTTGTTAATTTTAATATAAATATCATTGTTAGAAATTTTACTATAAATAGGTATTGTTATTAATTTTAATATAAATATCATTGTTAGAAATTTTACTATAAATAGGTATTGTTGTTAATTTTAATATAAATATCATTGTTAGAAATTTTACTATAAATAGATATTGTTGTTAATTTTAATATAAATATCATCGTTAGAAATTTTACTATAAATAGGTATTGTTGTTAATTTTAATATAAATATCATTGTTAGAAATTTTACTATAAATAGGTATTGTTGTTAATTTTAATATAAATATCATTGTTAGAAATTTTACTATAAATAGGTATTGTTGTTAATTTTAATATAAATATCATTGTTAGAAATTTTACTATAAATAGGTATTGTTGTTAATTTTAATATAAATATCATTGTTAGAAATTTTACTATAAATAGGTATTGTTGTTAATTTTAATATAAATATCATTGTTAGAAATTTTACTATAAATAGGTATTGTTGTTAATTTTAATATAAATATCATTGTTAGAAATTTTACTATAAATAGGTATTGTTGTTAATTTTAATATAAATATCATTGTTAGAAATTTTACTATAAATAGGTATTGTTGTTAATTTTAATATAAATATCATTGTTAGAAATTTTACTATAAATAGGTATTGTTGTTAATTTTAATATAAATATCATTGTTAGAAATTTTACTATAAATAGGTATTGTTGTTAATTTTAATATAAATATCATTGTTAGAAATTTTACTATAAATATGTATTGTTGTTAATTTTAATATAAATATCATTGTTAGAAATTTTACTATAAATAGGTATTGTTGTTAATTTTAATATAAATATCATTGTTAGAAATTTTACTATAAATATAGGTTTCTGATAATTGTTCTATATAAAAATATATTGCTGGGATAATTACTATAAAAATGTATTTCTGTACTTTCATAGTGTTTTCTTTTTGATTAGAGCTTCACTATTTTCCCATAGGTGGGAACCTAACAGGTGCTTCAAGCCCCGTCGCAGTTTAGTCACGGATGCGAAATTATTGATTTTATTAGCAGGAGACTCCTGATCAAAAAGTTAAATCATATCACTCTTACACAGTAGAATCATCCCGGTATCGTTTGTATTCCACTTAGACAGATTCTTACCCGTAAATTTCTATATTATAGGAAAAGGAACCCGAATGTATGCTCCCCTATCACTACCATAATCTTTACATCTAGTGTCACCTGCTATCTATTCATCATATTTTAATAAAGTACGATTGCTTCCTGTCACAACAACCTCATTCCGTATTTCTTAACGTTGTGTAGGTTTGAGATTTTATGAAAAGGTAGAAATAATGAAGGGAAATCATAACACTGATCGGAGTATTGCTGATCGTTGGAGAATTTGTAAGACAAGGATTTATAATTTCCTAAAATGTAAAGCAATGTATTCATAAACATTAAGGAAGAGAGATACGAACATTTACAATGTCCTTGCAGTTGACACGTCATTTTGAACAATAAATTCCAATGAAATCGTGTATCCAACCAATATATTCAACCCTCATTTTTTTTTACCTCATATTACGATAAACTACAAAAATGGTCACTTCATTTCATTAAGAATATAAGCTAATTCATTGTCCAATAATTTCCGCCAAGGAGTTAATTTTCCCGCAAGAATAATGTTCTACAAATATGAATGTGTCTTCTAATTGTGAGGTGAACGATTTCTAAACATAAGGATTCTAAATATTAATTAGGAGAGCGTTTGCCGAATCACTCGGCAGAACTTATTACTCTTTCTTTAGAAGATAATGAACGAGAGAATAATTAACACCTAAGCTCTAATTGGACCCTAATTATTTATATCAATAAATTATGAATAATTGTAATATTTTGCAGTGCGTGTGAGGCAAAACACCCGTACGCCAATACGCGAGAATAAAATTTAATCAGTCAACACAATACCCATCAATATAGCTCTCAATTTTTGGGAGTCTAAAAGCATGATATATTTGTAACATATACATGTAATGCGTATTTATTTGTTTACACGAACACACATACCTCATAGAAACTACAATTTGACTTTAATAATAAAAAGAAATATATGTTTAAATTCCTTGAAGGACATCGGGCGTCAAGGAATCATTGCGGTTCCAGTGACACGCCAGTTTTTAGAGTGAGTAGGTTGTTAGCTACAAGCCCCAACATGGAGGATCAGGTTTTGAATTAAAATTTGTTCTTCTAGAACAGTTGCAATCAAGGGCTATAGAACCCAGTCTGCCCTGCTATTTAGCAATATCTTGGGGTAGAAGAATAGTAACATTGTTAGTAACCAAATGATAATGAGATTTACATACACATAAGTATATATATATATATATATATATATATATACATATATATATATATATATATATATATATATATATATATATATATATATATATATATATATAGAGAGAGAGAGAGAGAGAGAGAGAGAGAGAGAGAGGTGGAGTAATGAATAACAGTTTGGTTTGAGGAATCTCAGAGCCGAGTTCGAATTCCAGTCAAATACATTACATTCAATTACGTTAAAGGTGTGAATTAAGATATAATAAAGAAGTTAAAAGGAGAGGAAGAGAAATAATTTATTTATGATTATATATATTCATTGCTTTGTTTTCTTCTCTTCTTCCAAAAAAACACTCTGTCTTGGCCGCTTGTACGAAGATCAATACAAGGGAGCATGCCCGATCTATTACATCGGATAGTCCAAATGTAGACTTGATTAGTTGCCGTTTTCTGGGGAAAAGCACGTCATAAAGCTAGTAGCTAATTTACTCTGGGTGCGGGCCGAATACTGATTATATTCGGTCGGGTCGGCCATCGAAGAAGTATGTTGTTTATTTAGACCTGAAACATCTAGTGACATGGGTGCAATAACACTGACGACGCCCCTAGATTCGGCAATTAAATGTGTATTTTTAACAATATATATTTTTTTCTCTCCCTTGTTTTTCTTATTAGATATCACATACTGTGATGAGAGAAAATCTGCCAGCAATGGTTAAATGTTGTAAGTGCCAGGGAGCAAATTTTCTGTGGAAGAACTTTGCTCATTTTTTGAGGAGAAGACCAGGTTTTATGTTAAACTTGTGGTCAGTGACACGCGGCTACATAAAATACAAAAATAAAAGAATAAAATGAAAATCGCCGCATCCCATGTTCGTACGCATGTGTAGTTGCACAAACGGAACAAATATTGTCCAATTAACTCCTAAACGACTATTCGCGTCACACGAAAACTTTTGTTCCTATTTTATCATACATTTTCCTCCATATTGAACATGATATCTGTTGTGGATTCCGGGAATGGATTCCTGTACAAATAAATAATTACGCTAGCAATTGAGGTAGAAAAATAAGTGTATTAAACGTGAGAATACAGACTTGGAGTGAAGATTAGTAGTCCAGGAATGCGGGTTAGTAGAATGTATATGTACAAGTCTGTAAGTGAAGGCGTAATTATCTCTCTCGCTGGACTCTCGTATAACTCTCTGTGAACACCATGTGTACTGTCTCAGTATCTCTCACCCTGAATCAACGTATTCATCCCGCAGGTATTCTCTCTGTTAGTATAAGTATACTTTGGACGAGTCCATCTCTGTAAAAGGGTCTGCCCCACAGCAATATCTAAAAAAATATATATTTTTTATCTCATATATACATACAAGAACTGAGGTCCAACGTCTCAACGTCGCGTGATACACACATTTTCTCTGAATCAGGAGAACAGTGGGAAGGAGAAAAAGAAACGAGTATTTTAAAAAACAATTGAAGTTGCAAAACATCCAATTTCGCTAGGAATAAAGGCAATCCTCAGGCCATGTGTGTTTTGTTTGCATTATGGTTAAAGTTGTAATATCCTAATGGTTATTGAGTCGACGGTAACGCTTATGCCACAAAATATTCTAGAGGCTATTGTGCATAAATAATTAAGGATGTCTAACAATTTTATTGTGTTCTTTTTTTTAATTGTTTACTGTTTTTTAATCATTGTTCACTTATTTGTTGTTTATTATTATTTCATTTACTTGTGTATATCAATGTATTGGTAGTTGATAATTTGCATAATTTTTTTTTGATTTATATATTATTGCTAATTTTATTTTATCTTACCTATTTAATTATTTTGTTTCTCGATCGTCCCTCGACTTTAATAATTAAAGTGCTGTACTCGATTGGCTGATAGGTTTCATTATTTTACAGTTAAAAATACTAGACTTAATCACAAGTTCTGTACTAATGTTTTCTTGCTTAGCATTTCACAGTTTTGGAAATATCATCTGGCTTCTTGATCTTTTGACTTTATATATATATATATATATATATATATATATATATATATAATTTGTCATCTACAGACAGACTGTTTCGCTGTTTCACAGCTCATCAGTGTGACTAGATGTCCGGTTGCCTCTAGCTAGGATCGAAACCCGACTGAATTGGCGTCAGTCGGAACTTCTACCATTAAGCCGTCGGCTCACGGCAGGGATGAAGGTGAATTTTAGCGTGTTTATTTTTAGATTTAGATAAACACACAGTGACTGACAGTGACTCAATTCTGCCGAAGAGTCATGCAATATTAGCTTAATACAATGTTTTATCTTAATACAATTTTGCTTTTTTGTCTTATGACACAAAAATTTTGAGATTTTGGGACATTGTATATCAAACAAACGTCATTAAATTACAATCAACAAACGACATTAAATTCTTAAACTGGACATACATGCACCACGCTCTCTAGTATGCTGATTTGTTATTTGTCAAGTTTTTGCGCAATTTGCGCATATATAGATGAATGTATGATAAATAAGCAAAACAATATGTCATTAAAGACGACTGACAATGTACCACCATTAATCTTTTTATTAAATTTTTATTGTGTTCGTGTAAGCTATTTCTTTCTTTCGGCTACTTTATTAGTATATATCATGTTTTTATTTTTGTTTTCTTTTAATTTTTAACAGAATGTGTAGATTTGTTTATATATTTTCCTAGAGTGAACATATCATTTTTATTTTCATAACACGACCAGCATTTTGTGGTCATGTTGAATAAAAAGCTTAATCATAGTACCTTGTCAGTCGTCTTTCATTAAACTTGTATACAAGATAGATTGCTGCTCAAATGGAAAATTATACATACATATATATATATACATATACATATATATATATATATATATATATATATATATATATATATATACATATATATATATATATATATATATATATATATATATATATATATATAAATTTAAGTAATAACAAATTCTCACTTAATACCTTCAAGTTACTAAATAAAGGACTAAGCTTTTGCCTTAGCCCCCCAAGGTTTGATAAAGACACCTTGGCAAAGGACCTGAAATCCTTCTTCAGAAGAATACGGCTAAAAGCCCACTACGGGAACAATGATCAAACACCTTCCATACTTGATACATTAAAAGAGAAGAACACTAAATACACCCCACAAAACACAGACACTACTATACAAACATTTGAAATAGCCGTAACAAATGACATAAAGAAAACAATAACACGTAAGCTGCCACGTAATAATATTTCTGAAAGGGAACGTATAGCCCTCGACAGGCTGATACATAGAGATGACCTAGTCATAACACAGGCCGACAAAGGGGGTGCCACAGTGATCTGGGGGATCAAAGAATACATTAAAGAAGCAAACAAACAACTAGCCGACAAAGAAACCTATAAAAGCTTACATACAGATCCCCTCCCCGAATACCAAAAAGAATTAACCAGCTCACTACAAATAATGCTTCGCAACAACCTAATCGACAAAGAAACATGCACAATACTTACACCCACAAACATTACACCTGCTCGTTTCTATCTCCTCCCTAAAATACACAAAAACAACAACCCAGGAAGGCCCGTCATTTCATCATTCAACTGCCACACGACCAAAATTTCAAAATATGTAGACCATTACATACAACCCCTAGCTAAGGAAGTAAAATCCTACATCAGAGACACAACAGATCTACTAAACAAAATTAACCACATACAGACAGTTCCAGAGAATGCTATTCTAGTGACTATGGACGTAAGGTCACTCTATTCAAACATTAAACACTTCGAAGGGCTAACCGCCCTTCAGGAAGCACTGGCTAAAAGAGGAAAACAAGAACCTTCCACAGAAGTTATCATAAAACTCATGGAGCATATTCTCACATTTAACACTTTTAATTTCAATGGAGCACACTACCTTCAAATAAGAGGTTGTGCCATGGGCACCATTGCAGCTCCTTCATATGCTACAATATTCATGGGAAAATTTGAGGAGACCCATATCTACCCCCTCATTGGTAACGACTGCGTATTCTACGCAAGATATATCGATGACATATTCTTTATATACACGGGCAGTAATGACAAACTCACCCAATTTCTCTTGACCCTAAACACGGTACACGACTCAATTAAATTTGACTACGAAAAATCCAAAACATCAGTAACATTTTTAGACACTCACATTTACATAGATGAAAACAGGAAACTGCAAACGACACTACACACTAAAATCACCGACACCCACAACTATCTACACTTTAAGTCTACCCACCCTAAACACCTCAAAGAGAACCTTCCCTATTCGCAAGCACTTAGACTCAGAAGGATATGTTCCCACAATGAAGAATTAAACAAACACATTGAAAATCTGGAGCATCAATTCACAACACGTGGCTATAAACAACACCTAATCAGGGAACAAATAAATAAAGCAATTTCCACACCTAGAGATAACACCCTAATATACAAGATTAAAACTAAATCTAGCCGCATTCCTCTAGTAACCACTTTCAACCCCACTCTGCCTCCACTATCCCAAATAATCAAAAGTCGCTGGGAAATACTACATCTCAAACCAGACCTAAAAAAACTATTTAAGGAACCCGGCCTTCTAGCATATCGTCGACCTAAGAACCTAAAAGAAATCACAGGTAGTAACCGCATTTTAGGGGACAAAGTAATCCGTGATAAACTAACAACAAAAACAACAGGATTTTCCCAACCATGTAAAAACAAAAGAAGTTTATGTTGCAATCACGTCACACACACGAATTCATTCACTAGCTCAGTCACTAAATCTACTTACAAAATCTATCACGACTCTAACTGTAGAAGTCATAACGTAATTTACCTCCTAGAATGCACACTATGCCAGAAACAATATGTAGGAAAATCTGAATGGCCCTTTCACTACAGAATCAATAATTACCGCAATCGAATTAAGTCGACTCCCCATGAAAAATTATTACCTGTAGAACAACATTTCCGCATAGAAAAACACAATTTCAAAACCCATGCCAAATTCACCATAATTGAGAGAATAGAAAAGCCCAAAGCAGATAACACTAGAAGAATTTTAGAGTTCCATGAAAATAAGTGGATACGACGTCTACGAACCCTGTTTCCAGCCGGGTTAAATCATAAATTAAACAATATAGATAGTAGCAACACATAACCCTACAAATCAAAACCTACCCACATTCCATACCCATAGAAAAAAGACAGGCTTACGGAGGTGTTGAGGCCTCACACCTATACACACACCCACACACAACATACTCACTCACTTTCCTAATGAGCCAAATGATAACACACACCCACAGCAATATACAAGCTAACACATATACTCACTCACTCCCTTAAAAACCAAATAACACACACACACACACACACACACACACTTACCAGAGACTAAACAACTAAATAACACACACACTAAACTAAATAACACAAACACACACACACAAACACACACACACAAACACACTTACCATCCCCTCCCCAAACACAAATAAACTACTGAACTGACCAAAAAAAAGGGAATATAGCTCTTATCTCAAATGACAACTTAAAAGAGACCGTTTGACCAACACAAGGAATGTTAAAAAGATAAAAAAATAAACAATAAAAAAACAAATGAAAACTACAGACAAACGTTCGTTTTCTTCAACAAGACATTCATTTCTGTAGTTTACTGCTATAGCAAGCAGAGACATTTTTTTCTCTCCCGATGATGGCCATGTTGGTCGAAACTAGTCGAGGAATATAAATGAAATAATAATAATAAAAGCATAAGAATATTAATCTACAACCCAGTGTGTCTGAAGATTTTAATTGATTTTTCTAATAATTTTTATCGTTCAAAATATATATATATATATATATATATATATATTAAATATGTTGTGTTGAATGCTAAAGACAACATAGACCTGCATATTTTCTTTTGAATTTTCTCATCTAATGAGACTTTTTATTTGAAAATTATATTGAAATAAATATTGTCGGTACGATAGCCAAGTACTTTCTAACATCATTGTTCATCTTCAGGGTTAAAATTTTTAGTCAAGATTGTTTAAAAACATTTGCCAATTGTCTTGTTGCGGAATCATGTTGCTACACTTTTTTTTACATGATTCCGCTACAAGACAATTGGCAAAAGTTTTTTAAAAATTTTGACTAAAAATTTTGACCCTGAAGATGAACAATGCTGTTCGAAAGTACTTGGTTATCGTACGGACAATATTTATTTCGATATAATTTTCAAATAAAAAGTCTCATTAGAAAATATGAGAAAATTCAAAAGAAAATATGCATGTCTATGTTGTGTTTAACATTCAACACAACATGTTTAAAAGAAAAGTTGCTGCCAAATTACACACACACACACACACACACACACACACACACACACACACACACACACACATATGTGTGTGTTTGTGCATGTGCATGTTTGTGTGTGAATGATAAATCAATAACAAGATGTAAACTACGATTGTAAATACGATAAGCATTAGACATGAAATAACAAATTATATTATTATACATAAAATAACAGTTATTAAGAGGTAAATATATTACATTAAAATGTAATACGACAACAGTGATGAAGCAAATTGATGATGATGCACCAGACATAACACAAAGAAATGACTTCAAAATTGCCCTGGTAAAATTGAAATTACTCAGACACGGGGGAAAATTCTACTTATATATCAGTCAAAAACAGAAACACGTCGCTAATATAGAAACATGTAAATAAATATAGTATTCGTACTTTGGTGTGTGAGACAGTATCTTGCATCTATACACAACTACAGGGTACGATGGATAAAATGTCGCCATTTCATATTTTTTCATTTTGCGCAGGCGCATTGGTTGTTTGAGTTTCTCAACTATGCACTTTAGTAGAGACAGTTGCGCAGCATATGCGAGAAAAAGATCACCATGAGGCAATTCACCCTGCCAGAAATTTGGAGACGGCATACTGTCCTGCTTGGCATTCGAGCTGGATGCTCCGATACGAAAATTTCAGTGAGTTTTGACGTCAATCTTATGGCAGTGCAGAGAATTCAGAAAGATTTGGATGGTATATTCAGACAACGTCATGGTGTTAAAAGTAATCACTAGTGATGGCGGGTTTATGCCTCCATCTCACCACAAGACATCACAATCTACACGAAGGCCTACATCAAGTGCTTTAAGTAGGTAGTGCTGGACTGGATGAAGGAGATGACTGCTGGGAAATATGTCGGGCAATGGAATAGTGTACCATGACACACAATAAGAAGAACCCAGTCATGCCTGTCAGACAATTTCTGTGATCACATAACCGCTTACATCGGACCACTTAACTCCCCAAACTGCAACAACATTGATTATTATGCATGGTGCGCAGTTGAGCGAGAGACCAACAAAACTCCTTGCAACACCAAAGATGACCTGAAGGCAATGATTGTGGCAGCATTCACCAACGTAAACAAGAATAGCATCCAGAAGAGATGCAGGAAATTCCGAAGCCGTCTGAAGGTCGTAGTTGGAGCCAATGGCGATTTCATTGAGTATATTTACTGTTGAGTATTTCAATATGTTCTTGTATAATTTTGCTAATAGATCTGTTAATATATGTCAGTGTAATTTTCATTTTTGCGTAATTTAGACATGACGCCTGAGAGAATTTTTTTAAGTCTGTTCAACCGTAATTTACGAGGAAAATCTACCTCAGAGTTATATTAATGTTTACCAATTATTTTTCTGATTACTGCAAAGCTTATTCCAAAGCTTTTGTTTTCTCAGTCACTAGAAAATAATATTGATTCTACATAATAATAAGACGAAGGCGAATATGCATCCCTTAATTTCTTCTCCTCTGTTGGACTTAGTAAAATTTCTCTTTATGATATCTATGTTAATCCTTGTGTTAGGAACCATTTATATAAGCACGTTAGCTAGGTTATGTTTTCTTTTTCTAAGCCCTATTTCCTCATTCTTCAACATATAAATTTCTAAGCCTTATTTCCTCATTATTCAGCCGATAAATTTCTAAGCCATATTTCCTCATTATTCACACTATAAATTTCTAAGCCCTATTTCATCATTGTTCACCCTATAAATTTATAAGCACTAATTCCTTATTATATACCCTATAAATTTCTATGCCCTATTTCCTCATTATTCACCATATAAATTTCTAAGCCCTATTTCCTCATTATTCACCCTATAAATTTCTAATCCCTATTTCCTCATTATTCACACTATAAATTTATCTGCCTTATTCCCTCATTATTCACCCTATAAATTTATCTGCCTTATTCCCTCATTATTCACCCTATAAATGTCTAAGCCCTATTTCCTCATTACTAACCCTATAACTTTCTATGCCCTATTACCTCATTATTCACCCTATAAATTTCTAAGCCCTATTTCCTCATTATTCACCCTATAAATTTATAAGCCCTATTTCCTCATTATTCACACTATAAATTTATCTGCCCTATTTCCTCATTATTCACCCTATAAATGTCTAAGCCCTATTTCCTCATTACTAACCCTATAACTTTCTAAGCCCTATTTCCTCATTATTTACCCTATAAATTTCTTAGCCCTATTTCCTCATTATTCATCCTATAAATTTCCATTATCCTTTTCTGGGGAAAATCATAAGTGTCCATAGTTTTCCATTTTTCTAAACCTCGTCGTTCCTTACATATTCAGTTTGTTATTCTCAATATATTTCCGTAGAACCACATTTCTGTTGCTTCAAGACATTTCTTCATCTGTGATGATATTGTCAATAATTCAGTACCATATAGGAAGTCTGATATTTCAGTATTTTTATCTTTGTTTCTAACGGAACTTTCTGTTATTAATTGCTTAGCTTTTGTAAGGCATTTTCTCTATCCCAATATGCCTTCCGATTATGGCGTCACATTTTCCGTCCTCTTTTAAAACACTTGTTAGATATTTACATTTTTATGCTTAATTTTGTTTTACCTAAAATTTGCAATTATTAAGACGAGCTGTTATTTATTTTTGCTGACAAACATACGTTCTGTCTTCTTACAATTCATGTTTAGTCTTTTATATTTTTATTTATTTTACTATCTTATGTTGGTGCTATTTTTTTGCTTTCTTTCTGTATCTGCTATCAGCACTGTATCATCTGTATATGTATTGTTGTTAAGATTGTAACCGTCAAAGAGACCTGATAACACTTTCCTATTTTCTCAACATTGCTTTACTGAAACTGTTGAATCACGTAGAATATTGAAATTGATTCCTTGTTTCGAAAGTCTATTGAAACTAAAACTAACTTCAGGGCAAATGTGGATCTTGGATCCAAACTAAAGATGCTCAACTGGAAATCTTACCCACGCTCATTATCCTAGAAGTATTGTCGGTTGCATGTACTACTCAGGAAAGCACCTGACTACTACTTACAGACTCCATCGTTACAAGAGTCAGATCATAGGAAATAAATTTCTGCTGTAATGAGTTTGGTGTAACTGATTCCTCACTGTCCAGATTTGACAGAGGTCAAAAGCGATTTACACAGACGAAACTTATTTTGTCACTCTTTACATGGTAAACGTTTAGTTGAGCTACATTCATTTCTCTAACCAGTACAGTCATTCACATATTAGACTCACCAAACCACATACACGGTAACAAATCATCCTTATTTATTTCGCATCCCTTTGGTAAACCGTCCTGGCTATGACGATAAACTACATCCGCGTCCCGTGTAAGATAATAAACTACGTCCAACAGCCAGGCCTCTGAGAAGGAGCGTTTGAGTATGGTGGAACGACCTCTTAATTGCTGGCGTTCCCAGGACCACCTTGACCCGGGTTGGTAGCACCGGTTAGGGTCCCGGCTATGGGCAAATAGTTGACACGCAAACTTGTGTAAAACAGATTTTTTTAACAGAAATACTTTGTAATAAAAAAAAATATTACCAGCAATAATTTTTGGATGAAAAATTATTATCAGAAATACTTTTAAAAGAATACCAGCAATATAAGAGATATACAATCTTTGAAAAAAATATGACCACCTATAGATTTCTTCCAGGAAAAATATTCCATGAAATAGATTTTTAAACAAAAACATTACCAGCAATAAAAATTTTGTTGGCATTAAATAACCCATTAAGGTTGATATGCCGTAAACAAACCAAACCAAAGCAAACCAGACCTTTGGTAAAACGAAGGTTCCACCTAAACAGCTTCTTCCCAAGAATTACCACTTCGTGGTACAGGCTCCCTTAGTGATGCTTTCCTGTTCAAGTTTAATAGTTAACTGTTAGCTATCCTAGATATCTTCATAATATGAACCGTTTATTTCTTCCTTAACACCATTATCTGTTAAAATAATCTCATACATTGAGTGACACTTTGACTTTCTATTGAATGTCGAATCGTATGAAAATGCATATGATTCTACCGGTGTATTTTTTTTCAAATTTTTTATCTTGATTTCCTAAAGTTTAACAAAAATATTTATGCATCTTGGGCTTTCCTTTTCCTTTCTTTGTGAATTTGTTTCCATGTAAAGTCAATTTAATTATATATTGATCATTAAAGAAATCAACATGCAAATATTAACGTGATTTTGCATCGTCTTTCGATGTTAATCGAATTTTGATTATCTATATGTCATTTTTCATGACCTTTATGTTTTATGCAATATAATTGCTAGAAAGAAAAAAAATTAAAATGATTATCTCAAAATTATGCTGTGCCGTAGTAAGATTGTATGCTTAAGATAGGGGTGAATAACATATGATTAAGGATTTAAAAAAGGTCAATAAACACTCACGCAGGTTGTTGAAAATATATCGTATTTCTGAAGCACTTTATATTCGACATGACCATTTGACGGTCAGAAATACCGCAAAAGAACAGCCGTATGATGTGGGTGCCGTTTCCTTAGCCCGTGAAATAACGAATTAGCAACGAGCGAGAATGCAAGTTTTCCAATTAAAAAAAATATTTGTTCTTCTAAATTTCATTTCAGTGAGACTTTTTTTTCATTTCGTACGGACACGTTGACATGAGGGATATTCAAACAAGGTAGTTTTTCTCACTCAATTCACTTTTTGTACAAAGACAATTAAGCGGCTAAATATTACTATTTGAAAATAACAACTTATTACTACAAGAAAACATTTCTTCATCAAAATGTGATCAGTAGGAAACATACATTTCGACGTTGTGTATTGACATCCATAGAGACTAATGCAGTGACATAAAGCGTACGGAACTAGGAGGAATACAGAACATAGTCGCAGAAACACAAATTGTAGCTACATATACTATTATAAGAATGTCGTATCTCTTCGTTAAGGAGTTAGTTAAAATAGGTGTTGTGTGAAAAATATATTCTGACATGTCTTTATACAAATATTTCATCATACGTAGATTACACTTAAGTCATTGTGAAAGAAATAAACGATTCTCGTGTAAGATAATCATCTTTGAATCTGATGTCATTCTTAGTTGCTTGACAAACTGAAAACACCGGGAACTGTAACAAACACCTGACCTTGTGCCCTACGATGCAATGCTTACTCAATAGCCTAATTATATAATGGAAACGAATTGATTGTCATTGGGTAATAATTGGATTAATTTAAAAATAAATATTTTGGATTTTTTACTTTTTTATTTCTACGTTGGTTTGTAATGGTCATTCGTAAAATAATTGCCCTGAGAAAAATCAATCAAAATTATTTATTGATCCGCGGTAGAATTTTTCTCTCTCTCCATCTTTTTAACTGGATCTTTCTTAAAAGTTTTTTAACTGAATTAAATTTCGAAACCAATTATAATCTTACATGAAACTTTTCTTAAATTAAATAGCGAACAAAAAAAAACGTGAATAAACTCAAAACGCTTGTTCGCACTAAAGCGATACTTCCACGGGTGTGTGTTAAAATCAATTTAAAAATCCGTTGACCTCATTCATTAAAAATATTTCATTTTGTTTCCTTTCTTGATAAACGAATTTTGAAAAGTCTATTGACAGTTCTTGAAGAACAACAACAAAAAAGAGCATAATTGCTGTTGCAAACATTAATTCCTATTCTTATTCATAAAATGTTGAGCCGATATAATTAAGAATATATTTGTCATTAAAAGAAAAAAAATATTTAGAGCTGTACGGAAATTTTCGAATATATTTATATTCATACCCTCTATATATGTTGTTTGCTAACTTTGGCTTAAATATAGCATGAGGCCAAATAATTGAGCAAGGATTGAGAAAAGAAGACAGTATTACGTTAAATGTAAGATGAGAAGCACTTTCCAAGTCTATATTAGAAGAAGGAAATTTTGGCGACAATGTGAAATTAATTATTATTTCAACAACCAAATTGATGACAGCCGTGTTATACAAAATGATAGAAATATATGTAAATTGTTTTCAGATAGAGTGTATCTGTAACGGAATAAAAATAGACAAGAGGAAAAACTAATCCGTGCCAATGCGTTTCGGCCTCTGCTAGACTTTATAACGACAATGTTACATATTGTTTCGTCAATATCCCAACAAACAAATTGTGGGTATAGAAAGAAAATATATAAATTTATTTTATGCAGTTTCTGGACGAGAGCGTGTAATCCAGCGTAATAAGCCGTTGAACTCTCGGTCACGATGGCTTCTAACTCTTTTTTCCACACACAGATTTGTTTATATATTCGGAAAGGTTTTCAAACATTACCAAATATGTTTTACTCTGCTGTGGTATCAGCAAACAGATAATAAAAAACTGAAAATCGCCCAAAGTGAGAGACTTAGACGAAACGCTTAAATAAATAAATTCAAATGATAAATCAAGATTTATTGTTGATACATACATAAATATCAACACGTCAACCCCCATACACAGACACAAACGCGCGGACACACATATATTTATATATGATATATTTATATAAAAAAATATATATGTGATATATATATATATATATATATATATATACATATATATATGTGTGTATATATATCACAAAAATGCTCACACACAAGCGCACACACATTGTGCGTGTACATATGTGTGTATGTGTTGTGGTGTGTATATATATATATATCACAAAACATGCACACACAAAGACGCGCGTGCGCGCGCGCACACACACACACACACACACACACACACACACACACACGTATATATATATATATATATATATATATATATATATATATATATATATATATATATATATATATATACTTCTGTGCGTTTGTGTCTGTGTGTGGTGGTTGATATGTTGGAATTTATGTATCTATCAAAAATTGATCTTGATATGTGATATCTATATATTTATATATGTCACAAAACATACACACAAAAACGCGCGCGCACACACACACACACATATATATATATATATATATATATATGTATATATATATATACAGTGTAACCAGATATAATAGACCCTGATATAAGAGAAACCCGGATATAAGAGAGATTTTATCTGGACCCGCCCTCCCCGATATAAGAGAGTTCGTTTTGAGTGACAGTGTGATGTCGTAAATCGGTCAAACAGAGGTCAGTTAGAGAGAGAGTGAAGTTCAATGACTTAATCTTGACTAGTCTAGAGACACGGAGTGCCCAATCTGTGTCTGTAGGAAACACCCGCAAGCTTATGATTTTGCTTTGTCTGTCTAAGGGTAGCGCTGCCCGCTTTTTTGCCGACTTTGCTTGTCGTTGCATTTACTGGACAGCACTTTCACGTTACCCACTGTTCTGTTGAGTCAGAAGTTTGTCTGTTTGTTAATTTTGCCACAGAAAACCGTTTGCTTGCGATCATTGCGATTAGTGATGTCGGCGTCTCAACGAAAATCTCTGAGCATTTCTGAACAGTTGAAGCTCATCGACGATGTCAAAGTGAAGAAACTCAAAATGGCCGCTGCAGCCAAAAAGTACGGAATCGGTTATTCAACAGCAGCAAAATTTCTCAAGAAAGAAGACAATCTCAGATCTTGCATGCAAATGAACGGAAACACTAATCGCAAACGAAAGCGCCAATCCGTGCACAAGGACGTTAACGGAGCGCTTACACGAATGGTTTACGCAAGCATGTGATCATGGAGCTACCTTCACCGATCATGTCCTCAGACAGAAAGCATCACAACTAGCTGTAAATCTTGAAATTGATTTTGAACCGAGCAATGGCTGGCTCATGCGCTGGAAGCAGGCCAATAACGTTCCGTTCAAAAAAATTTCACGGCGAATCCACGTCAGCAGATCATGGTTCTGCCAACGAATGGGTGACAAACGTTTTGCCGCAACTTTTTCGTGGATATGATCCAAAAGATGTTTGGAACTGTGATGAAACGGGAATTTTCTACAAAGCCATGCCGTCTGGATCTTTGCGATTTGCCGGCGACGAAGAGTTAAATGGGACAAAAGTTCCCAATGACAGACTCACGATGCTTCAGTTCACAAACATGGACGGCAGTGACAAGCAAGCTGTAGTTGTTGGTAAGTCGGCAAAACCACGCTGCTTTAAAAATGTCAAAACTCTGCCGTTTTCTTACTTCGCTAATCGTAAAGCCTGGATGACTAGTCAGCTGTTTGCTGACGTTATGAAAACGCTTGATCGAAAAATGATTGCTCAAAATCGAAAGATTATTCTGTTTTTGGACAATGCAACTTGTCATAACTTACTGCTGGGTACAAATCTGTCAAACATCAAATTGTCGTTCATGTCACCTAACATCACCAGTCTCATTCAACCTTTGGATCAAGGCATCATTCGTTCATTCAAAGCGTATTATCGTCAGGAACTTGTTCGAATGCAAATCGCAGCGATCGATGTTACACCGCCAGTGCCGCTGTCCCAAGTGGCCAAGCAGATAACTGTTTTGAAGGCCATGCACATGATGAAACGAGCACTTTTCATGGTCAAACCGTCAACAATTCAAAATTGTTTTAAAAAGGCCGGCTTTGTCATTGAATCACAGGCTGAAGTGAAAGAAATACTCGACGAAAATGATCAAGTTTCTCCACCATCGGGCATGGAGCAAACAGATTTTGACGAATTTATCAGCTTCGGCGACCGTACACAATATTATGGAGAACTGACTGACACGGACATCACACGTGGTATAAAATCGGATGATCAAGATTTTGATGAAGATGATGATGCTGAAAGCGTAAGTTCTGAAGTTTCTGAAAGTGACAAACCAGTGCCAAATTCTCTGGCTGCATTGAATGCGCTTGAAACTCTGACAGCCTACTTTGAAGCAAAAAGCAGTAATCCTGATGGCGCATTGAAAATGATTTACGGACTGTATGAAAGTGTTCATGATGTTAACAAAGAGATTTCTGTACAATAAAAAATGACTGACTTTTTTAAGAAAAAGTAATTTTTGATTGAATTATTTGTGAAAACTGATTGAAAATGTATTTTTGTCTGTGTTTTTGTGTTTTTTATGTCTGTAACTGTTAAATAAACTAGTGTTCTTTACGTAAAAAGCGTTATATGAAGTGTTCCCATACTTACCTAAACAAAATAGACCAAACCCTGATATAACAGAAACCCGGATATAAGAGACTCCTTCTCCGGTCCCGACAACTCTCTTATATCCGGGTTATACTGTATATATATATATATATATATATATATATATATATATATATATATATATATATATATATGAAATGTTTCTCCACATACATTCTATTAATGGTCTATCCTTACTTTCTGATATCGAGCAAAATCCTGCCTGCTTAATATGCCTTTCCGCCAGTATACTACGAAAAATTAAAACATGTTTTTTGCACCGAACACTCTTATAATTTAATTTTATATATATATATATACATATATATATATATATATATATATACATATATATATATATAGATATATATATATATATATATATATATATATATATATATATATATATATATATATATGCGTGTTTCATTAAGGTACTACGGTTAACCTTTTTATTTAATTTTTCTTGTGTCCGATCAAGAGCTTTTTCTTTTCATGACGAAGGGTGTATGAGAACTGTCCAAATGTTTTAAATTTCCGACCACTTTCGGCTATACCTTTAGCCGTTATCAAGGATGATTCGATTTTTTAGCTTAAATGAGTGTGTGCGTTATGTGTATATCTTAGTGTGTGGTAGGGATGTTTTTTTAATTTGAGAATACGGTTAGCACTTTGTGGCCTTGTTCGTAGTTTATATTGTTAAGAGTTGGTTTTTCTTTTTTATTATTAAAGCTTCCATTATTTTAAATCTATTTTTACAGGTGGATGCAGTTAATATATTTGTGTTTTCGACTAGTATGTTTCTAATGGAGTCTGGTATATTTGTGTGTGTGTGTTTAAATGGGTTCTAATGGAACTGTGATCAGATAGGTGTAACGTAAGACGTCTGGATAAGCATGCAGTTGTGTAACCGATGTAATTATTTATGAGTCCGGTTGACCTCATAGATAATGTTCGTTCTTTGTAATATTGACTTAGCTGGTGTGTTGTTATTTTTGAGGATAAGGTTAGCTGTCTTAAATATTTTATAATAGATAATTAATTTGATAAATAAACTACTACTGTACTTTGAAAATTACTATATACTCTACATCCTTGAAGAGTGTTAAAGTACCCTTTCAGCCGACACCGCCCTATCAACATGAAAAAAATCATGATACTCGGTCGAAGAGAAAATTGATGTGGGCGTCATCGATGTCACATTTTTATCAATTATCCTCTGTGTATTTTAATAGGTGATTTATTGATGCTGTCGATATTGTTACTATGTAATTTCGAACGATTCTTTTCACAGACCTTTTCACTTTTATGCTTCATAATGAAATATGTTTAATGAAAAAAGAAATTGCAGAATGAATTGAATGTAAGTAAAACTCTGGAGAAATACAATCTGCGCTCAATCCGAGCAGATGTAAGAATTTTCTTGACTCTTCCCGAAATAGTAAAACAAAGTATGCAATATGAGTTCAGATAGCTTCTAGACATACAGGAACACCAATAAAAAAAATGTTCGATCTCCAAGTTAATGTATTTATATTAAGAACACGAAAATCTGTCGTTCTTTGGTGGTAATTATATTTACTTTCATTTCAGCTAGCAAACGCTTTAACAGAAAATTGAATGAAAAGAACAAAAAGCATATTGTTTCATTATTTTTATCTACATGCATTTCATTATATCTAAGTTTAAAGACTAATGCCGTCGCGAAATAAATCTACTTACCGACACTGAGAATCAAACGTGGAAAATAGCGGCGAAAAGGAGCATGAAGAAGTCAGCCTTTTGATCTTATGGCATTTGCCGAGCGGAAGAACCCGCTGAAGACTCTAATGGGAGAACGATGATGCACCCAACGGCTTCCGCCATTTTTTTGTCTTCTTCGTTTTCCTGAAGTAATCAATTGATTGCTACAGGCTTCAGACAGTCGTTGAGTTAGATTTAATCAAAAGAAGAACGCAAAGATAATCATGTTCGCCGCTCTTCAATAACAATCAGCTTCGATCCGAACACGTGAAAAGGTCAGCCCATGAAATATGCAAGCTATTGCGTGAATTACAGAGAACCAGATTCATGCCAACGCTGTATTTGATGCATTGAAAACCGTGTTACGAATCCGGATCAAAAGTGGCCACCACCCCACCGTCTGAGCCACCGTCTGACTACGCAGTGTATATTTATGATATAAAGTCTTGAATTCTGACATAAAACATCTTCTACTGCATCTTATTTTACTTCATCTCTGTGTCGTGTCCACTCAAGACCAGGGCTATCATTGATCCCAATAGCATCCTATCCTTCGTGAAACTTAGCCGCGTTTCTCCTTTCGTCAAACCCCCGTTCCTTATTCTGGCGTCCATGCAGCCGAGCTCATCAGGCTCGCTGCCTTCCCCTATCTCTCTTGCCACTGATATGCCTCATGAGAGTTTGCGTTTCTAATCCCTTCTTACTTATTAAGTGCCTAAAACATTTCAGCTTTCTCGTTCTGATTCTGTGTATAAGTGATATTTTGTTACCGTTTTTAAGACTTTCTCGTTGCTTAATTACTGCGTCTATTAAAATATTCTGTAGAACTGCCATAGAAGTGTAGATTTCACTGTCATACCTAAGTTTTGATATCACCTAGAAATTCACCGCTGTTTATTCCGTTTAAATATATTTTCGCACGCGTAACTTGTAATGTATGCGATTATAGTAACAGATATCGATGCCGATAGTAGAACCGGTGAAACAACGGTAAGAATTTTCAAAGTTGCGTTCAAAAAGCTTCGCAAAGTACGAAGAAAAAAGAGGAAAGAGAATAGGGAATACTGGACAATTTAATAACAGTTAATGAGGAGAATTAAGCCAATATAGATGCTCTATAGAAAAATACTGAGGATTTCATGTGCACGATGAGGTTGTTTTAACGAAAATCCGAATAGAAATGGAATTTTCGCATAGGATCAGAAAATTTCAGTTAAAATTTTGGGGAGAAATAACGAGGAAAGGGGAGCTTTTGTAAACTGAAAGCAAGAAGGGCCGAGGAGAATAGCGATTATGTTGCTAGTCACTTGCATTCACTTTCAAACTTGAAAAAGCATGCATGTGTATCTTCTCCACCCAGTTATCGGATAAATAGTAGAGTAGACTGATTTCTTCAGCCTTGACTAGCAACCAGCCTAAAGATAACGTAAACTCTGAATTACAACCATAAACAGAATGCAACGGAAACAAATTTCCATTATTTTTCCCCAAATGAATGGGAGTCCGACATAATTAGGTAAATTAATTTGTTGGCGTACCATGATGGCATACTCATGGTAGATCACATATGTCCTTGAAGAACAGGTTAAAAATATTCTAAATTCGAAATCAAAATCTATTCTATAATAATAATAATAATAATAATAATGATGATGAGGAGGATGTTAATTCTGTAACTATATATTTACCGGTCAATAATTCATATCCCTCTTATTTGGGAAAATGATATACCTTCATTATGACAACATTCAGAATTACTTGACATTAGCATAAACAAAAATGGAACATCTCGGTCGTAATAAGAATGGACAGGTTGTTAATACTGATTTAAAAAAAAATAAGGATTAGCTTTCTTACGGTAAATTTAGTTTGAATAATTTAAAAAAAAAACGCCATACTTTGTTATTTGAGACAGTGTCCGGACCTGGAATCTCAGCTTCAGTCACTTTCCTAACACCGTAATGTAGCTTCTCTGTGACTTTTGATAAATAATTTCATGGTAATTGTGATGATGAACTCTACTCTATGCTTACTAGATGTTATTAACTTAAGTGCATTATTAGATTGGCGGCAAGATCTCATAATTTTACAGTTGGAATGGCTAGATGTAACCGTAGATTCTATGGTAACAGTTCCTTTTCTATCATTTTTTGTTTCTGGAACACTCTTTCGTCTTCTTCTTTCCAGTCAAGATTGTTCGCCAAAAATGTAAATGTAACGTCAATCGTTATCTTCTGTCTTCGTAATTTCTGTTCTTTTAACTTTATCACTGCTTAATAATCTTCTTGTTATATTATTCAATCCCCAGTAACGCCTGCGTGTTAGTGGCTTTATTGCTTTGCTTAGGGTGAAAATGATTTTTAAAATATCGTTTTAATTGCATAGAGAAATTTATTATATAACACACACAGAAGATATAAAGCGTTTCATTGCAAAATTTATCAAATATATTATCGTTATTCATCCAATCTACGAGTAAACTCCTTCAATAGCAATAAAAAATGCATTATTATCTGCCGATCGTTGTTTTGTCAACCCTTTCTATCAGTGCAGGCATATAATTATCCGTGAAGTGTTATAAAAGACGATGAAAATATGACACAGAAATCCAAAGATACGTAACACATAAAAACAAGTAAACAGTAAACAATTGTTGGGGCGCACCCACCTTCACAACCACAATAGACTGATCCTGTTATTATAAATAGAACAGTAGTTCTAGAGACTGTGAGTAGTGTAGCAGTGTACGCAGTCTCTGACTGTGCGCTGCTCCTGTCGAACTCTCTGCTTTGGCAGAGAGGAACCCGGACGAGGCTTTGCCGCAGGGCAAAGTGTCGTCCGGGGAGGTAGACATTCCCTGAACCCGTTTATACGGGTTCTAAATGGGCATATTTTTGGCCGAGCCTACGGGCTCGGTAAGCCCACATTAAACCGGCCTTGTGCCACATTCGACCCACGTGGGAGGGTTGTTAAATACCGTAGTGTAGCAGTGTACGCAGTCTCTGACTGTGCGCTGCTCCTGTCGAACTCTCTGCTTTGGCAGAGAGGAACCCGGACGAGGCTTTGCCGCAGGGCAAAGTGTCGTCCGGGGAGGTAGACAGTCCCTGAATCCGTTTATACGGGTTGTAAATGGGCATATTTTTGGCCGAGCCTACGGGCTCGGTAAGCCCACATTAAACCGGCCTTGTGCCACATTCGACCCACGTGGGAGGGTTGTTAAATACCGTAGTGTAGCAGTGTACGCAGTCTCTGACTGTGCGCTGCTCCTGTCGAACTCTCTGCTTTGGCAGAGAGGAACCCGGACGAGGCTTTGCCGCAGGGCAAAGTGTCGTCCGGGGAGGTAGACATTCCCTGAACCCGTTTATACGGGTTGTAAATGGGCATATTTTTGGCCGAGCCTACGGGCTCGGTAAGCCCACATTAAACCGGCCTTGTGCCACATTCGACCCACGTGGGAGGGTTGTTAAATACCGTAGTGTAGCAGTGTACGCAGTCTCTGACTGTGCGCTGCTCCTGTCGAACTCTCTGCTTTGGCAGAGAGGAACCCGGACGAGGCTTTGCCGCAGGGCAAAGTGTCGTCCGGGGAGGTAGACAGTCCCTGAACCCGTTTATACGGCTTCTAAATGGGCATATTTTTGGCCGAGCCTACGGGCTCGGTAAGCCCACATTAAACCGGCCTTGTGCCACATTCGACCCACGTGGGAGGGTTGTTAAATACCGTAGTGTAGCAGTGTACGCAGTCTCTGACTGTGCGCTGCTCCTGTCGAACTCTCTGCTTTGGCAGAGAGGAACCCGGACGAGGCTTTGCCGCAGGGCAAAGTGTCGTCCGGGGAGGTAGACATTCCCTGAACCCGTTTATACGGGTTCTAAATGGGCATATTTTTGGCCGAGCCTACGGGCTCGGGGAGCCCACATTAAACCGGCCTTGTGCCACATTCGACCCACGTGGGAGGGTTGTTAAATACCGTAGTGTAGCAGTGTACGCAGTCTCTGACTGTGCGCTGCTCCTGTCGAACTCTCTGCTTTGGCAGAGAGGAACCCGGACGAGGCTTTGCCGCAGGGCAAAGTGTCGTCCGGGGAGGTAGACAGTCCCTGAACCCGTTTATACGGGTTGTAAATGGGCATATTTTTGGCCGAGCCTACGGGCTCGGTAAGCCCACATTAAACCGGCCTTGTGCCACATTCGACCCACGTGGGAGGGTTGTTAAATACCGTAGTGTAGCAGTGTACGCAGTCTCTGACTGTGCGCTGCTCCTGTCGAACTCTCTGCTTTGGCAGAGAGGAACCCGGACGAGGCTTTGCCGCAGGGCAAAGTGTCGTCCGGGGAGGTAGACATTCCCTGAACCCGTTTATACGGGTTCTAAATGGGCATATTTTTGGCCGAGCCTACGGGCTCGGTAAGCCCACATTAAACCGGCCTTGTGCCACATTCGACCCACGTGGGAGGGTTGTTAAATACCGTAGTGTAGCAGTGTACGCAGTCTCTGACTGTGCGCTGCTCCTGTCGAACTCTCTGCTTTGGCAGAGAGGAACCCGGACGAGGCTTTGCCGCAGGGCAAAGTGTCGTCCGGGGAGGTAGACAGTCCCTGAACCCGTTTATACGGGTTGTAAATGGGCGTATTTTTGGCCGAGCCTACGGGCTCGGTAAGCCCACATTAAACCGGCCTTGTGCCACATTCGACCCACGTGGGAGGGTTGTTAAATACCGTAGTGTAGCAGTGTACGCAGTCTCTGACTGTGCGCTGCTCCTGTCGAACTCTCTGCTTTGGCAGAGAGGAACCCGGACGAGGCTTTGCCGCAGGGCAAAGTGTCGTCCGGGGAGGTAGACAGTCCCTGAACCCGTTTATACGGCTTCTAAATGGGCATATTTTTGGCCGAGCCTACGGGCTCGGTAAGCCCACATTAAACCGGCCTTGTGCCACATTCGACCCACGTGGGAGGGTTGTTAAATACCGTAGTGTAGCAGTGTACGCAGTCTCTGACTGTGCGCTGCTCCTGTCGAACTCTCTGCTTTGGCAGAGAGGAACCCGGACGAGGCTTTGCCGCAGGGCAAAGTGTCGTCCGGGGAGGTAGACAGTCCCTGAACCCGTTTATACGGGTTCTAAATGGGCATATTTTTGGCCGAGCCTACGGGCTCGGTAAGCCCACATTAAACCGGCCTTGTGCCACATTCGACCCACGTGGGAGGGTTGTTAAATACCGTAGTGTAGCAGTGTACGCAGTCTCTGACTGTGCGCTGCTCCTGTCGAACTCTCTGCTTTGGCAGAGAGGAACCCGGACGAGGCTTTGCCGCAGGGCAAAGTGTCGTCCGGGGAGGTAGACAGTCCCTGAACCCGTTTATACGGGTTCTAAATGTGCATATTTTTGGCCGAGCCTACGGGCTCGGGGAGCCCACATTAAACCGGCCTTGTGCCACATTCGACCCACGTGGGAGGGTTGTTAAATACCGTAGTGTAGCAGTGTACGCAGTCTCTGACTGTGCGCTGCTCCTGTCGAACTCTCTGCTTTGGCAGAGAGGAACCCGGACGAGGCTTTGCCGCAGGGCAAAGTGTCGTCCGGGGAGGTAGACAGTCCCTGAACCCGTTTATACGGGTTCTAAATGGGCATATTTTTGGCCGAGCCTACGGGCTCGGTAAGCCCACATTAAACCGGCCTTGTGCCACATTCGACCCACGTGGGAGGGTTGTTAAATACCGTAGTGTAGCAGTGTACGCAGTCTCTGACTGTGCGCTGCTCCTGTCGAACTCTCTGCTTTGGCAGAGAGGAACCCGGACGAGGCTTTGCCGCAGGGCAAAGTGTCGTCCGGGGAGGTAGACAGTCCCTGAACCCGTTTATACGGGTTCTAAATGGGCATATTTTTGGCCGAGCCTACGGGCTCGGGGAGCCCACATTAAACCGGCCTTGTGCCACATTCGACCCACGTGGGAGGGTTGTTAAATACCGTAGTGTAGCAGTGTACGCAGTCTCTGACTGTGCGCTGCTCCTGTCGAACTCTCTGCTTTGGCAGAGAGGAACCCGGACGAGGCTTTGCCGCAGGGCAAAGTGTCGTCCGGGGAGGTAGACAGTCCCTGAACCCGTTTATACGGGTTCTAATGGGCATATTTTTGGCCGAGCCTACGGGCTCGGTAAGCCCACTTTAAACCGGCCTTGTGCCACATTCGACCCACGTGGGAGGGTTGTTAAATACCGTAGTGTAGCAGTGTACGCAGTCTCTGACTGTGCGCTGCTCCTGTCGAACTCTCTGCTTTGGCAGAGAGGAACCCGGACGAGGCTTTGCCGCAGGGCAAAGTGTCGTCCGGGGAGGTAGACAGTCCCTGAACCCGTTTATACGGGTTCTAAATGGGCATATTTTTGGCCGAGCCTACGGGCTCGGTAAGCCCACATTAAACCGGCCTTGTGCCACATTCGACCCACGTGGGAGGGTTGTTAAATACCGTAGTGTAGCAGTGTACGCAGTCTCTGACTGTGCGCTGCTCCTGTCGAACTCTCTGCTTTGGCAGAGAGGAACCCGGACGAGGCTTTGTCGCAGGGCAAAGTGTCGTCCGGGGAGGTAGACAGTCCCTAAACTCGTGTATACGGGTTGTAAATGGGCATATTTTTGGCCGAGCCTACGGGCTCGGTAAGCCCACTTTAAGCCGGCCTTGTGCCACATTCGACCCACGTGGGAGGGTTGTTAAATACCGTAGTGTAGCAGTGTAGTGCAGTGCAGAGTGAGACTTCTGTAGTGATCAGTTACACTTCCGTTTCTCGACCGGAAGATATCGTTGGACTTTATTACTATTTCTTATTGTTACTACTAACCTACGTTCGTTCTACTACTAATCTCTCTCTGATGTAAATACCTCTCTGAATTTACCAGTATTTTTCCCTACGACTGTATTTGTTCGTTATTACCATATACTCACGTGGAAACACTCAACATCTCAACAGTGGCGACGAAGGATGTTTTATTGATCTCAACAACAATAAGACATGCCAAGTTGCTATATATATATATATATATATATATATATATATATACACACACACACACACACATATATATATATATACGCACATACACAAATATATATATATATTTATATATATATATATATATACACACACACACACAAATATATATATATGTATGTATATGTATATACACACACACACACACACACACACACACACACACACACACACACACACACACACACACACATATATATATATATATATATATATATATATATATATATATATATATATATATGACAATGCACTGTGATCATCAGTCACGATCCGGGAAGCAACATTTTAATCAGACGTACAGTACACATATATTCGGTGCCTCGGGAGATGTACCGATGCGTAGAAAAACATTTTTTTTATTATGTTCCCAAGATGTCATACATGTTATTGACACGAAAAGGAGGAAAACTTAGCCGAGTTCAAATTACGATATTCTCTACAAAAAGACATGATTTCTTCTTTTCTTCTCCTCGCTATTGATGTTTTGTTACATTGTTTTCATTTTTACTATTTTTCACCCATTTCAAGGCCCCAGATCCACTCAAAATAGAGGGTAATTATGTAGTGTTGCATTAGCGTAAGGAAGGGCAAGAAGTGAAATTCTTTGGGGCTATATAGGAAAGATAACTCATATCCTTCAAACCTATAAATCAACCATTCGACCTTGCATGGAATATTGCTGTCATATATGGTCGGGATCCCCCGCTGTTTATCTTAGGGTCCTCGACAAAATCCAGAGACTGATATGCAGTGTGTTTGGCCCTGATTTGGCATCTCGTTTACAGTCGCTCTCTCACAGACGTTCCGTCGCCTCTCTCTGTCTTTACTACAAATACTTTCACATTAAATGCTCCGACGAGCTATTTTCGCTTGGTCCCAAACTACATGAATTTAAACGTGCCACTAGGTCAGCATCTCAGTCCCACCCTTTCATTGTCGAAATGAAGCCGTCTCTTCTACTCCAATAGC
>OZ038496.1:79824926-79837426 GCA_964036315.1 Acanthosepion esculentum
AATGGTGAGAGGAAAATATCATTCAGGCATTCAGTAATGGTACCAACATTTATATCTTTAAAGACCCTTCAAGAGCCATCAAGAAAGCGGTGAATAAGTTTTATAAAAGGGAGCAGTAGTGAGGAAAACTAGATAAGGAGGCCACAAAAGCAAGAGCGATCCTCATTATCAAATTTGAGCTAAATACTCTCTTATTGCTCAAAATAGTGTCGAAGACTTTTATAAGATCCACGGAGAATTCCAGTCAGAAATCTTTAATCGTGTCTAAGATATAACAGTATTAAGCTTAATCTAAGAATTGGACACTTTTGCTGTTACACTATTTGGACACTTTTGCTGTTACACACGATATATGAAAACAAAGCAGAAAAAAAGAAATATTTTATTATGTATAGAATATTACACGGTATTGTATCGTCTATCACTGTTATTCCTGATTTAACATGTGATGGAATTTAATGTAGAGGTACAAAGCAACACTGTGAAGTTTGCTTTCGTTGTTTATTCGCAAAACTTTAATATCAATTGAATATTTATGTAAAATATATAAGATACAACTGTATTAAGCTTAATCTAAGAATTGGGCAATTTTGCTGTTACACCATTTGGACAATTTTTCTGTTTCACCATTTGGACAATTTTTCTGTCACACTATTTGGACAATTTTGCTGTTACACACGATATATGAAAAAAAAAGGAGAAAACATACATATGTTTATACGTAGTATATTACACGGAATTGTATCGGCTATCACTGTTATTCTTAATTTAACATGAGATGGAATTTAATGTAGAGGTACAAAGCAACACTGTGGAGTTTTTTTTTATCTGTTGTTTATTCGCAAAACTTTAATATCAATTGAATATTTATGTAAAATATATCTGAATTATGAACAAAATTGTACAAATTGCACGTTTGAAGTGGCAGATATAAAAAAAGCTTATGAATTAATATATATTGACTTTTCTTCAGGAATGTATTTCTTTGTCTTCCTTTCGAACAAATCCATTACAATGAACTTGGAATCGCAGACACAGCAATTTTGCAGAATATATCGATTAAACATTCAATGCCAAAACTATTCTCAAATCATTCTGTCTTTAAACAAAAGTGAGATATGGGCTAAGGCAATTAAGAAAAGAAGATTTTAGATTTAAGGCTGAAACTATCAATGCCTTTGCTGAGTGAAGTTTCAGAGTTCTTTTGATGATGGCATAGAATATAAAGCTGTAGTAAATCTCACTGGAACTGTTTGTGTGTTGAGCGATGAATGACTGCATCGTGTCGAAACAGAAAACAGAAAACGGAGAAGCAAATCCGCATAACGATGAAGAATCGAATGTCCATCAACAACCTGCAGAATAGAAGCAATCAGGTTTCCATAATTTCCTCTGCATTCTATATCTAAGGAACGTTTGACTATACACAATAATTCCTTACTTGCGGCCACATTAAACTGAAACCCTTCTTCTCTTACAATCACCGATGTTAAGCAACGTCGAGCTTGGTTAGTTCCTAGATGGGTGACCGCTTGGGAATACCAGGGGCTGTAAGCTTGGATGTGCTGTTTGTGTAATTGATAGTAGCTTGAGAATTTTTAATCGGTGAGCTGAGTTCCATTTTCGGTTATGCTCGCTCGAGTCACTTACTCGCTAATACAATAGGGAAAGTTATAACTCCAACTCTTTTTCCCAGCAATGGGTTAATTAGTAAGTCTTGTACAGCTAAAAAACCATTATCTTTAAAAAATCTTACAATAAATAAATATTTTCTGGCTTTAGATAACCCGAAAAGAGATGATAAGTTGTGAAAACTGGTTTTCCTATTCTGGATTGGATTCCTCTGTCCATTTTTCCATTTAGAATAGGCTATTGATCCAAGATATGTGAACGTCTCAATAATTTTTAATGCCATACCATCAATTGATATGGAAGGATTCTTCAGAGACAGATTGCCTGTTACTGGCTGGTACATTAGCTCAGTCTTGTGTATATTGAGAAATAAATTGCTTCGAAATTATTTAAAAAGCCCTTTTTGTGTAAATAGAAGGTCTTCGTACTGAGCCACCAACTAATTTCCATCTCAGCAATATTTTTTTGTATTCCAATATATATTGTCAATTTGTTTAGTGTTAATTCTATTTAATTTATTTACATCGATTAAGCTCTGTTGAGCGAGGTTCGAAACCGGTTAGCCTAGCCCGTTTTTCAGTCTTACTTTTTGTCTATTATCATCAGGATTGGTAATAAAATTAATTTTTGACTTTTAAGGGCAGTCATAAAGTTTTGTACCACAAAACCTATCTTTATATATATATATATATATATATATATATATATATATATATATATATATATATATATATATATATATATATATATATATATATATATATATTTATCCGATGCGATGAGAACGAAAGTAATATATAAATTCCAACGTTCGCAGCGTTAATTCAAAAAAGAGCTCGATACAGGTAGTGGAGCGATAATTATTTATTTATTATAATTTTATCATATAGACAAAACCATTTTACTCACAACAAAGATGCAACTTGGTTTCAGTGCATTTTAACTGCACATCTACGGGTGAGGGTCGGAAATGGTTATGAACAATCCTGTTTGTAGGAAAGCTCACCCAACACTAAACTGCTATCAACAACCACTATTGTTTCACTTAGATACTTTATGTATATTTTGTAAGTACATTTTTCTTCTCAGAAAATGGAAAATAGGAAGTGACGTTTTACACCCGGGCTTGCCTACAAACAGGGTCGTTCATAACCATTTTCGGCCCTCACCCGTAGATGTGCAGTTAAAATGCACTGAAACCAAGTTGCATCTTTGTTGTGAGTAAAATGGTTTTGTCTATATGATAAAATTATAATAAATATATATATATATATATATATATATATATATATATATATATATATATATTACTTTAGTTCATCCAGTACAAGTAGAATGTTACTGAGAATGATTCAAGCAAGGGGAAGGAGGAAGTTAGACGTACATATGAAGATATATATCCTTTGACAACGGACTTGGAGAGGTTTCGTTAGTAGTTATCAGGGAAGCTCATCTCGAGCTTGTGTTCCATAAAGTAAGGGTTCTGGGGATAATTTACCACCGTGAGCATAGCATGGCGTGTTCAATTGCTGATGGTTTGAGTTGAGTGGACTGAGGTTGTTAACTCGTTTTAAACGTTGCCATAGTAATAACGTCAACCCATCTTCTTCCATTCATTTACACAATCTCGTTAGGCAACTTATTCTTTTTTTCTTCTGACAAAGCCTTCTTTCCTCGTTAATGTCTATGAAATCCTTACCAGATAGCCTAACTACTACTACTAGTACAACCGTTGATATATAATTTATTTGCACAAAACGTACCCAAATCGACACGCAGACAACCAAACATAAACAAAAATGCCTGCTACCCGCACATATACAGACAAGCGAATATCATTATCATTCTAATCTTGCATTAAATATCTATAATTATGATACATTTACACAGATGAATTAATCACAGAGACGCTGCTTTACAAGAGCGATACACGTAAAGTTTGCTTTACCAAACGAAAGACAAACAGCATGAGAAAAGTCCTTTTGTTGTAACGTAAAATGTGTGTAAAGACACATAACAATCGGATAAGTTCTGAGGATTTGGTTTCTCAACAAACAGGTCGTTAATTGAGAATTTGTACCTGACCGTTAGTTCAAGTTAGGTGTCTATATAAGGGCTTTATCTAAACCGACTTGGAGTGACTTCAATATCAATTTTGCTAAATTTGCGAAAGTTCTAATTCTTTTTCCATTGTTTATCCAATGCAGCGGATAATTGAACAGTAAACATAATAAACAAATTAGAAATCAACTATATATTCTGTACATTAATTCGATTTACATTCTGTAAATATATTATTAATTAATTTGTAATAATGTCACGACATTTTATGTAATTAAATGTGTTAATCGAAAGAGTATTTACTGATTAACCTTGCTGTTCTGTAGTGGACCAAGAAGGTTGCCCCGTAACATTAATCTCTACGCCTAATTTCAGGCCAGGCACAAATCCTTAACTGTCGGAAAATCGAATCAACCGTCTTTTCTTCAAGAGAAATTAAATGGCACAACATACATGGTCTCTATTGGATATTTTTAATGCCACCAGTGATTAAGATTTCCCACTCTAAGCACTGGAAGAACCATCACTTTCCTATTATGCCAAATACTCAGTGAATAATTCTGTCGGAGAAAACTCCGTTTTCTCCGAGCAAATATTCCATCCCTGCTACTCATTGATGTTTTCTTTCAAAAGAAAATAAAAGTCTCCTTTTTTCCCGTTTTAGCGTGACTTGTAACAGCCAGCTGTAACTATCAAATATATTGTAATTCACATTTAAAATATATTTCCAACAACCTATGTGAGTGATTATTAATTATAAACGAAAAGAAAACGAATAGAAAGCAGGGATGTAACTCATCATCACATAACATTTACAAGGATTTCTAATAAAATTATGTATTTTGTATATATATATATATTCATAAAGGGTGTATATCTCATTAAAATATCCTCAGATCTGGAGTCGTGGTAAAATCTTAAAATCAGAGCCAACCATTTGCATTTTGTTAATAGTTTGTTGCATGTTGTATATCTTCTGCTTCTATGTATTTTTACCATTTTATTTTATGGCTGTGGGTCATTAACCAGATAATGTCGCTAAAGGGTTGATTGACAATATCTATATCGAGTTTCCGCAATTTTATGAATAAGCTTCAATGGCCATTTAGGGTTTAATTTACTTTATAATTTAATGATTGTACAAATACTTAATGTATTTCCAATGTAGATATTTGAGTCATTTCAATAGGAACGGGTGTAATTGATTCACGTGGGCATTATGCACTTGGTTAGGTAGCTGCTCCTTCTGGCAATCACAGTCGCATCTAATTGATTCAATTCTCATTGGGTCGCATCCTACAGCTGGTTTCTGCCAAACTGAGTTAAACCTATTAAAGAAGAGAGTAACTACAACAACGTGATTATCAAGCTCGTCTGGCGATAACCAAGCAAACTGATCTTTTTTTCTCACCTCCTTCGTAGCATTAGATTGGCCTGTGGATAAAGGGCCCCCATACCGGGGTGTTACATTTCTTAGTTCCAGCAATTTAGATATTTACAGCTAACACGGGCCATGCCATATGCGCAGTGTCAGATCAATTTCTTTCCCTTCCTATTCATTGGTAAGGAGGAAGTTCCTCGTAGAAAACATCTTCAGAACGGTTATTTTCAGTGCATACACGCATGAAGATACCTATTAGATCACCTCAAAATCAACATCTTCATCTCAATTGCTATCTATCTATCTATCTATACACAGTCTTGTCTACAAATACTTTCATAGTAACTGCTCCGACGAGCTACTTTCGCGAGTTCACAATCTTCATGAATTTAAACGTGGCACTAGGTCAGCATCTCAGTTCCACTCTCTCACTGTTGAAACGGTTAAATGTAGCCGTCTCTTCTACTCCAATAGCTTCATGTCCCGCACTTCCCGACTCAGTAACTCCCTTCCTCTTACTTGCTTATTTGATAGCTATAATATCCAATTATTCAAATGCAATGTAAGACGACATCTCCAGATGGCTTGATCTATTCCCCGTACTTCTCTTCATCCTTCCCTCTTTCATGCCTCTTTACTCTTGGTCCCACTTGTGTAACCCGCCTTGCTTGAGTTGAAAAGTTAAAAAAAACAATGTCAGGATTTCAATACATCAAGTTTGGCCCTGGCTGAAAGAAGTGAAAGAAAATAGCGCTCGGTGTTGCTGCTGTTTTTGCCATAGAAATTATTTTTTTCTGAGGATAGATTTTTCAGCTTTATGCTGAACAGGATTTAAATTCAATTCTTCTTATCATAGGCTAATTGCCAGTGAATATGTGAATATATTTGATGGAGTAGAAATATAGACATAAACGTACCTTTCCAAAACATATTTGTGCGAAAGTGAAAGCTATTAACTGAAATGAAATTTAATTGGTTTGCTTTACTTGCGTGTCTGTAAGTTTGTGAGAGTGTGTGGGTAGATTGATTTACTTGACTCCCCACTGAATCACATTGTGACACAAGGTCGGTTTTTAACGTGGGGACCCGGGGGTTTTCATTCGGGCCGTTGGTCTTAGCTGGTCATAGCTTGTCCAATCAGGTCTAAGCTAGTGATACTATCAGCGCAGGAAATGATCCCTGTATCTGACAAGTATCCGAATGTTTATACCTCTCCAAGGTGCGGTTTACACATTCAAGAGTGTGTGGGTGGGTGTGCGTGTGTGTTTATTAAACTTTCTAATTTTCGAATTATTTTTACTGTCACTCTTATAAAAAAGATGTTTGAAACATTTTAACTTGTTTATCTTTAGTCAGAAGAAATAAAATAGCGAGTAATATACCTAACAAACAAGGGGAAACGGATGGCAGAACAATGTCTGTACATGATAGTAAGACGATAAATATTGCTAAAAGAAAAAAGGACTTTCTAGAGAGACATGAGCGACCTTATCCTGAAAGAAAACTACACATTTCACCTGCCTTGAACACCTACCATAAAGAGAAATAATCATAACGGTAAGAAAAGTAGTTAAATATTTAATACTACTAGTTTTAACCCTTGAATATTTCACCGTTTTCCTATCAGAAATTTTCAGCTCAATCTTAATTCTTCAGTTAATGACTGAATAAGCTCAAAGCAAGTTCGAGAACAGTAAAGTATTTGTAGAAATTTGCCAATCTCTTTGTTAAATATTTGAGCTTAAACTTTTTAACAAATATTCCTATAACAATCAAAAATATGAAGGCTGGCGGTTATTTTAAGAAGGGGTACAAATGAAAATATTTAAAATTAACATATTTTTTTACATTTCCCTTAAACAAACGTTAAATACTTTATCTTCCCTTCTATCGATTATTTACCCACTGAACCTTTGATATGGCTTTTGTCACGATCAAAACTGAACAGACCAGTAATTTTTAGGTATTAGCAAGAGATGCTATTGTTTTTTCTTTCTTTCTTTCTTTCTTTCTTTCTTTCACTGAATCCAAATAGCGACTCTGATATATCATTTTTCACACGAAAAAACGGAATACTCCATTATGTATGTGGTAAGGTGTAACGATCGTGGGGCTAGGGAATTAATGAAGGAAGGAACAAGCACAATTATTATATGATATTTGGCATACACATACAACTGTGGAATCATCCACGTTATGCTTCACCCCTACTAGCAGAACAATCCATTTTACACCCACACACACCTGTTATCCAATCAGAACACTAATTTCAACAACTCTGTTTCTCATTGGTTAACAGTCTAAAATGCACGTGAAAAATCTCTTTGGCGCTCATATTTCTTGAACCTATTTTTCTAGCTAAAAACATATAAAAAGAAAAAACTCAACGTGCTTAGTCAGTCAGATTCCAGCATCCAGAGAGACGCCAAAACAAATTCACGCAATCCAAAACCTTGATCTTCCCGCGCAAATCAAACTCTGACTCAACAACTATTTGGCATAGTCTTTTTCTCTCTGTCAAACAAAAAAATCTTTACAAACTTCATTATTATACTTCAAAAGTGACATTTTCCGTCACTACGAAACAAGTATTAATAACTCAAAACATTTCATACAAACACAACTAAGGGTACGCAACTTCGGTTGACTAAAAAAACAATTGTACATAAACACTTGCAAAAAACAACAACTGTTTATTTTTCAAACAAAAACTTATCGACACATTCAAAAAGTTTCTAACGTGCTAAAATCAACACACCAGATACAATACATCAGCACAAAACATTTAACAGTTTTTAACTTATTTGTATATATTCTAATTGTATATAAACCATTATTGTTTGCCTTGGTTTACGTAAACTTTGTTTTTTACATGCCTTGTTCAAAATTAATGAATATTGCTGAGGATTGAATTTTATTGAACACGCCTTCACAAATATTTTTTCTTCTGATTTTTAACATACATATTCACTAATCCCCAACACAACAATTTACAAAATACTGATTTTAGGACGTTTATTTTAATAAAATCAGTTCCTATACCGGAATGAATGCAAATTGATTTTAGCCCCAGTGATCTCCTCTCTGCTTTCAGTGAGGTAGACACACTACCTTGTTTTCTAAGCATTTATCTCACAGACAAATGTGGAGTGATGTTTTCTTTGTTCCTAATTCTTTTTAAATATATATCTCTTCACTTATCTATTTTTGTGTCTAGATTCATGTCTCTATTTAAGAAACCCAAACGTTTATTCGGGTGAATTCAACGTAAGCTGTCGAGAGAATATTGTTGTTGAAGAGCTGTTTTAATTAGCTTTCTTCTGTAGAATCTTTACTGGACGTGCCTACTCGAAGCAATTTCTGTAGAACAAAGCTTTGTCGTACTGATTCCCAGAGGCTCATTTGCTGGAGATAGGAAAATTACATTTATTTTATTTTCTTTTCTTTTTTTTCTTTCGTAATTTTCACGGCTTTAAAATTTAACTTATTCTGAAAGATAATATATTGCCACCCCTTCTGCCCCAGTCTAAGAATATCACCTGAGATGAATTTTAAAACATGGTTTTCATTAAGAAGGGGAAAAAACTATTCAGTCTCTACAACTAAATAAAGATGTAAATGTCAGATTCGTGATTTCACGATTAATAAATAGACAATGATAAAGAAATGAAGTGTCAAATCGAACTTTCATTGAATGAATAAGCGACTATGTTTTTCATAATATGTATTGCGGATTTTTAAAGATTTATGACGGATTGTTGAAAATCCATCTTGTTTTGAGAACACTCAAAGAATTGTACCGAATAGTCTGTGATACATAATCGCATTTTTGGCAATTTACGCGGGGTTTCACTACATGGGTAGATTGAATGTTAAACAATCAATTTATTGTTGGCTACAATTGAGTGAAGTTTATATAAGATTGCTTGAAAAATGAGGCAGTTTTAGTTTAAAATTTGTGTTGAAATCAATTTTTTGTTTTTCGCTAAGCGCATTGGCGTAGAAATAAAAATGAGGTATCGTTGAGCTCGGCATCATGTAAGTAACCTATATAACGGGTTTGAAACTAATCGAAGGAAAAACGTTGAATTTTTCGATTTTGATCGACTTTATCGATTATTGGATCTTTCAACTAATTGATTTTTTTTAAAACATTATCGATTTTTTACGCTAAGAACCTATCTCGTACATTGTACAATTTATGTGCGAAGTTTGGTCAAAATCGGTTGGATGGATCTCGAGTGAAAAGACAGACATCCTCTGTTTTTTTTATATATATAGATGGACGATGGATTGTTATGTTTTTGTTTAGGCATTTCTAGGTTAGATATTTTATTAATATTATGTATTTAATTAACGTTAATTGATAGTTTCATAATCAATTGTTTGTTTGTTTGTTTGGATGAATTTTAAAAGAATAATTAAAATAGGGAATTTGTGTTTCTTGAAAGAAATGGAAGATTTTGCTTTGACGATATATGTCCGAATGCCATTAGAACGAGATATCAAATTTAGAGTGTGAGTCCCATGTGCTTACGAAACTAAAGAAAATGTTCAAAACGCTCTTCCTTCCTTTTTTGTTTTCTTTGGCCGAAAAGCGGACGAGAATTAGTTAAGAATGTGATGATCGTGACAAATGTTTTTTCATAAAAATATATATAATAAAATTATAATTATTAACTTAACTTCAAAAGCCATAATATATATCATACTAAGATTTCACTAATGCAAGGGTCATATGAATGTTAAAATAATAATTATAATAGCGTTGTTGTAATATCAATAAAAGAGAAGGAGCTATATATTGAAGATTACGAGGAAAATAAAGAACGGTATTAACCATTGACTTAAAGAGGTTAAGTTTTTTATAGACAAATGAAGCAACTACTTCTGTGTGTCCGTTGAATATAATGGCCGTAGATAGGAAAATCTATATTAATGTCTTTGTTACCTTTGGAACTTGGAGGTAATTAAATGCGTCGATTCCGTAGAGGAAGTATGTCGATTTTCAGCTGTAAAGGTCTAAACTGGTTGACATAACGAATTGATAACATTTGTCTAAGAAGTAACTGTAATTTAGCAACAGGCTTACAACGGTAATTTTGTGGGTAAGTGGAAGTAGAGTTGAGAATAAGTGATCCCACACAAGAATTGAGAAAGAATTTGAATTCACTCAAGCCTTGAAAAGGATGACCGTGCAGCTCCAGACCGGACTTTTATTTGTCTAATCTGACTTTTGCCAAGATAAATTAATGGCATATGAAGTCAGGTACATCATAGTTTGAAAGCATGAACTGAAGATTTTTCAAGCATCTTTAGCCGTGAATTCCTCATGAATAAATAGAATAGAAAATAGAAAGTGTTATAAACTGAAGATGACCTTTACAGCTGAAACTCGGCTTACTACCTCTACGGATTCGACACTTTCTAATTACCTCCAGGTTCCAGTGTTAAGAAAGACACGTTCATATAGTAAACTTGAAACACAAAAGACGTTTAAGCAAGGAGCTTCCTTGAGTGAAACCCTTCAACTGGATTAGAGATTCTGATTAACAATTCAGATAACGTCATCGGCATAATCAAACTGCATATTCGTCGTTATCCAACTTTTTGTCACATTTCTAGCAGAAACACACCAAGAGAAAATACTATGCAGATTCTTATTTTGTCTGAATTTACTTTTGTTCAATTTATACTCAACTTAACTGTCAATTGAATATCCGCTTATCTTGCTGAAAACTATATAACTTGTAATGTGGTAGACAAGGATACTATAGTGACTTTCCAAGCGTAGCTTAGATGAGGCACATAGCTGAAAGTATGGGGCACCCAGTGAGGATCAAACTCACTACTCAGTCGTAATTGTTCTAGCCAGACAAGCTTGCCGACCATTATACCGCCACGAGATTCCCAAGACACGGATACAATAAACGATTTCCAACATTACGTAATACGTTTCGGCCTTGAGTGACTCACAATGGTTTAATGTTTGTTTTTTGTTTTTTAGATAAAGGTTTTTATAATCTGTATTAAAGAACTGCATAAAAGAGATAAAAAGTCAGTAACATGATAGATATATCGTAATTTTGAGTGTCCTTTCCGTCGATCGCCTGTTATGCTCTGCCATCAACTCAGCTTAATAACAGACCGTTCTCATTTTCATGCGAGGAAAGATGGAATGATAATGTACATCAGAGACGTTGCCTGGTTTTAGTATGTAAAATCAATCATGTATCATAATTCGAAAGAAAGACAGAAAGAAATATCGAAGAAGGGAAGGGAGGGAGAAAGTAAGAAAGAAAGAAAGAAAGAAAGAAAGAAAGAAAGAAAGAAAGAACGCTTATTTTAATAGCTATATTTGTGCTGGGAATTTATGTTGAGACAAAAGTTTATACGCATTCAGTAATACGAAAAAGACATAAATTCTTTATTAAATTAAATAAAAAATAAATTGTTACTCCCTGACATTAGCCCTGTTAAATAATGAATAATTAATTTCTGAATGCAAGAAAGATGAAAGAAAATATATTGCAGAGGCTATTTGGTTTTAACGAGTAAAAGAAACCATACTTAAAAAGCAAATAAAAACCATATATTCAAAATAATCGAAAGAAAGAAAGAAAGAAGTAAAGAAAGAAAGAAGTAAAGAAAGAAAGAAATTAAGGGTGGTGGGCAAAATTTCTCTCGCTATTTCCATGACATCAGTTCTAATGGGTAGCATTCCTTGCTTCCAAAATCTCTGACATATGCAGCTGGGACAGGCTATGCCGTATACGCAAAGATGAAAGATCGTCACTCCCTAATAACGGAATGAGGATGATTCGCTTCATTTGTAAATAGTAAGTTCCACTCGAGTAGCTTATTCCAAATAACTACTGTTTCGTAGAACAAACTCCCAAGATGATGTTTTCTGAATGACTACAACCTTGAACTGTTCAAGTCTAAGGTTAACAGTTTGCTTTCCTGCATAACTCTATAAACTTTACTTCTTACGTTTACTTACGCTCACGTAACACAACATTGTAGCCCTCTACGTGGAGCGGTTCTTGGGTCCTTTATTGGTTGAACATTAATATAAAAAAGAGCAAGTGATAACGCTGTCAAAGATCAAGCATCGTAGATTTTCCCCGCGTAATTTTATAATCTGCTAAAGAACTAGAAATCAAAACATTTCTTAAATTAAAAGTTATTATTCATCAGATAATTCGAAACCTTTATCTATAATTTACTTTTGACATGAAAGAACGTAAGTGATCAGCTAGCATATTTTGCTTTACATCTGATATACATTTGGATTTCTTTAAATTAGAAAAAAAGTATCTTCGGAGCGTACTTTATTTATAATATATTTTGAAATATTTTAGCAAATATTAAATCCTACCAATACACGCAATTACGTCACATGACACGATTGAGATGGGAAAGA
>OZ038496.1:79839926-79852426 GCA_964036315.1 Acanthosepion esculentum
GGCCTTAAACGTAATGAAAATGATTTTTTATCGTCTAAATGTTTATGTTATTATCAAGAGGAAAGATCAAAATATTTTTTGATTCTTTTTTTTTTACATTTTTTAATAATTTCTAGCACGTCCAAAATTTTCGTTAAAAATCTTGTATTTTTTATCAGCAAAATTGACAGAAAATCGATCTTCTACAATTTTTTAAAACTATTGTTTACAAAAGTGAAAGTCTCCGTTTAAATTCTTTTAAAAAATCAATTATGATTTTTTTTTAAATAAGTTTAAGAAAATTAGAAATTATAAAGTTTATTTAATATATTTTGAAACAAAAATTACTTTCTGCGCTGAAAAAAATGTACTTTAAAATGAGAGAAAGCCGGTCTTAAGAGCGGTGTTGATTGACAAGTGAGATGTGCGTCATTTCATCAACATTAAAATTTACGGAAGGAAAAATTATACTACGGAAGGTCACAAGTGACAGTTTAAATTTACGTGAACAACTTGTTTACCTTTTTTTACGTAGGCATCGCATGAGAAAAACGGCCTTAAACTTGATGAAAGCAGAATTTTATCGTCAAAATATTTATTTTACTACCAGCAATTACCACATGACGGATAATTTCTCAATGATGCTTCCGGTCTCCCGCATATTTGAATTAATCTATTTTTAGACACAAAAAAAAAACCATGTTATATTAGATTTTCATCTATTTGCAGATTGATGATTGTAACCAGCTTTATTTTATAATTTGTAATGATATTTATCCACTTAATAATACCAATGACTAAACTGTACAGCATTTTCATTAATTTTAGAATATTTAACAACTTTAATATAAAAAAATGAAATAATTTAAGAAATAACAAATAACTGTTGTAAATATTTATTTTTCATCGAATACGTTTTTTTGCTTTCAGACATTATTATCCATATTCATAAAAAAACAAGTAAAAGCAAGTAAAAGCTTTTGAAATTAAATAATATCTTTGTTTTATTGTGTTTTGTATGCTTCAGTTCAGAGCTGATTTTAAGGTAGGAGGGTGTGAACTTAAAAAATAAATATTTGCTTTCCTCAAATCTTTGTGCTTTTAACTAATTAACCACTAAAAATGTACACATTTGAATTTCAAGAGTTTTCATAAAATTAGTTATGGGGTGGATAATAAATATATAAAAAAATTACCATGATTTTAAAATATATATATATATTTCTAATAATTTCCATCATTTATGAATAGTTTCTGAATGTTTGATTAAAATTCGACTTTGATTTTTTATAGCAAGGTTTTCAAAATTAATGACTGCCATTAAAAAAAAAACCGCCATATTATTTACTAGAGCTTTCGCTTATGAAGAGAAACGATGTTTTTCAATCAAAAGTTAGAATGCTCTAATAAAGACAGAAAATATTTGAAAAATAATTAAAAATTACTTTGTTCTTTGCTCTTAATAAACACATAAACATTTTGACAATAAAATTTGGTTTTGGCAAGTTTAAGGCCGTTATTTTCCTGCTATGCTCATTTTCAAGCGGTCTCATGCCAGTACCAAATATATACTAATATAAACAGTGATATTTAAAATATCCTGTTATCAAAATTGAGAAAGAATAACAGACAGAAGTAAAGACAGTGAGATAGCAAGAAATAATAAGAACAACAAAGGACAGGAAGTTGTGGAGAGCTATGAACCACACGTCCTGACGGGGTCCGACACATAGAAGAAGAGATTGAAACATCTTTTCGTATTGAAACATATTTTTACCAATTGTTACTTTATGTAAATTGTCTTTTCAATGAGATAATAACATTAATATTAGAGACAAAAACAGATAACATATTAAACAGTACTATGTACGTTTATCGTGTAACTTTATGTGCAGACATTAGTTGTGGCCATTTGCCAATGTTATTGCATTTATATAATCATTGATTTGTCCTTGAGTTCAAGGTGAAAATTAATTAGAAACTTATAGAATGTGGCGTTGGTACAAATACGAGAAGTACACTTGAAGCCAAACAATTTTCTATTTTTCTCACGCTTATTCATCTCTCATTCAACCTTTACCGATAACATTAATTCCATCAAATCTAACATTTACGGTTAAAACCCGCAATGGCACAGGCATTGTACTGAATCACCCTCATTCATTCGAATTGCTGGGTGAGATGTAAGTTCAACTCAAGTAACTTCTTACCACAAACTTGTTTCTACAAAGGGATTCAAAGAAAACGATTTCCCGATCACTACAATCTTAACATCTTCAAGTCTAGAGTTAAGCGTTAGTTTCTCTTTGTATCTATATTAAATACTGTTTAAATTAACCCAGTGTATTTTATGGCCACCTGTCACTATATATATATATATATATATATATATATATATATATATATATATATATATATATATATATATATAGTATACTTAGCTTAATTTTCATGTAAGTCATTTATTAGTTTCTATAATGAATATTTTGAGCTCTCTTTTGTGGGTCAATTTGAATATTTTTTTGATAATAGGATTCACTTGGATTACTTGCGGTTTTTATGTATCTATTTATCTCTCTCGCACTCTCTCTCTCTCTCTCTCTCTCTCTCTCTCTCTCTCTCTCTCTCTCTCTATATATATATATATATATATATATATATATATATATATATGTGTGTGTGTGTGTATGTATATAAACACACACAACAGGGTGCGATGCGTAACTTGCCTCCATATTATTTATTTATTTCGCGCATGCGCATTTTTTCATTTTGATTTTGTCGCTTGCATGAAAGAGTTTCACACGGTCTCTGAGTAAAAGATGCCCACGACGCATTTCACGCCGCTAGAAATTTGGAAACCGCACGCTGCATTGTTTGGCATTCGCGCCGGGAGCTCCAATAAGAACATTTCAGAGAGTTTGGGTTTCAATCTAAGGAAACTGCAGAGTTTACGAAAAGTTTTGGTCGATATTTCCATTCAACAACATTTGTGACCACATCGCCGCTTATATCTGTCATATAACTCCGCAGACTGCAACCCCGTAAATATTGTCGCACTGTTGCCAAAGATTAACAAAAGTCTTTTTAACACCAAAGATGAACTGAAGGCAAGGATCATGGCCCCATTCACCACATTTATCAAGAAGTCCGTATCGGAGGGATTCCGGAGTAATGTGGAGGCCGTGTTTGAAGCAAATGTCGATTTTACTGAATAAATTTTAGTTTTGATTATTTCAAGATATTTTGTACAATTTGGATAAATATATCTAACAAAATATGATGTTATGTCTGGCATGATAAACAGCGTGAAAAACCTCAATTGTCGGGAAACGACGTTCATGATAACTTGTAACTGCTATGAGCATATTCATTACACAATTTCACAGACAAGGCTCGAATTACATCGTGGTATTGTTCTCGGATTCATCTGAATGTGCCCTAACCTGTGGTTCTCTTGCCGGAACGAATATGGTGAGTTTCGTATCCAAGTCTCATATTCAGTAAATACAACCAACTTCCTACCATATATCGAAATTATATATATATATATATATATATATATATATATATATATATATATATATATATATATATATATATATATATAGATTGACCCAAAAAACGGGAATTTTTGAAGTGCGTATTGCCAGACATGAGCAAGTGGCAACCCTGCGAGACAGTGACCTTGAGCAAGTAAACATTTCGCCATTTTAGTAACGAGAATGAAATTCACAGTATCCTAGATGAGATGTTGCAGCAGTCAATGAGGAATCTCAACAGCAGATTTAAAGAATGCATTCGTACAGGAGGACGCCATCTACAGGACGTAATTTAAAAAAATGAAAATTCCATTATTGTTTCTTAAATGGCGTGTTTTAAGGTTTCAATTACTATGAATTAAATATTTTTCTTCCCTCATTCTTGGTTTTATTGGATTGTTAAAAAAAGTTCCCGTTTTCTTGGGTCACCCTATATATATATATATATATATATATATATATATATATATATATATATATATATATATATATATATATATGTGTGTGTGTGTGTGTGTGTGTGTGTGTGTGTGTGTGTGTGTGAGTGTGTGTGTGTATGGTGTGAGGTCGGTTGTATCTTGGGAACTTGGTTTATACTGCAACTATGCTGAGCAGACCTCACTCAGATACAGTTTCTGGAAAATAGCGTGTTATCTAGCGTGATCAACAATCTGAACAACGCCAGCATACTCACACCCTCGGTCACGTTGACTTGTGACTTCGTGCTAGCACAGCTCTCATTACCGCACCCAAGAGTTCTGTCGTCTCGATTTCACACACAACACTTCAATCCCTTCAGTACAATAAACTATATATGAATACATATAATGTGGTACCTTGAGCTATGTTGTTAATAAAATGGTGCGTGGTGCAATGTAACAGAGCAATAAATTGTCTAATAATAAATATACAAGTTTTCCTCAGCCGTACAACCACTCGAAGTTTCATATGAAACAAAATCTTCAGGTCCTAATGCCAGACTGATCGTTGCATAATTTAGAATTTGTAAAATATATCTGGTTATCGCAATGATGAAGTTATACATGTGTTATATTTTTGTTGCATTTTATTTTGTATAGAAAATAAACGTAGTTAAATATAAATATGATTTTTTTAATGTAAAATAAACAGAAAGATGCACATGCATCCTTTCAATTTATTTCCTTCAATTTGTAACGGTACATTTAAAATCTCAATCTAAATATGCAAATCTAAATTTTCATAAAAGAAAAACCCCCCAGATCCATAAATGAATATATATATATATATATATATATATATATATATATATATATATATATATACGCACACACACACACACACACACACACACACACACACACACACACATATATATATATATATATATATATATATATATATATATATATATATATATATACATATATATATATATATATATATAAAAATTGAACATTGAAGTCAACACTCAGAGGCGAGAGGCTGTTTCATGCTAAGGCGCAATAGTCAAGATGCCTGTATATGTATATATCATCACGCCGCCATGATTGTTTCACCTTAATTAACTTTCCGAGAAAGTAGTAATATGATGTTTAAATATACGTACTCATGCATCCAAGGGCACAAGTATACACAAGAACTGAGATTAAAAAAATATCCAAATACGTAAAATGATACATCAAGATTTTAAGAAAAAGAAATGGAGTTTCAAGTTAGTAAAAGTATATTTAAACCTATACACACGAAGTTGCACACACAATCACACACATTTACACGTAATTTAAAAATAAGATGCATTTATTGCTATACATAAAGTTATATAAGTTATCGTATTTAATGTAATTTGACAAGAGCAATAATTATTGAATCGGAAACGATAAAGTTCAGCAGCATGTATAATAATTTTCAGTCAACACTCCTCGGGACATTTCACAAGTGTCAAATAAGAATTTTAGAAAATCAAAGTATATATGGACATGCTTAAACGATACTTATTCCGATATATATATATATATTTAAAAAAATGAATGTTTTTTTTGTGATAGTATTTATTTATATTTTTATATATATATATATATTTGATATTTCAGACACCATCTATTTTAAACATCTAAAATATTATCATTAGATTTACGTTAGAACTTTTCAAACACAGTTGCATTCCACATCACGTGATGTCCGCGTCTCGCGACGGACGCTACTTGTAAACACACTTCTGAATACAGTTATTTAATTTGTTTCTGACGAAAGATCGTGGCAGATCTGAAATATCAAATATATATATATATATATATGAAAATATAAATAAATACTTTCACAAAAAACATGCAATTCTTTTAATTTGCAACTTTTCAGTTGTTTTCTCCATATTATATATATATATATATATATATATATATATATATATATATATATATATATGACGAGAATCTTCAGGGAATATATATATATATATATATATATATATATATATATATATGGACCTATAAATAAGCTAGAAATGAATACTAGATTAAATTATAGCCACAATTACATACTAGAATTTAATGTTCAATTAATAGATGTGTGTATAATAATTTAATATATATATATATGTGTGTGTGTGTTATAGGTTGATATGCGTGTGTAGGTACAATTCACTTTTCTGTAGTGTTGGCTCCCAAATACAAGTTAGAACATTACGAATCTGAAACATAATTAACTTAACTTTATTCTTTCATCTTGGCCACAGAAGTGTAATCGAACTTGTACAATTGGCAAGAGTTCAATACCCGAAGCAGTATTTAAATGTAAGTGGAACTCATTCTACTTTCCATGGTTCATTTTGTTTCTCTCTTTTCAGTACGCTTTTCTTATTTTTCCAATCTCTCTTTTTCCCCAATATTTCATCAGCGATTACCATCAATCAATACTCGTTATCAGACTCTTTGTAAGTTGAGGAAAGTCGTACTTTCTAAAATATCTCACTTCCCAACCTCATATAGAAACAAGAATATGCAAATATCTACCTATTTTTCTTCGCTCTCTCGCAAACTATCTTCAGATTAAGGATAAGCCAGTGTAGAAAAGTGGCGTTATTTTTTAGCTTCATTTAGCGCAGACGAAAGCAAGTTTCAGCGAACAGAGAAATAAATACGTAAGACCAGTCTGACTAAACGTGCTATCAAATAGTACGCATTGTATCTTCGTCCCCCCACAAGAAATGACTGTTCTTCAACGACACTTTATTTTTAGAACTATACTGTAAATTATGCAATTAATTCACGTTAGTTGCATGCTTTGATTACAAAAGGAGATTTAATCGTATATTAACCTTTGTTATTAAATTGTCACTATATATAGTGATTTTCTAAGAGCAGCATGGATGGGGCACAAGGCCGAAAGTAACTCGAAACACAAAAGACGTTTAAGCAAGGAGCCTTCTTGAGTGAAAACCTTCATTTGGATTAGAGATTCTGTCTGACAGTTCAGATAACTTCAGTGGCATAATCAAACTGCATATACGTCTAGTTACCCAACTCTTTTGACAAGACGGAAATTTTACATTTCTAGCAGAAACACACCAATACTATGTAGTTTCTTATTTTGTCTGAATTTAATTTTGATTAATTTATACGCAACTTAACTGTAAATTGAATATCCGCTTATCTTGCTGAAAACTATAGAACTTGTAATGTGGTAGACACGGATACTATAGTGACTTTCCAAGCGTAGCTTAGATAAGGCACATAGCTGAAAGTTTGGGGCACCCAGTGAGGATCAAACTCACTACTCAGTCGTAATTGTTCTAGCCAGACAAGCTTGCTAACCATTATACCGCCACGAGATTCCCAAGACACGGATACAATAAACGTTTCCAACATTACGTAATACGTTTCAGCTTTGAGTGACTCAAAATGGTTTAATGCCTAATGTTTTTTTTTTATAAAGTATTAAAGTCAGTAACATGATAGATATATTGTAATTTTGAACGCCTGTTATGCTCTGCCATAACTCAGTTTAATAACAGACCGTTCTCATTTTCATGCGAGGAAAGATGGAATCATAATGTACATGTAATGAGATAGACACGGATACTATAGTGATTTTCCAAGCGTAGCTTAGATGTGGCACAAGGCTGAAAGTAAGGGGCACCCAGTGAGTGTCGAACTCACTACTCAGTCGTAATTGTTCTAGCGAGACAGGTTTGCTAACCATTACACCACCTCTAGATGCCCTGGTTAATTTCCAAGCGTAGCTTACATGCGGAACAAGGCCGAAAATATGGAGCGCCTAATGAGGATCGAACTCACTTTTCAGTCGTAAGTGTCCTAGCGAGACAAGCATGCTAACCATTACACCACGCCGAGGTGCCCAAACTGTCACTATATATAAAGAGTGTCCGTAAATTCCGTGAATAATTTTGCCTGGTACTGGCTTTCAACCTTACGTTTAATGTTGAATATTCATTTCTGAATAATTTAATGCAGCTTCGGCGTTTCCTAAATGAAAGAATCCCCTAACAGGTGGAAAGGATGAGGTGAACCATGATCTTTGCCTCCACAATCAGCATATTTGACACCTTTGGATTTCAATTTATGCGGACATGGGAAAGGCAAATTTTTTAAGCTAATCCTCGACCCTTAGAGGATTTGAAAGCTAGCGTAGTCGATGTGATTGACGATATTATAGAAAATAATTTGCAAAATGTTTTCCAAGAACTACAGAATCGTATTACCCTTTATATGTTTAATGATGGCGCACATGTTGAAAATTAACAATCTCATGTGGAGATCGCTAGCATCTAGTTCGGTCCAATGCAAATTGAAGGCATGCAAATGTATCTAAAGCAAATTGCACGCATACGAATCTTTTCAATACAATTGAATAGAATGTTGTAGAACTCTCTAGAATGTTCTAATAGCACTGCTCTATAAGCAATTCAGTTCGAATGGTTTGGTTGTACTTTGTCTTTGATTGTTATACAATCTTGAGAAGATAGTTGATTAACCTATATGGATCATCGCTGTGCTTTCTCTGCGAGTGAACATGAGAAACGCAAAAAATATTCGTCTATAGGATAAGAAATACTCTCCTTGCAGAGTGGACTGTTTACTTCGACAGCAATGTCGAAACCTATTGGCGAGCTTATTAAGTTATTCACACAAAGCCTTTAACTCCAGAGAGGGAAAATTTAGGTACATGCGCAGCAGCACTAAGTAGAAATGGAAACTTTGATAATACTGATTTAATTTCAAAAGGATTACAGTCCACGTTCTTATCTTCCAACTTCTTCGGCTGCTATCCCATCATTTGCTGCTTTTGATCGACAGCAGAACTGTGGCCTGATGACTGGTCAAGATTCTGGACTTTTCTTTGACCTACGCCGTGCTTGATCAGCGCAAGTATCAGTTATTTCTTGACGAATCAAACTACTTCAATCTATAAAAAAGAGGCGAATATGGCTACTCAACAGAATCCTTCCAAGCATATTGAAGGGTTGGCAATGGCAGAAATTGTCAACTTTATGAAAGAACAATTTGATCCGAAACGTTTCATTCTGAGAGAACGTTTCAATTTCTGGATTGACATACAACGGAAACCAGGCAAACATCTCCATAAGCTAGCAGTACATATACAACAAGGCGCTGCTACTTTGGACTTTCCCTCGATCACCGACCCACAAGACGAATGTCTTAGACAGAGATCCATATGTTCTGTCAACAATGAAGCTCTTTTCAAGAGCAAGGATACAAACGATGAACACTGTCCGTGCGGTTCAGGTCGCTATTGTGACTGAAGACGCGACTAAAGCAGCCAAGGAAACAGTTTACTAATTCAAGACCACCCTTGTCAACAAGGTCAATCAGAGCCGGAACGAGAGTCAACGAAAAAACTACCAGCAACCTAATTCCATAGAATCTGAGTATAATTGTAACTGATATGGAAAGGACCAGAAATGACAGACTTCGACAAAGATGTCAAATACTACGTTTGTGATAAAAAAAAGGACATTTAGAAACTATTTGTGGGTAGATGTAACGACAGCAACGGGAACATCGTTCCCAAACTTCCGTGAAGATAATCACGAAAGTAGAACTTGTTGAAACGATGGTCGATGAGGATTCTTCAAGTTTGGTTCTGCCAAGCATAATCCAGAATGGAACTAGATACTGCAACTACGATACATTTCATCGTTATCAGTTTGCCAGCAAGCACGATCTGCCAGCAAGCTGGGAACTTTTATGGGCATAACCAAGGATACAAAGACTGGTAAACAAAGCTAAATTCTCTACATTGTCACCCAGATCACTAACCTGAATTTGCTGGGATGAAACGATATTCAAACGCTGCGAATCTCTTTGGACAGAGCACTTGGACTGAGATGCATAGAAATTCAAAACATGAGTGAGGGCGCAAAAGCATCGCATAGCAAGACCTCTAATGAGCCTTATACTTCCCTGCAACGATATTGCCATAATCTCTGTAACGAATTCCCAGATCTTTTTAAAGAAGGATTGGTATGTCTTAAGGATTTCGTACAAGAAATGAAGTTCAAATCTGATGCGAGGCAGGTTTTCCAAAATTTACAACCAGTTCCATTCGCTCTTCGGGATAACCAAGTCAAATGCTACGATGATGGCATCTCCAATGGAGTCTGAATGTAAGTCCAGTTCAGTGAATATAGGACGCCTGTGTTAGCAATTCGCAAAGCCCATAGTCCAGCACCCTGAAGCCAAAGTTGCAGTTCTATGTTGACTCGACATTAGGAGACCGTCACCCGATTCACTCCTAGAGGAACTGATGCAGAGGCAAAGAGGTTGATACGGTTACACGAAGATTGACGTTGTTGATGTCTCAAACCAGAAAAAGCTGACATCAAAGTGTCAACACACACTAACCCTCAACACTAACAGTGGGGGTACAAATGCAGTAACGACTCCCTTTTTGCAATCAAGTCAGCGCTTGGTTAATTCGATGAGAACCTAACTGGTGATCTTGCCGTCTTCCAGTTGATATTCTTGTCAGTAGACAAGATAACAAGGATCACTTGAGGCGTTTATCTTTTCGTTTGAACGAGAAATGACTCAGATGACTTCGTGAAAATTATATTTTTGGAGCATATCATACCAGCTTAAGGAATCGCACACGTATCCAAGGTTGAGGTAATCATGATGATGCCACCACCCACGGACCTCTCAAGCTTAAAGGTTTTCTTTGTCTTCGTTCAGTTCTACGGGAACCCCATTCTAAACCTGTCCACTATAACCGAGCCATTTTACAGTTTAACCAAAAGAGCAACTCGCACGAGGTGGGGAGAAGAAAGAACAAGGAGTGTTTTAACATTTGAAAAACGTATCACCCCCCCAGTTCATGTTCTAGTACATTTTAACCCAAGTAAGACACTTGGACTGGCTTGTGACGCGTTCAATTTTGAGATTGGTCCGGTCCTGTTTCATTCGCAGATAGAAGCGAGCGCTCATATGTCAATGTGTCCAAGATTTTCACGTTGCAAAAAGGAACTAAAGCCAAATCCACATGAAAGTCTAGCCATTATCTTTGGCATGGGAAAATTCAAGCAGTATCTTTAAGGATGTCTGTTTATACTGGTTATTGATTATAAGCCACTGATTACACTGATCGACACCACTACTCGAAGCCAACCGACTAGCTCTAAGGGCCTTTGTCTAAACCAGTTTCACTATACAATCGGGTACCGTAAAAATGCCGATCATGGCAATAAAAATAACCATAGTCGTTTGCCAACTGGAGAGGAAATCTACATATACAGGTAAGAAACGGAGAAAACATGGACATGGTGTGCGCCATCAAAGGTCTCAGTCTTCAATTCAATCCTGTAGATGCCAATATCCTGCGCCAAGAGTCTGGGCCAGAGCACTATAGTGATGCGCTATGTGCGCGAAGGGTGGTTATCGACGGACATTGAGAGCAGTGATGAATTCAAGAAGTTCCGGGAATTGTCGGATTCACTTAGTATTTATCAAGTATGGATCATACATGGATCAAGAGTTGTGATACCACAGAGCATATAACCCAATATCCTAGATCTTCTGCATATCGGAGATTTTGGCATGGAACGTATGAAGCAGTTGGCAAGAACCGCAGTAGTGATACATCTACTGATATGGCTAATTGAGGATGTGACTCGTGTGGCGATCATTAAAATAGGATATCCAAGCCTGCAGTTTGTCCTTGGATGTTGCCAGAGAAGCCATGAATTCGCATACACGTGGATCATGCCATGGACTTCATAGGTACGAACTGGTTAGTGAACACTGATGTTTTCCTACGGTATCCATGTATTCTTCAAACATCACCAACATCCAGTAGAGCCAATCTAAATCTCCTGGAATGATTTCGGTCACTTCGGATACCCTCACACGCTGGTTACAGATAATGCATCGACTTCCTTTCTGAAGAATTCCAGAGATGGTACAAAGATCGTGAGATAACGGACTTGACAGGAGCACCGTGACATCCAGCTATCAACAGAGCAGAAGAACGTTTGTTGCAGACTTTTAAGCAAGCACCAAGAAAATCATCTGTGTCACCGAAAAGAGAGTTTCAAGTGTTCTTGATGCAGTCAGGAGAACGCCGATATTCAATGGATCTCTCCAAGCGAATTCTTGATGTACCGGTAGGTAAAGACGAGGATTGATTTGCTGCTGCCATCGCGAGCACACAAAGCCCATGGTAAACAATCGAAGATGTCATCACATGCAGGGATGACTCCAAATTCGGAAGTAATCATCAAGTTAACCAGGCAGTAGTATAAGGCTGGTAAACCGGTATATGCACTGTACATTGGACCTCAAAGAGACAGACATCCCCGATGGATAGCATTGTGTATCCGTTGCTTCACCGTCAAGCTTTTCGATCATAGTCAAGTATGGAGACAAAACTGGGGAAAAAGACGCCCGCGCTACGCTTCAGTGGAGGACTTCGATCATAACTATGAGATAAAAAAATTCTGAGCTTCTAACTGACAATTCAATG
>OZ038496.1:79854926-79859926 GCA_964036315.1 Acanthosepion esculentum
AAACAAGCTTTATTTAAAAAGAATAATCATGTTATGTATATAAAAATTATTAATATTTTGATTAGAAAATACTCTATGCAAAAATACCCACAATTAATGTAAGATCCAAGAAAAGTAAAAAAAATGGGGAGTCAAATCAAATTTATATTAGAATCAAATGTTTTGAAAATATTGTGTTTTTTATAGATTTAATTCAAATACATTCGAATGTAGAGTGTTATGGCATTACCGCGCAATGGTAACGGGCACCAATAAAGATTTGATTCATAAGGGCATGAAATTACCGATTATAACTAATAACACAAATGATTGATTATAGTGGTAATGGCTAGTTTAGAGTAAAACACATTGTTTAGGAGAACTAATGTCTCCCAAATGTCTAATAGCAAAACTTTCACCAGTTTGTTTGAATTCAGGATTTTTTTTTCTTCTCTGCAAATATCTCCCTCCAAAGTTAATACACTTTCCGATTTTAACTAATTGCTGATTGACGATTTTTAAGAGCTTGTATAATTATTTCATCAACAATGTAATTAGGGAAGTCATTATTAATGAGGGTTAGACAAGCTATGAGAAATATTAACATAAAGAAAAATGATTACAATATATCATCAAATAACTCAAACATTCAATTTATTATATCGTAATCAAATGCATTCCAAATATAAACATTCCCTAACATATCTCCAACTGATACACATTAAAAAAAGAAAATTATCTATATACTATACTATATTTAATACAACAAACCTAGTTATCCAAAATAACTATTCCAGCCAACTAGCATCCATTAGTAGGTTGTAACTCTGACTAAAATGTCTATGCTTACGTTGGGTGTACTACGACGATGCTAACAATAATACGTACATTTTATTTAGCTGACCATAGCTCAATATCTCAGTATTTAAAGGGTCGCTCATGCCCATACTCACAGAATAGCCGGATATTAATTGAAAATACCTCTCTATCACATAAAAGCTATAAGAAGCAAAAACTACAAATCCTTGACGTACTTTATATAAGAGAGTTAAACCCCAAAATAATAAAATCAACTATGAATATAGCAAGAAAGACATAAAATGCTTATGAAGAAAGAAAAACTGTATATATATATGAGCAAAGCAAAAAGAAAATCATATACGTATGATCATAAACAGAAAAGTTACTTCCCTTGTAATGGAAAAACCCAAAAGAACACGTGAAATTTGAACTTTGAAATCAACAAGGCCGCATAAGCAGTAAAAAAAAAAAACAAACAAAAAAAAACATATAAATCCCCCAGAGACAACTTAACTCCTGATGATAGCCTTAGATGGGATTGAAAGTACTTGGAAAAATAAAAAAAAATATTGGAAAGAAAATATTTGTATTTTTTTTAATCAAATTTCTTAGTCAACCAAAGAATCAATCCACAAAATTGAAAGTGTCGCAATGAAAGCTAATCGACATGATATGTCTAAATTATTTAACCAAACCTGATTGAACGAAAATATGCTACCAAAATATACACTATATATATATATATATGTGTGTGTGTGTGTGTGTGTGTGTATTCTATTTGTAATATAAATTATTTAAGTGCATGCATTTAGATATAAGAGTTCCAGAATATCTATGTATTGCTTAAATTTCGAAGCGTCACCACCATATAATTGATGGAATAGGGAGTAATGTGAGGAATCAAGATATTTACAGAAGTAGCATTAGAACAATACTTGCCTTGAATGAGAATCACGATTTCATACAAGTGTGCTCTATCAACTCGACGGCGAAAAACGTGTGCATTTCGACACTCAGTATCTTTATTTTCTATTCTTTGTTTTTATATTCCATATTGTCATGAAACACGCTGTCTGGCTGTCTAAGCGTTAAACGTGTGCATTAAAATGTTGCAAACTTCAAGCTGAACCTGCTCTTTGAATATCGTGATTTGCACATGTTAACGATGTCTTACATGTAGATGACGACTCTTATTATTTCAACTTATTGTTTGGTCGAATAAGAGCGCCGTACAAATATAGATTTGTAAAAGATTAATTCCTAATACATGCTGTATATTTTAAAAATGTAAGCACAGATATAATTTCCGTTTTTTTTTTGTTTTTGTTTTAAGTTGCGACTTATTTTGTACCGTTTCCTTCAGCTATCATGGACTCTTCAGAGATAAATATTTACTAATTTAAAAAAGGGAATTTTTTCGAGGAGTTTTACAGTTGATATCCATTTGTGTAAATCAATGTGTGATCCCCCACATACCCACGGGGACAATGAAATGCACACACACACACACATACGTTTCGACGCGTTTCGTCCAATATGGAATTTTTCGAGTCAAAAACGAAATGAATATATTAATACAAAGTAACTAATAATAACACAATAAAATGAACTTAGCAACTCTTTTGTTATTATTTGCTACTTTGTTTTAATAAATTCATTTCGCCTTTGCCTTGAAAATGTCCACATTGGACGTCGGCTAATATTAAAGTTTTCCTATTTTCTTTTACATTTACCAATATTGTCTTTTTCTACAGGTTAACTCTGTGAAATGTTTCATTCATATATATATATATATATATATATATATATATATATATATATATATATATATATATATATATATATATATATACCCAATACCAATCCTTTATATATACACCCTAAATCAAATCACCCCCATCTATAATTAAGAATATACCTTTATCTATCCTAAAAAAAATAAGTACAAATTCAGCAAATGACAAGATCTTCGATAAGCATATTATTTTTTTTAATAAAGCTCTAAAAGATAGTGGCTACAAAAACCCAAAACTAACTTATATGAAAAATGAAAATGGAAAGCATAGAAAAAACAGGAGTAGAAAAATAATTTGGTATACACCCCCATAAATCAAATGGTAAAGAACAAATTAGGAGAAAAATTGCTCGCATTAATTATCAAGCACTTTCCTAGAGAAAGTAAACTAAGTACTATTTTCAATAAAAATACACTAAAATTAAGTTACAGCTGTACTGAAAACTTAGAAAAAATTATTAAGAAATATAATGCTAATATCGTAACTAAACACTAAAATTTTTTAGACAATATAAAAATAAAAATAAAAAGAGATGAATATAAACTAAATTATGTAACTGTAGAAACCTTCATAACTGTCCTCTACAAAATAAATGTCGAATGGAATCATTAGTATACCAACGCAATATATCTTCTATTGAAAATCCTGCAAACATAAAAATTTATATAGGTTGCACAAACCATGTGTCCAAAAAAAAGTACAATCAACATCAAACTTCATTTAGGAGAAATAAATTTAGAAATCAAACATCTTTCACGAAGAACTTCTGGCACTTAAAATAATCCAATAAAGCACCTACAGTAAAATGGAAATTAATAAGAAAACCTAGAATATGTTGGTCATTAAATGACACATGTCCTTTGTGCATACATGAGAAACTATATATTACTAAGTTTATAAAATATAAAAAATTATTGAATCAGAGAAATGAAAAGGCAATTTTTTGCCGTCAATGTCAAAAATGTTCCCTAAATAATATTTAAAAATAATTTTTAGAAAATGCAAGCTGGTAATATACATACTTATATTTCATATGAAAAAATAATTTTATATAATGTAAGTAATTCTATTACATTTACTTTTCTTATAAAGAAATATAGTCTATGAATAATTAAGAGTGAAAATATTTTAAAATTGTAGTTAAATAAAACGTATTGTGACCTAAACATCCCAAAAATATCTTCAAGTATACAAGTAGGAAAAATACCGAAAGAATTTTTGCCGTTAACAATAATTAAAAAAAAAAACCAGACGACATGCATTTAACGGATGCCTGAATTCGTTGAAATATACATCCCAACCCAACCCAACCTGAACTTAACCCCTCTTTCGAACGTAACTAATAACTGATACAGCAAAAGATTAAAACTCAGTAAATTTAAAAAATAAGTTAATTCAATATTAGCTTGAAGATGAAATGGAACTGATGTTTGTAATTTAATTACAAAATTAAATTTGAAGTTTTTAGCTTTTAATTTTGAAACATGGTAAATTACTGTGTAGCGAAAAAAAACATATTTTAAATCAGTTAATTTATAATATTTATGCTCTGTAAATTTACATTGAGCACTGTTTTGTAAACATAAAATAAAAAATATCAATAAGAACACCGGATTATATAACTTACTGTACTTTCTTTATATATATATATATATATATATATACATATATATATATATATATATATATATATATATATATATATATATATATATATATATATACGTTACTTTAAAGATACAATTGTACATGCACTGTTTTTCATTTAACCCTATTAATTACATTATTTGCATGAATGTACTGGAAATAGAAAATATGCTTTCTCAGGCAGGAATGGAACCTGTATTCCGATACAAAAACCATGGCCCGAGGTGCTGTACCATACCTTTTCTGGTTTACAAAGTTTATAACTGTTTATAAACACACAATCTTCGACGATTTTTCTCGATCGAACCTTTCTGCTAAGTGATCGTATATTATGGTAAACAGTGTCAACATGTTATGAAATGGATTAAGTCCGACAATTATTTAATATATTATCCGTTTATAATTTATTTTTATAGATAAAATTTATTGAAGGGATTTTGTAAAATATAATCGTTCTTCGATTCCTGTCACAGAACGCACATTTTATACGAAATATATACGTATTACGTTGGTGGAAAAATAATGTCGTTTTCTCACATGAAGTTGAACGTCAAAAAACGATATTATTTTTGCACCAACCTAATATATTCAAGCCAGTAAATGTAATTAATAATCTTTAATTAAAAACAAAGCATTGTATATATAAAAATAACGTTTAAAGGGAAAATATATTAAATAATTGTCGGACTTAATACATTTCACAATATATATATATATATATTTATTTATATATATATTATGAAGAGATAATCATACATCGAATCCATTAGCAATATT
>OZ038496.1:79862426-79922426 GCA_964036315.1 Acanthosepion esculentum
TTTTTTATCTTACCTCTCTCTCCCTCTCTTTATACATATATATATATATATATATATATATATATATATATATATATATATATATATATATATCACACGAGCACATACATACGTGCATACATATAAATAATAATAATAATAATAATAATAATAATAATAGCCAATCCTTATTGTAGACGCTCGCTGAGGCACTTCTGTGTTTGCTCATCACTCACAGTGCCTACCAGTAGTTTATACTGCAACTAATGAGCAGACCTTATTTACAGTTTCTGAGAGAGAGAGCGGGTTATCTAGCTTGATCACTAATTTGAACATGGACAGCACTCTAAAGCCCTTGTAGGCTTTGAGCTAGTACAGCGATCGTCGAACCCAAGGAGTTCAGTCTACCCAATTTCACTCACAATGTTTGGGTCAACCCGTGGTATGGTTTTGAGGCATTTTCCAAATCTGCCGCACGCTATGATCGTTTCCTTCCTGACAAATCGATCATGGTGAAATTCAAAACCCGGGTCTCATGGTCAGAATAGGAACGTCCTAACAACTCGGCCACGCGCCCATATATATACATACATACATACATACATACATACATAGGCGGCTCGGATTGAAGAATCAAAGAGCCGAGTTCGAATTCCAATCGAATCCGTTACATTCACTTACGTGCTAATAATCTTAGAAATGTATGGATCTTATTCTTCTCTCCACAGGTATGTCTGCCTAGGAACTGACTTGTTGAACCCACATAATTCGAATACACGGGAGAGTTCAGCATATATATACGAGGATCATTCAATAAACAAGGAGAATCTTTCGGTATAAGGATTTCTAATACAGATAGAAGCTTACTCTTTTTTATTTTTTTTTTGTTTTACTTCTTTTTCACATGGATCTAATTTCTTTTGCAGATTAAACAAAAACATTGAGAGTTTTGGCGATTAACAAAGATGGCCGACCAAGAAGCATGCACCAGGATTGAACAGCGGTCAGTTATCAAGCTTTTGGTTGCTGAAGGGTGCAAACCAGTTGAAATTCATAGGAGAATGTCAACTGTGTATGGTGCCACATGTTACAGCCAAAAAATGTCTACAAGTGGGCTAAATTGTTTAGAGAAGGACGGAGCAGCGTTGCGGATGAAGACAGGCCTGGGAGGCCTACAGAAGTGAGGTCTCTTGAGGTGATCGAATCAGTCAATAACCTCATTCAGTCTGACAGAAGGGTGACAGTGGATGACATTGCAAGGACTTTGAGCTTATCTGTTGGGACAGCACACAAGGTCAGCTGCCGGTGGGTGCCAAAGATGCTTACTGCAGAGCACAAACAGCACAGCAGCCCAAACGGTGCAGACCATCAACAAGCTGCTCCCTTACAGCCCAGATATTGCCCCTTCAGACTTTCACCTGTTTGGTCCCTTGAAAGCTTTCACGAGAGGCACGAAGTTTAAAAGTGACGATGAAGTCAAAAGTTTTGTGAGCGACTGGCTGAGACATCAGTCCAAAGATTTTTACGCTGAGGGAATACGGACGCTTATCCACATATGGGAAAAGTGTGTGACAGTGCTGGGAGACTAAGTTGAAAAAAAGTAAGCTTCTATCTGTATTAGAAGTCCTTATACCGAAACATTCACCTTATTTAATGAATGACCCTCGTACATATATATATATGTATGTATGTATGTATGTATCTATATGCAGGCTGTGTTTGAAATTGAAATCTCAGACTACTTGGAAATAATGATTTGAAAATATCTAACAATATACTGAAATTCTCATCTTTTATATCGTAGGATATACTGAATCCAAAAAGAGAAAGTGAATGTACAAAATTAAATGCTTTGAAATTTGGAAAAAATAACCACAACATATAACATTCGCTCGACTTTATCCATACTTAATTGATGTTTGATTTGCTGTTGGAAACTTATATCGTCAATAAACAGAATTATCGATTAAATAGAAATCATAACAGCTATATATTTTCTCGCCTCAAATAAACTTGCCTATAATTGTAGCTATATTAAAGGGCATATATATATATATATATATTTGGCCCATTCGGTATGTTTTTCTTGGTTTGACAACAATCTGCCTGAGGTGTATACACTATTCTTCCCCTGAGTTGTGTAATCATCAACAAGCCAACCACTCAAAAGTCTCATTACAGCATTTGAAATCGGCAACACGACAGCCAAACTCATAAAATCAGTATAGATTTGATGTCAGTGAAACTTCTGCCAAACATTAATAATAACAATGTTGATTCAAGCCCCCGGGTTAGGGCTATGTTGTAATCCCAGTGGTGATTAATAATTTTTTTTTCTCGAACGTGCCAAATAAGAACGGAGCTGCTGTGATCAGCAATAATCAGACAGGAATTACAAGTCGGCTTTCCTTTATATCTGATATTGTTCCGATCGCTGCATTTGTCTGGGTAGGACAATTCTCAGGAGAAACATCAGTGCAAGTCAATTAACCTTTCACTGCGCAGTGAAACAGACCACTGAAAATGGTTTGTCTTCATAACCTTCAGACAAGTGTAGAAATTGAAGAAAGTAAGAAGCCATACAAAAAAGCTAACTTGTGAATCAGTTTCAATACGGAATAAAAACTCCGTCAAACTAAATACAAAAACACGTCATTGCATCATGTGTTCCACAAATATCTTTCATAATCATGATAGTTACGTTTACCCATAGGCAGAGAGCATTCTTTGCTATGGTGTCACCACTAGGTCCTTATTAAGCGAAGTAAGTTTTTGACATTTTCTTAATGTACGATATAGATTTTGATTTCGTTACCGACAAGAGGTGTTCGAATAATATATAACGGTGTCTAATTCCAATTAAACGTGTTAATTTCGTTTTGTACATCGCTATTTTTTCTGTGTGCGTAACATATAGTTCCAGTGGTCGCCTTGGTAAAACATCACAGCCGTCTCTTCTACTCCAATAGTTAACTGTTAAATGTCGCCGTCTCTTCTACTCCAATAGCTTCATTTCTCGCACCTCTCGCCTGTGGAACTCCCTTCCCTATTCCTGTTTCCCCGACAACTATCATCTCCAACTATTCAAATGTAATGTCAATCGACATCTCCAGTTGCCTTGATCTATCCACTCTCCTTCTCCATATCCTTTCCTCTATCACTCACACCTATCTGCTCTCGTTCCAGATCTTCTGTAACCCCTTGGCTTGATCTATCTACTATCCTTCTCCACATCCTTTCCTCTAACACTCCTATCTTCTCTCGCTCCAAATATTCTGTAACCTCTTGAGTGTCAGTGGTTTCCCGCCTTGCTTGGGGTGAAAAGCTTAAAAATAAAATGCTTTCCACTTGGCATTGCTTATATCAATAGTGTCTTTTCAGATACATTGATTTATACTTTAAAATTGACAATTATTCACACAGACACAAATGCACACGCGCATATATATATATATATATATATATATATATATATATATATATATATATATATATATATATATATATATGCGCGTGTGCATTTATATATATATGTATATATATATATATAAATATATATATGTGTGTGTGTGTGTGTGTGTGTGTGTGTGTGTGTGTGTGTGTGTGTGTGTGTGTGTGAATAAGTTTTTTATGGTACAAAATTTAACGATAACTAGAAATACGCAAAATTTGTATGGCATTTTTACAAAAGCTAAAAAAGTACATCCGGTCACAGCCTCATCAATTTATTTTCTTGAATATGAAAAAAATATAAGCGTGCAAATTTAATTAATATAAAGAATGGAAGGAAGGAATAAAAAATAAATTTCAAGAAAATATGAATTTCAAGAATCCAATAACATTCAGACTCAGTAAGCATTCCCTCTGTTTACAAAGGGAAAGTCCACGGGATCTGATATACAAGGACTCAAGAACCCTGAGGTAATATCAGATTCCGTGGGCCTTCCCATTTGTAAACAGAGGGAATTCTTATGGGTCTGAATGTTATTGGACTCTGGTTTTCTTGAAATTTAGATTTCTTCCTTCCATTCTTTATATTAATATAATTTACATCCTTATATATTTTTTATATCCCATAAAATAAACTTGATAAGGCAGGGACGAAACCGGTTGTTTGTTTTTTAGCCATAGAAATTTTGCTTATATATATATATATATATATATATATATATATATATAAACCCAAAATTCGTTGTAAAGGGAGGACTGACAAGGCACTGTGATTAAGCTTTTTATTATAATTTTCTTTTGGTATAGAGGAGTGTGAAAGATCCTTTAATGAAACCAATCTAAAAGATATTTTGCTGCCCAAATATACACGGATATATATATATATATATATATATATATATATATATATATATATATATATATATATACCTCGCACACACAGACAGACACACATACACAGACACCTATATACATATATATATACACATATATCACACGCGGAGACGCGGACACCCCCCCACACACACACTTATATATATATATATATATATATATATATATATATATATATATATATATATATATATATATATATATAAGTATAGGATTGATATATACGGAACAAATTCCAATAGCCAACAATTATTATTCTTAAAAGAGTGCTCAATACAGATTAGAGCAGATATAATTATTTATTTAAATGTTATCACATAAATATGTTATAAAATCACTACAAAAATAGCCATTTTGTTTCAATACTTCTGGTGTCTTATCAAATGATGATATTGAATATAGAATTCTACATTCAACATCATCACTTGATAAGACACCATAAGTGTTGAAACAAAATGGCTATTTTTGTAGCGATTTTATAACATATTTATGTTATAATATTTAAATAAATAATTTTATATATATATATATATATATATATATATATATATATATATATATATATATATATATATATGACAATCTTAATAGGATTATTGACCCTTGACAAGTTTGCTTTTACAGAGATGACGGACGTATCTACATCCATATCGTTACGGTCCTCTATCTTCTAGAATACAGAAGAGGATTATAAGTGCTTTCCAATTTTTATGTTTTAAAACTGAAATCTCATCTATCCTCAAGTCAATTTCTTAGATGTCACTTCCAAACTCTCGAACAACGCATATAAGCTATTTCAGAAAGCAAACAAAACTCCAATTTACATTAATGTAAACACGTATCATCCAAATTCAATAGTTAAAAATTTCACTAAACTATAAACACTAGAATAAATAAATACAACAGCCAAATATTAAAAGCATCCCAAGACGGCAAAACAGCTGTAAAACTGTTGTAACTATCAAACGGGAACCATTTGTCCAGTTGGAGGTACCCGTAATTTGGAAATTGTGGTATACCAAGCTACCATTTTCCCGAAGGAAAACACCAATTACAATAAGACATACTGTTGTGGTAGGATCCACCTAATTTGCATAGCGGAGTACCGACGATATATATATGGTTGGTACCGGAAGACAGGGAGGCAAATCAAGAGATCCAACTAGAGACTCTGCCTGACTGCGACTTAGTCAACACATTCTCCAGGAACGGTCTTCCCAGGAATATACAAAAGACTATATGTAAATATTGTGTACACTTTCTTGTTTCAATACATTTTATTCTAACTACATTTTGTGTTTGCATTATTATTCCATGCATTAGGCAAGTTTCGACACATACATAGAATTATCCGCTGGAAATTGGAAAAGGAGACTATACAGTAACAGATCCCTTCTCCAATAATGTCTTATGAAACGAAACCGCTCTATCCAAGCATTATTTAAAGATTAAAGTTAGTAGTTTCAGCCCAATAATTAAATGCGAAATCATCGATAGGTCTCAACCCCCAGCAGCTTCCGGGATAGGTACGATCTGTGTATACAAGAAAAAATTCAATAATTAAATACACCAATTGTTAAACCAACGGAGCGAACTGCTCTTCAAATGTAGACATTAGAACAAATTTAAAATCTCACTTATTATATTTTTGGGGGTGGGGATTGCACATCTGAAGTGTTGGTTCGTTTATATGAGTAATAGCGCATATGAGTGTACATTCATGTGTATGTAAGAATGTATGTAAACGTGTATGTATATATGTAGGTGCGAATGTGGCTTGGTATTGAGTATCACACAGCTTTACTGCTTTTTGTCTGTTTCTTCACACAGTTGGATCTTTGACCGTCTTGTCAATGTGCACCACACCTATATTTCTAAATATTTTTTGTATCATTATCCATAAACTATTTTTATTTTATTTTCACTCTTAATTTTCTATAATTATTTAGTTTATTTATCTGTATTTAAAATCACTCTATTTATGTCAGATAGTATGATTATTATTTTTATTATAGTAATTTCTAATTATTATTTTTTATTAAGGACTTTTTATTGAGCAAACTACTTTTGAATTGTGTTGGTAGGTCATACCTAAAACAACGGGCCATATCAGTCAACTTGCTGTATAAACCAACGTATAAAGTTCCAAATTTTAAGGAAAGTCTTGGCTGGGTCTGTCTATTAATGCTTAACACTACCCATCCGTTACATCCTTAACCCTTTCTTTTCCACTCCTCACTCCATCTCAGCTTTTTTAAAAGAGCCTTGCCCCTCGTTCTATTATACACTCTCTCTTGCTTCCCCCCTATAAATCTAATATATCTGTCCGGTATATTTTCTTCATTGACAATTTCGTCGGAAGATGTGAATACTTAGGTATTATTATGGTAATCTCTATTTATTATTTATATTAAGGACTCTTTCCTTAGACTAACTTATTTGGAATTGATTTACCATGTATTGTATTCATTTTTAAAATGCTAAATATTTACATTTATCCACCACACATTATCTAGAAATTACTGAATATATCCTGATATCAGAATTAAATTCGACTAATAAAGAAGTCAGATTTTAATAACATGTTATCTTTCCACGTAATACTAGAAAAATATTGATATTAAAACAGATACTGTTGAAACGTCTTAATAAGTGTTTATATTAAATCATACACTTTCGTTGAGATGACAGGTTGTATGTTTATTTTTGCTCTGTGGTTATTAATTATATGTTAAAGCCATATTTATTAATGTTGATACTCTAGGTAGGTTCTGCAAATTTGGTATTCTAGAGATGAAATATTCTCACTTTTTAAATTGATTATTTTTGTCTTTTAACATTTTCCCCCTTTCTGGAATGCACATTACTTCCTCTCTTGTATTCCTATTTTTCGTATCAATTTAATTCTTTTAAGTTTCGGCTGATTAATTCTTTGGTCTTCCTTAGTAATATGTTGATTTCTCTCCTTCAATTCGGCTCTGGCACTGAAGTGGAATCTACTGTAGTAGATAAATCACCGGAAATGAAACCCTTTTTTTCTGATCTTATTCACTGCTGAGATTTCCTTTGTCATTTTGGCCTGCCTAAAACAACAAACTATATTGGTGAATTTGATGCAAAACCCAACATAAAAAGTCCCAAAATTTTAATGAAAAATTTTCGGCCGAGCCAGGCGGTTTAATCTTACTACTAAACAACTATTACTTACTTAAACCTTTCTTTTTCGTAACCACCTATATTTCACCTCCTCTTTCTTGTTTCCCACCCCTATCAATCTAATATATGCGTTTGGTGTTTTGTCTTCATTTACTAACGAGATTTCGATCTGAAGAGCTGAAAGTTTTACTGTTCACGAAAAAAATTATGATTGAAATGAATACTTACTGATATATATATATATATATATATATATATATATATATATATATATATATATATATATATATATATGTAAGCAAATGTGTGGATGTAGATCCGACGGTATGATGAAAATGTGGAAAAGACAAAGCAAAATCCGAATATATGAGTTTACTGTTTTTATTATGTTTTTGTTTTTGTTATTCTGTCGACGTCAGACGTTTCGGTCAAATAGACCCTCCTCGGGACACGGCCAATGGAGACACAATTATATTAGATTTAAGTTTGATGGAGAGACGATATATACAGGACTGGTCAGAAACAGAAAAACTGAAATTCTAAAGTCAAGTATTCTTTCTTAGAGTCGGATATGCTGGCGTCCCCCTCACCTTCCACTTAGGACACAATCTTCTTCCCTGTGCGTAGGTCTTCGTAGTTGCCGCCCACGCGACGCCAGCATATCCGACTCTAAGAAAGAATACTTGACTTTAGAATTTCAGTTTTTCTGTTTCTGACCAGTCCTGTATATATCGTCTCTCCATCAAACTTAAATCTAATATAATTGTGTCTCCATTGGCCGTGTCCCGAGGAGGGTCTATTTGACCGAAACGTCTGACGTCGACAGAATAACAAAAACAAAAACATAATAAAAACAGTAAACTCATATATTCGGATTTTGCTTTGTCTTTTCCACATTTTCATCATATATATATATATATATATATATATATATATATGATGAGGGAACAAATAAGAAACGTTTATAAATCTAACATGTTTCGCCTTTATTAAATCTACACCCCAGATTGAAAATGCAGAAAAAAGGCAACATGCATTTAAAGGTTGCTGAATCAATTAAAAGCTAACAAAAAGGTAAAAATTAAAAATACCAGTTTTTTTCTCTATATCTCATTATTTTATTAAGATTTAATTGAGATAAAACGTCTTAGATTCATGGAACTTCCCCATTTCATTCCTTATCCTATCATTCTGTCGAATTCAGAACCATATTTGCCAATAAATATATATATATATATATATATATATATATATATATATATATATATATATGTGTGTGTGTGTGTGTGTGTGTGTGTGAGTATATATGTATGTATATGTATATATATATATCTGTTCCGTTAATACGTCTTTTTTATAGATACAATATTATGAATTATATTTACCGGCTAGAATTTCGTAGAAAATATTCGTTCTCCAAGATGAATCAAACCAGTATTCCTATACAGAAACAGTCATTTGAGCTGATGAGCTGTACTATGCAGCAACAACTTAATGTCTGGTTTGCAAAGTCCGAATTACTGTTTATAAACACATAATATTTGACGATTTTTCTCGATCGATCATTTTTTTTCTCACGAGACTTGAAAATATATTATGAAAAGTATTAAGTCCCACAATTATCTAATATATGTTCTGTTTAAACGTTATTTTTTATAGATACATTCTATTTTAAGTAAATGCTCTGTAGCTGCATAGCACAGCACATCAGACCAGATTACAATTTCCGTATAGAAATTGATTTCTTCGGAGAACGCATAATTTCTACGGAATTTCTCGCATATTCATGCTGGTAAATCTAATTAATAATGTTTAATTAAAAACATAGCATTTAATTAAATAAATTGTATCTATTAAATTAACATATAAAGAATAAATATATTAAATAATTGTCAGACTTAATCCATTACATAATAGCATAATCTATACATGATCTATACTATATTGATAGACGGAATCTGGACAAGTGCAGGAAGGTTCATTTGAACACTGTCGGAATTTTGCTAACATTACGGAACCGCTGGGACGTTACGTTCAGCAGGCATAGATGTAATCTGATTGAGTTTGATTGAACAAAGTTGCAAGGATTCGCTTTCATATCATGGCATCTTATATCCTTGAAGTTGAGTCCTACATGAATCAGCCTGGAGAAAATATACGCGCTTCAAGCCCAAATGGTAAATGTCTGAAATTCATTTCTTAGAGCTTAGTGTGGAAGAGAAAATTGTCCAGAAAATGTCGAGTGTCATAAGCCATCGTAACAAATGAATTGAGCTGCACGTTTTATTCAACTGTTGGTCATGTACTTCCAAGGCGTGTTTAACCTTACTTTCTATGTGCCGAGTTCTTTGAGGACGTAGGCGATCATGGCTCTCCACCTCCCTCTCTCCTTGTAACTCTCAACAAGTTCTTTCCCTCTCCCACTTGGCTTAGACCTCTTTCTGTCCTGCACTTGCTTAAGGCCGTTAGGTATGTCCTGCGTTGTTTTTCTTGGTCTCATTCCCTTTATTCGACCGGTGAGTATCAGATTCTCCAGACTCTCATTCCTCGTTATGTGTCCCAGGAACTTCAGCTGCCTCTTTCTGATATTAAGTATAAGCCTCCGACTTGTTTGCATCCTCTCTAAGACTCTACCGTTGCTCACACGATCGGTCCAAGCATCCTTCTGTAGAATCACATCTCCGTCACCTGAGTCTCTATTTCGTGTTTGAGGAAATCGCCCAACGTTAGCTGCCGGAAAGAAGGACAAATGTTCCGTATTCTTTTCTTCGTTACCAAAGAAATCCTCCTGTCTCACAATAGGTAACTGTAATACGAATTTTAGCAGTTTCATTTAAGGAAACATTCGGTATTGATTGATTTAGATTAGGATTTTATTTTTTCTTACGGTTTATCAAACGTTTGTGGGTTTTTAACGCCGAAATATATTTTTAGGTTGTAAATTATTTTCAAGTGAATAGTGCATTAACATTTTTTAATACCCATGATACTTTCTAGGTGAAGTCTTATTATTTTACGTACATCTTTGGAGAAATGGATTCATGCCTTCCCCAATGGTATGTGCGTTTGTGTTTATTGGTCGAGCAGACAATGCTACACGAATTACGCTATTTCTCCCTGGCCGGCAATTAGACTGTGATTAATGTGTAGTATCTCCCTTCGCACGTACAAACTACCCATATATGCCTAATCTCTAAATCCAAACTCTACAGTAGCACCTCTCTCAATGCAGCAGACAGCGTGCGTCGATGGAATATCCCTGTCAACGCGACGTTGGTTGCGGGAAACGGGAAATGTTGGGCCTTAGGCCGTGCGCTCCCCAAATTAGGCCGACACGTTATATGTAAACTTAGAATTAATCTACGAAAACTGAAGAAGCCAAACGCAGCACCCAACCTGAAAAAAAATTCTTGAACGACCCGAAGTTGAAGGTGGAATATATGAACCGTGTGAAAACAAGATACGAAGCACAAAATAGGAAGTGAAGCTTTACCGACATTAACAAATGAGATCGAAACCAAACAAAAATGGAAGAAAAAGAAGAAAGAAAAAAAAACAAGAATGAATGACAATTTAAATTCTCAATGTGATTAAAAGCTGACAGACAACAATGTCAAGACATGGAACGGAATACAAAAACTACACAAAGAAATAGGGAACAAATGCAGATAGGATAAAGAGGAATGGCTCAACAAAAAAAATGTGCAGAAATAGAAATAATGTGTATCAGTGATTATAGAGATAAAACTAAGAGCACTAACAGGACAAAAGCATCAACAGGTTGCATAAAATCCAAGCACCGGACGCTGATAAACCCGAAAGAAAAATACGATTATATCGGAGAGCTCTTCCATGACGAAAGAGAACAACGGGAAACATACAGAAATACCGACAGACCGGTAATTTTAAAAAACTCTAGTGTTGGATGCACTGGCCAAATAGAATATAAACTAACCAACAGGGCCAGGTGTAATTGTAATATTGATGCTGGCAGTCATAGATGATTTCTGCATATCCATGATCACAGAAAAAATAAATAATATCTACAACAGTGGTGACATAACGGAAGACCTAAGCAAATGTATATTCATATTACTGCGTAAGAAAACAGGCTCAAATGAATGTGAACTCCACCGTTCAATCAGCCTAATGAGCCACATAAGAAAACTCATCATCCAAATTCTAATGAATAGACGGCGAAGTAGAATGAGACAGGAGATAGAACAAGAACAGTTAGGGCTGGTCAAAGACACCGGAAAAAGTAAGGCGACATTTATGCTCAGAATGCTATCAGAAATTATACAAATGCAGAAGGACGTGTACATGTAATTCATAGATTACTCAAATGGTTTTGATAAAGTACGACACAATGATCCGTTACAGATTCTCAGCAACACCGATATACCCGGCGAAGACATTAGAATAATGAAGACTCTACACTGGTAGCAAACCGCCCGCATAGGAACAGAAAATGTGTTTAGCAGATATACTAAAATACAAAGGAACGTAACACACGGATGCGCCTGCTCATCGGATTTATTCACGCTACACAGCGAGGCAATTCTGACAGAATAAGAAGTCCTAACAGTATTCATTATTGGTGTTCACAATCTTCAGAATATAAGATAGGCATATGTCACATTGCTGATAGCAGTCGCAGAAAGGAAACTACAAAAGCTCCACAGGCGTTAGCGAAGGAAAGCGAAAAGAAAAGTGTAAGTATGTACTGCAAGAAGACAGAATGCACGGTTATCCTAAAAAGGATGAGCCCAAAATGCAAATTACAAATCGGGGATACTACAATCAAATAAATACAGTAATTTAAAAATCTGGGAAGTGTTCTAACAGCAGACAGAAGGTGCGACAGTGACATCCGAATACGTCTAGGGATAGCACAAAAAATGCCTTCCAGAAGCTAAGTAGAATATTAAGAGACAGAAAAAATTTGTTAGAAACAATGAAAAAAAAGTACTAGATTATTACGTGATAATTGTCCTCCTGTATGGCAGCGAATACTGGACAGTCTCCTCAAAGATGAAGAAGAAATGTGGTCCTAAAGAAGAATGCTTACGATATCATGGTCCGAACATCTGAGCAACAGCAAATTATTAGAGAAAATAAAAACAAAAAGGAAACTTCTACTTAACATCAGAATGAGGCTGTGCAAATGTTGGGGGCACGTAATGAGGTAGATGGTTTCGGAGAAACTGATACAACACAGATTGAAGGAAAGCAGTGTCGAACATACTTGATGAGCTTGAGCAAACGGATGGTAAAACAGGGTTTGAGGGTAATAACAGAAATCCGAAATTTATTTGAAGTCACAAAGGAGAGGAATATATGATGCGCCTTGATCGCTTACGTCCTGACGGGACATGTCACATAAAAGAAACAAAAATCTCTTCAATGCATTTATTTTAATAATGATTTCTCTTTCATTTGATGCAGCCACATAATATAAGGGTTTTACTCTTTATTATTAAATATGAACTGTTTTTTTTTATTTCCATATTTCACATCCTGAAATTAAAATTCAAGGCCATAAATTCGCTATTTGTAACGGATTATAACGAATCCTAACACATTGTAGTGTATATTAATTTTTTTAATAAGTTAAATATGTTTCTGTCTTTAACTTTATATAACATCGGAAAACCCCCATAATCAGTATATTGCACACGGGAGGGATAAATGTGACCACGTTTTTTTCTATTAGAAGATTCGTTCTTGATTAGTCTATCACTTCACATTTGTGCTTCCATATACGTAGGCACTCTAGTCTAAATAGAAGCTTCCATTTCCTCACTCACGCACTCGTGAGGAGGGGATAAAGATTTCTGTAAAGGAATTCTCGTCAGACATGTAAAGATTTGTGTATCGATATATTCCTCTGTTAGATCTAGACTTTCACTGGAGTCAGAGCTTGGGGGTTAATATAGTTTTGGTATAATACAATTGTCGGCCTAAATGGGTGCTGAATGAATACAAATGTACCTTAGTACGCATCTGAATAAAGATCTGCAAGCCAAACTAGCACACGAGTAAGCGATTACCTAGCCATTTTTTTAATACAGTATGTCCAAAATCCGAAACAGCTAACATTTCATTTCAAGAATGTCAGTATCTGGGTAGTATTAAAAAAAAAAAACTGAAAATGAGAGACTGAAATCCGAAGGTGTATAGGAATAGCGAATGATGCTTTAGAAAAATAACCAAAGTATTAAGAAACAGGGATTTCGTTAGAAACAAAGAAATGAGTAATGAATTCACTTCTTCTATATGGCAGTGAATACGGTACAATCTCTTCACAGATGAAGAAGACACTTCAAGCAAAAGCAAAGTGGTTCTACAAGAAGGTGGGTGAAAATCCATGGAACGAAAATGTAATCAAAGACGAAGTTTTAGTGAAAATTGAAACTACAAGGTCGGTCGAAATTTTGACACGTAATGAGGAAAGAGGGCTTGGAAAATTTAATACTCATACGACTATTTGAAGACAAAAGGGACAGTGTAAAAAAAAACACGTAACCTACGTGGAGAATTTGAATAAATGGATGGCGGAACAGGATTCAGGAGAGATAAAAAGAAGAAAAAAATTATAAAAGTTCTACAAAGTACAGGGGATGATGAAGAGAAATTATCGTCAACATCCTGAATAGACATGTCCCATAGAAAAAAGAGTATGCATATATATATATATATATATATATATATATATATATATATATATATATATATATATATATATATGTGTGTGTGTGTGTGTGTGTATTATTTGAACATTTACTTTTAATGTATATCCTAATTTGCGGAGAGGCAAAAGGTTGCCTTAGTTCTACGTGCCAGCTCAATCGATAAAATTAATCAAGAAAATATACCCTCTAGCTGGGTTTGAACTGGACTTCGACATTGTAGCAAAAAAAAGGAAAAAAAAGAACACTATCATTCCGTTACTTTTGTGACCGATCGACGATGGGACTCTCATTGCGCAAGCGGTCTCAAAGACGCTGGATCTAACAGGGTTTTCGCCTACATTGCTGGATACAAGTTCGAACCATGCAGGAGCACACATTTTCTGGAGTAGATTTATTCGAGTGCGTAAACGGATAGATGTTAAACACACTGTTTTAGTAAATGCGGCGTCTACTAAAGTAGGAGTATCCATTGAAATCAAAAATTGAAGAAATAACAATATCAGATTAAAAATAAGTCCATTAACTTTTGACAACAAGCATATGTGAGAGTGTGTGTGTCTGATGTGTGTTGTGTCTGGGGTGTGTATATATATATATATGTGTGTGTGTGTGTGTACACAGATGTACCGAGAATGGAAAGAATGTAAATTCAAACATTCATAGCATTAATTTGAAAGAGGTCTCAATACCAATTCTTAAACATTTATTATAAAGATGTTACATACGGACAAACAAGTACTCACGACAAAGATGCATTTTTGTTTCGATGCGATGCATCGCGACAAGTGAGGAACAAATATGTTTACGAAACAAAAATACATCTTTGTAATTATTTGTCCGCATGTAAGATTTTTATAATATATATATATATATATATATATATATATATATATATATATATATATATATATATATATGTATAATTAAATTATATTTAGGCAACAAGTATTCATCCCAGTAAATTTGATTAAACTCAAAAGGACCGTGTATTTCGTTTTTATTTTAGTATTACGAATTTTAGAATAATGTGATTTCCGGCGGCCTCGTTTCCATCAGCATGACGACGCCGTGGACTATTTTAAATTTTCATCTTTCTAAAGAAAACGAGGAAGTAGCGAAGGTAACCCTGCCTAGCATAGAGACAGCCCATGAAATTGAAAAGAATCGAGGCGGTTGAAATATTTAAACATATCAAAACATAACAACAGAACAGATATGATGTTCGGGCCTTTTATCCACACTTTCCACCCGAATCTCAGAAATACTGAAAATACAATAAGAAAGGAAATCGAAGGAAGTGTTGGGTTATAATTAATCAAATTCGTTCGAAAATTTGAGAAACGCAATAAAACATTTGATACACAGAACTTATAGATAAGCAATCAAACATGAGTGAAAGAATTACTGCAGCCAAAATACACCTTTTATCTATTTCTCTCTATATGTATATATATGTATATATGTGTGTGTGTGTGTGTGTGTGTGTGTGTGTGTGTGTGTGTGTAAGACATTCTCTGTTAAATAATATGGACAAGTTCTGTCTATTGATTTTTTAAAAATATCTTCTAAATTTCCGAATAAATTATTTTGTGGTATCGGTAAATTTGCCAAAATTCATATTAACTTTTACCAAAGAGAGAGAGAGGGAGGGGGGAGAGACTGTGTATGTGCGTGCATGTGGTTGGTGTCCGTCAGTTCTGAATGATTTTCAAGACCGTTTTCCTAATGTTTGCAACTTTGTCCTTTTAATAAATAAATACTGACTTGTAATGAGGCAAACTTGGGAAAAGAATGATATTTATTATATATATATATATATATATATATATATATATATATATATATATATATATATATATATATATATATAAATAAAAATAAAAATAAATAAATAAATAATTAAGAAATACCTGAGTCTGAAACCTCAACAGCATAAAGAAAGCACTGTACGGCAGAAAGCACGAAAAGACCTATATTTTGGACACATCAGCAGTGCGAATCCACTACCGAGAATTGAAACCCTGACAGTTAGGTTATCAAGCAGACGTCATACCAACAGCTCCAATTGTTCCAACGGTGACAAAGAGGTAGCAAATCAGACTCAATATAGCGCCGCTGGCTCACATATTCCGTGGTGGAACTCAACTGAGATTCTCTCTAACCCTAGGACGGTGCCCCCGGAGCCACGACTACTATCACCAAGCCGCTCAACCTTGAGCATTCGGTTCAAGCAATGATATACAAATGATAGAAAATATTAGGAGGATCTGATAATTAGCACTAAGTAATTTATTGTGTCTGAAACCTCAACAATATCTAGGACAAAACGGCCGTCCAGTGCTTTCTGCATTTTGTTGAGGTTTCAGACTCAATGAATTACTTAATTATAATTATCAAATCATCCTAATACTTTCTATCATATATATATATATATATATATATATATATATATATATATATATATATATATATATATATATATATATATAAAGTCAACATAGAAGTCAACACATAGAGGCGACAGTCTGTTTCATGCTAGATGCAATCATCGGGCCACGAGTGTTGTCATTTTTCTCGGCTATTTATATATATAGATAGCTGAGAAAAATAACAGCACTCGTGGCCCGATGATTGCATCTAGCATGAAACAGACTGTCGCCTCTAAGTGTTGACTTCTATGTTCACTTTTATATTTACACACGCTCTACCTCTGATATTGAGCACTTTATACCATAAATATGGCACACTTTAAGACTATATTTCTTCATATATATACATATATATATATATATATATATATATATATATATATATATATATATATATATATATATAAATATATATATATATATATATATACTGTGCATTCTAGTCCTGCCACGTTTGAATAAACTCAGGCAGTTGTAAGCTATGATGCTGTTAAATGCTCTTCAAATCCAACCTTTTGGTTCAAGCGAAAAATTATTTTAGTGGAAATTTTGTTGGCAAAAATAAAAAAGTTAAATTAGATATGAAAGAGAGTGAAATTGATCTACGTCTCTACTTCTTTTCTTTTTTCATCTCCTTCTGTATGTGTGACTTTTTTGTTCATTTTGTGTCATGTCAAACTTAATTAGAAAGCGACGATATTATCGAATTACCTCTTGTCGCAATCCTTCTCGTTCGAACCGTTTTCTTTAGCTGGCAAATACTGACGTTTATTTAATAGTTACATAATTTTTGTGTCTGCACGAAATAAATGAAAATAAATACCTTTCGTGGAACGTCATCATTAAAATTAGCGTAATTTCCTTTTTATTATGCCATTTAAAAATAACAATATATTGCAAAACAGAATAAATATTCCAGGAAGATACTAATGCAAATTGGTCATTCGAACAGGGTATTTACATAAAGAAATGTTTGCATCATCAGAAGATTGATTGCCGATTCTGATTAACTCTGATTACGATATGTAGGGCATCAACTGAAGATATAAATCTCAAAATGAGTATTGTTCTGCGAAGTATTTGATTTAATGACTCGCCTACGGACACGGATCGGAATTTATTTTAGATGTTTACATTATGCTAGGCAAGGATCAGAGTAATTGGTATATACGTTATTAACTTGTCGTGCGAAATGTAATGGCTAAACATTACGCAAGATTAGGCACCGATATGACATTATATGTATACATGTGTGTGTACCTATATATATATGTGTGTGTGTGTGTGTGTGTGTGTGTGTGTATAAATATAAAAGTGATCATTGAAGTCAACACTTAGATGCGATAGACTGTTTCATGCTGGACACAATCGTCACGCCACCTGATATATATATATATATATATATATATATATATATATATATATATATATATATATATATATATATATATATATATATATATCGGTTTTGTAGTGCGTATTCAATTTATGTAACGTAAATCATTCAAACGAAAAACTAATACTGAAGCTAGTTATATGGCGAGAATCACTCTCACAAACAATATTTAATAATAAATTACAACCAACTTCGAATCTGTTAATGAATGGTGTGATCCTTGTTCATAAATTCCGGGTTTATCTGGTCTCATTTTTTTGTACGAGCCGGCTTTCAGTCGTTTCGAACGACCATCCTCAGGTAGACATATTAGTGTGTTTTTGTTAAATTAACAGATTCGAAGTTGGTTGTAATTTATTATTAAATATTGTTTGTGAGAGTGATTCTCGCCATATAACTAGCTTCAGTATTTGGTTTTCGTTTGAATGATTTACGTTACATATATATATATATATATATATATATATATATATATATATATATATACTCTTCGGCAGAAGTGAATCACTGTCAGTCACTGTGTGTTTATCTAAATCTAAAAATAAACACGCTAAAATTCACCTTCATCCCTGCCATGCGCCGACGGCTTACTGGTACAAGTTCCGACTGACGTAAATTCAGTTCGGGTTTGCTACAGGCAACCGGTCGTCTAGCCACACTGATGAGCTGTGAAACAGTCTGTGTGTGGATGACAAATATATATATATATGAAAGTGAACATAGAAGTCAACACTTAGAGGCGGCAGTCTGTTTCATGCTAGATGCAATCGTCATGTGTGTGTGCGTGTGTGTGTATATATATATATATATATATATATATATATATATATATATATATATATATATATATATATACAGACACACATATATATATAATTATTATAATACTTTTATTATAACAAAATGCAATAAAAAAATTACATCTCTACACAAAATCATTCATGTTTCTGTACTAAGATTGTACTTCTTCGGGCGATGATATATAATTGGTGATAAAAATAATTTATTAGAGAAATTTAAAAAAAAAACAAATCTTTACCTCTTTTCGTAAGTTAAATGGGGCATAAAGACAGAATTAAAAAAAAATAACTTATGGGTATGTTTAGATTAACCAAGTAAACGTCAGGTCTAAAATATAAAAATATAGTCAGAGGGCGGAGGTGTTTGGGTTATTTTTACATGTCAGGAAAACTGATGCTCCGAGATGGCATCCATCTATACTAGGGAACATTACAGAGACACATGTCTTATTGGTGTATCCAAGTATTATTTGCCGATTTGACGAAGTAGACATGAATTTATAAGAAACGGATATTTTTTAAATTAAAAAATAATAATAATATACTCAGGAAGCTTTTTAAAGAGGCCAATAGGTAAAATAAAAAAATGTGGAAACATTTATATAGGTTGTTAATTATACTGAATAATCGGTAACACATGACAATATTAAAGTTGAATAAATTAAATAAATGTTGGTCGAACCATTATATACTATTAAAATAATGTCTATACAATGGTAATACATAATTATTTATGAAATTTTAAAAAACTATATTTAAGTTAAACAGTAGCGGCATAACACCATTAATTCATTTCTTTGGTCTAACAGATGTTTAAATTTAGAAAACCTTATAATATGCAATTTTTCTTGTAAACATAGGGTACATGGATCATATAGGGATTTACAATTTCTAGTTATTTTTAATATTTTCCATTTTACCGTAGGAGATTAACCTTTTTTAAGTGTCAGAATATTTAGAAATGGACGTTCTGTTACGATATGCATTGTTGCTGAAACGTGATATATGTTGATACCATCGCGTATCAACACAAAAAATAATATAGAGCCAAAAAATCTTTTAAAATCTTTTTTTTATATTAATTCTCTCGAATTCTCGGATCAACGTTTTCTTTTTTCATTTATTTCGGAATGCAGATTTTATCGTGACTAAAATAAGTTTGTCTTTGTAATTTTTTCATACAGATGATCTTAGGAAAAGGTAAAAGTACTGCGCTTTAAAAAAATACAGCACCTTCCAAGCTGAATTTCATCGTAACATCAGGAAAATGATTTTCCAATGGGAAAGGATCAGTATAAAATAACTAGACTCAATCTGTCTATATTTTGTTATATATATATTTTTTTATATATTTTAATGAAGATAGGCCACACACACAGATACACACACACGCGCGCGCGCGCATAAAAACACACACACATACAAACACACACACACACATATATATATATATACATATATATATGTGTCTGTATTTATGTATGAGATGAGATCAAACATAAAATACTTATTGATTGGGTTCCGACAGTAGCTAGAAAAATGAACAAATATAAAATCATTTAAATCTAATATGCTTGGCCTAAGATTAATGCTTAATAAGAGAATGAAATATGGAGAAAATGAAAATCCATTCCAATACTCAATAAATGAAAAAGAAAACAAAATACACACCAATTGAAAATAGCATGGCGTTCGATTTCTCCTCCATAAAATCTTTGTTGAAAATACAACTATACTTAAACATGAAAACAATAAACAAAAACTAAAAATTCTTGAAGCTATATACTTCAGCTGAAACCTAACCTGAACAAAATAAACTATGAAATCTCCACACATATTCTTACATGCCAATAATTGGTAACAGAAGCCATTGGTTTATACCAACGGCTTTCCATACTCAATACTCATCGAATTTACTCTCGCGTGGTCATGTGTGACGTCATGAGCTGTGGTGCGATTTTCGCTTTCAGCGTCTTATATGCACGAATTTATCGTTACTTGGAAATCTTCCATGTAAACAGAAACAGACTATCATCACTGTCTTGCCCGTGTATTGCTTAATATATTGTACTGCATTTGTCATCTTTGACAATGGCTTATGAAAGCTGAAAGCTTAGATAGGGTTAAAAAATATGTATCAATATTGTGATTTTCTTTCTTCGTTTAATGATAATGTTATCAACCTTATCAGACGATATGAAAAGAATTTACATAAAATAGTGAACACTTGTCTATATTATTTAATGATATATATATATATATATATATATATATGAAGCTCTTCTATTGAATTGGTCACTCTGAGTCACTGGAGTGTTTATTCTAAAATAAATACGTAAAGATTCACTTTCCTCTCTGCCGGTAGTTGATAGCTCATAGGAACATCTGACTGATGCTAAATTTGTTGAGTTTTGATTTTGGCTCGAGGCAATCGCATGACTAGCCACACTGATGAGCTGTGATACGGCGAGACAATATATCTGTGGATGACCCATATATACGCCACTGAAAAAATACAATTAGGCCGAGCTACTGCTGATACAAAAGCTCTTCTCTGGATTGAGCACTACGTGTCACTTGCGGGTTTACTCTAAAATAAACACGTAAAAATTCACCATCTTATCTGCCGGGGAAAAATTTCCGACTGATCTGATGCCAAATCGGTTCGGTATCGATCACGGTTTGAGGCAATCGGATGTCTAGCAAAACAGTCAGTCAGTCTGTCTGTCTGTCTCTCACACTCTTTCTCTCTCTACATATATATATATATATATATATATATATATATATATATATATATATATATATATATATATGTTTGTGTGTGTGTGTGTCTGTGTCTGTGTCTGTATCTGTGTGTGTGTGTGTTAATAAAGCCAGTATTGAGTGAAACAATTCCCCGCTTTTTGGTTGATGACATATGTATGACAATCATTCTTTTTAAATAATTCGTATTTCTTTATGTTTAACTCCTTTGGGTTTCGTTTACTGTATAAATTATTGGAATTAGGAAATTCTCCGCGAATAAAAGTTAATTTCTTTATTTGCTTCGAAGCAGTGATAGTAATTACATGGATGTTAGCATTTTAGATATAGTAATTTAATATATTTGAATAATTAAGCAGTTTAATCGCAAATGCAAATTGAAAAAGATACGCTTATTATTAAGATTATAAACTAGCAGTCCGGGAATTAATTAATGTAAAATGTCTATTTTTATTAAGAACAATTTTTAAACCTGAACATTCAGTTTATTTATCTGTATTTTAAGGTTTTATAAACATCGGCGACTTGGAATTGATATCAGCCAAACTCTGTAGATGTGGGAGCAGATTCTACCATTCTCTGGGATTTTCTATGAACACAGATCGAATAATAATTATACATCTCAAAGACATTGATATCAACGACGGAAAAATGTTTGCACACTAATTGACATGAGCATACAAAGAGAAAAAAAACATCTCTGCGAATACAAAGACCTGGAAATACAAATCGAAAAATATGGCACATAAAATCTAAAACTTTTCTTGTTGACTATAACCAAAAAATGGTGATTTGGTTCTGATATGTAGAAAGGAACTGAGGAACAAATCAACAAAATTCCTGGTGCTTTGTTCAGTTATTTATTTATTTTTGTTAATATCTGTTATATTTCGTGTTAATAGGAATATATACTTGGAAAAGGAGGTGGATAAAATAAATAAATAATCTTTTGTAAAAAACAGTACAATAAGAATAAAGGTAACAGTTATGAACAAGGTCGTCGCAAGTCAATCCAGTACTGAGTGCTGCTATTGGCAGGTAGGTGGTTCTCGCGTAAGTCTGAGTTGTATTCAACAGATCCCAACTAGTCGATATTTACCAGCCTCCCAACGAGTTAGAATGTGGCACAAGGCCGAGTTTAATGTGGGGTAATCCGAGCTCGTAGGCTGGGCCAAAAATTCCCATTAGACCCCATATAAAATGGGGTCGGGTAGCTGTTTCCCGAGACGAGACTATGCCCTTCGATATAGCCCCGTGTGAGGATCCTCTCTGCTCGGAGGCAAATAGTTTGACCAGCACAACTGAAAGAAATCTATTCGACTGCTGATATTTACCAGCCTCCCCACAAGGTAGGATATGGCACAAGGCCGAGATTAATGGGCGGTTGTTCCGAGCCCGTAGGCTCGGCCAAAAATTCCCCGTATACCCCGTATAAAACGGGGTCGGCTAGCTGTTTCCCGAGACGAGGCTATGCCGAAGATCAGAGTTTCGTCTGGGTATCCTCTCTGCTCGAAGGCAGAGAGTTCGACAGCAGCCAAAATCTGAATAACAGCTACCAACCTCCCACGGGGTAGGATGTGGCACAAGGCCGAATTTAATGTGGGGGAATCCGAGCCCGTAGGGTCGGACGAAAATTCTCCGTAAACCCCGCATAAACGGTATCGAGTCTGTCTAACTCCCCGAACGGTATAGCCTTGTCCGGATTCATCTAAGCCTGAAGGGAGAGAATTCGACAGCACAGAACATATTCCAGCTGGTTTCCGTAGTCCGGTGACTTACAGCTACTTATAGTCAGTTACTACCTATAGTGTAGTTACTCATAGGGGTGCCAGGTTATTCCATTACATCACCTCCCCTCCGAACTGAAATTTTCCTCTAGAAAATTTAGCTTTCTAATACTTTCTCTTTTTCGGTTCTGGACTTAACCGCACTGTGGGTTTTCTTTTCCTTGTACTCTTTCGAGTCGAATAACATCTCGATCCTACAAGCAAAGCTGGTATAGAAGATGTATCCATGCGTTCTGGTATGTTAGTGGATGGTGTTATTTCAAACGTGTCGTACATGACGTACGACACGTTTGAAATAACACCACCCATCGGAGTTTCTTCAACATCCTGTGGAACGATTTCAGAGTATCTTGGTCTTAACTGGTTTACGTGCCTTTTGTATACCCCTCTTATTTCCTTTCACCGTATAGATTACTCTTCCAATACTATTTGAAATAATTCCATCTTCCCAAAAATATTTTCCAACCCGGTAGTTCCTGAAGAAATCTATATCACCAGGCGTATACTTCTTTGCACAGAAATTGTCTTTGTTGTGCATTTTCGTTTTTGGACAAGGCAACATTCTGTAGAATATTGATCTTATCTTTCTCGCAAACATCAGTTCATCAATATCTGTCTTTTGTTCGCTTCCAGATCCTTTCACGCGACTGTTGTCCAAGACTCTATCCTGGATCGTACGCTGTTTCTGATCTTCATCAATGATCTTTCTGATGTCATCAGTTCCCCCGTAGGTATTTATACAGACGACGCTATCATTTACTCCTGTCTTAATAACAAATCTGTCAGGGATGACAAAGGAATCCTGGCTGCTACTCTTGAAAAGTATCTCGAATCAGTGTTTAGCTGGGGCAGGAAATGGCTTGTAAATTTTGACAAACTATATTTAATCAGCATAAAGAAACTTTTTCTGCTTGCCATCAGCAGACTACTGTAGAGCAACATACTGCGAACCTTCGCTCCACGTTTTCTACTGACTTGAAGTGGAGCGACTACATCGAATAAATAGATGCAGCTACTGCAAAGAATTTTGGATTACTGTGTCATGCCAGGAAAAAAAAATATTCTCGTCAGAATCCAACTTGCGCAATTACAAATCTACCGTTTGTCTGTGCATTTAATACTCTGCCATATCTGGTGTTGTGCCTCTGCTATTCATCTTAATATTCTTAGCAAAATTAAAAAAGGATCTGCGGTGTAATCAGTCCTGATTTGGTACCAGTTACTTTCTCATTTACGCGGCGTGGCTTCTCTCTGCCTTTGCTACCAAATCCGTTAGTAGTAACTTCTCTGACCACCATTCTCCCATGGTGTCCCGTCGACATGAATTTAAACGTACTACTAGATTGGCATGTAGGTCGCACTCTTGTACTGTCGAAATAGTAAATTAAAACGTCACTTCTACTCCAACAGTTACTTTTCTTGCAATTGCCACCTGTGGAACACCTGTCCATTTACTTGCTTCCCTGATAATTATAAACTTCAAAAATTTAAAGGCAACGCCAAACGTCATCTTTTGTCCTCTGCTCACTTATCTCCATACTCAGTCTTTTCTCCCACTTTCACTCGTCCTGGGTACGACGTTAAACTGCATCCAACAGCAAGGCCTCTGATCAGGAGGTTTTGAGGAAGCGTGGAACCACCTCTTAATTGCTGGTGTTCCCAGGTCCACCCTGACCCGGGGTGGTAGCACCTGTTGGGGTCCCAGCTATGGGAAAATAGTGAACTTCAAGGTCTTTTCCAGCACATTGAAACAATGATGTTGTCAACTATACTTTTTTTGAAACAATGATGTTGCCAACTATTTTTGAAACAATGATGTTGCCAACTATTTTTGAAACTGATGTTGCCAGCGATTTTGAAACAATGATGTTGCCAGTTTTTGAAACAATGATGTTGCCAGTTTTTGAAACAATGATGTTACCAGCTATACGTTTTTGAAACAATGATGTTGCCAGCTATACGTTTTTGATATATTTATTAAATACTGGATCTGGCATTAAATAACCCATAGTGGTTGATATGCCATAAAACCCCAAACAACCAAACCAAACCCACTTTCACTCTCTGTAAACCCATGCGTGCTAGCTATATTTCTGCCTTGGTTAGGTTGAGATGAATAAAAAATTTAAGTGGAAACTCAACAAAAAAAAAAGAAAAAAAAAGAAAAGAAAAGAAAAGAAAAAATATTCTTATTTTGCACTAGGCAATTGTTAACGAACCGGCAGATGATTATAAAACAAATGCATGTCTAAAACATTTATATAATAATAATAATAATAATAATAATAATAATAATAATAATAATAATAATAATAATAATAATAATATCTCGCTGTAGCGTAGTAAAAACGAGTTTCGGGTCCGGTGATGAATAGCCCCGCTTTATGGACTGGACTAGTTTTGAGTTTGAGATTTCGTTGACAGTCGTCTTGAGATGGTATTTTGAACAAAAACTATTGAACACTTGGCGGTTAACAAAAAAAAAAAAATAATATCTAGGTTACCCGACCCTGGACGATATTTCAAACTGGGTCCTACTCGTCATTTTATGCGTTGTTTTTACAATTCGTTTTTTTTTTCGTTTTTGTTTATATCGTACATATCTGGATGTGATGTCTCTGCTTAGGATAATCTATTTATCAGATTCGGTGTCATGATTAGAATATTCGGCTTTGCATAATCTAACCGTTTTCATACAAAGTTAGAGCCATAGAAATGATATATTGGAATTTACTATGAGCCACTGAAGCATGAATTCGCAACACTTTGGAAGTTGAAGAAGTTCACAATCGTACCTGTTGTCAATAAAACACTTGTTCCAGCAACTGAAGCAATAGACATTGGGATAAAAACAATGGGTAATGATTGGATATTGGAACTGTTAGAGAATCTGTTCTTCCTAGGAAGTGCAGAAATAATCATGGAAGTGATGAAAATCAGAGAAAATTAGTATAATTTTTAGAGCTGCTATCCATGCAAGAATTAGGTTATATACCATACCTATGAACACGAATGGGTATGTCCCAATCCTTATAAAACAATGGATACAATTGTAAGTGGGGGTAATATGCTTTTAAGTAGTTCACCACTAGCAGTGGTTTACCTACTTTACGCCGCTGGCGAGTATTGTATTTTTTGACGTTATAAAGATCACCATTTCATTTCCAAATTCCGTTTTGGTTTTTCCTCAGTCATTAAACTTTTTTAGGTTACAACAAATTACCAGATAGTAATTGTGCATCTGAGAAAATAAGAACCCTATTATAATTTGTTATTTTGCCTCCCTTCGTATGTTAACATGATTGTTACATCCTGTTAATACCTCATGAATAATGGACTGTTCCGCGTTTTGTTCGTGTGGAAAATATATTATTTCCTTTCAGAGAGAAAATGAAATAACAAAATGCATTCATGTCACATGACTGATTACGTAATCCTCTCTTCTGAGTGGCTCAATAGTTTTGTAACGAGGGAACTTTAGTACAAATATAGATTACGAATAGAGGAAATAAAACAAATAGACACACATATTCTTCTGTCTTCCTGAATCATTTTACTTTATGTACATTCTTCACATTAAAATCTTTTTACTTATTCCTTTTCACTGCCAGAGAACCCTTGGTGTCTTAATGTCTCCTTCACTTTGATTGGGGCGAAATGATTTTAAAGATTTCGTGAAGGTGCGCTACTCACGTAAGTAGAAACAAATTCATTGACTATCTTAAGAAAAGCATTCTTTTATCGCATGTGTCAAATGGAAGTCTTGGTAAATGACTGTACCAAAAAGCAAATCAAAATGAAGTAAAATCCAATTCAGTCATCATCGACGTTATATATCTAGTGTATAACGTCGCTGCATTGGTTGACCATTGAGTAAAACTTAAAATGTAAACCAATCATGAAATATCTGACTATATTTCTAGGTATTGTAATTATTTACTCTATTTTCAATGTTCCAAATGTTGTCCTCATCTATGTTGTCATATTGTTATATACCTTACCTATGAACACTAATGGGTATATCCTAATCCTCATAAATACGTTGGACACTATTGTAAGTGCAGGTAATTTGCTATCTAAGTACTCCACCACTAGCAGTGGTTTACTTACTTAACGCCGCTGGCGAGTATTGTATTTGTTGATGTTATAAGGATTACTATTTCTTTTAAAACCTCCTTTTCGGTTATTCCTCATTCAGTAACCTTTTCTAGGTTACAATAAAATATTCACGATGTTTCGAACGTTGTACTCATCCGGCCTTCTTCAGGAGATTTGAATTTCGAATGGACGAAATAAAGAGTTCGTTCAAAATTCCAATCGTCTGAAGAAGTCCGAAGCGTATAACGACCGAAAGAAAATATGAAGACAACAGTCGAAACAAAATAGTTTAAATAGTAGTCTTGGTTAAGTATATATTCTTTACGATAGCTACGAAAATTTGTTTGTTGTTTTGTTGTTTCGGAAGAGGCTCAAAGAAACTTTGAAAAGAATTATGAACATTTTAAAGAATGGAAAATATTCACGAGACAGTATAATTACTTTCAATAATGTTTTAGTTTTTAGAAGACGAGCTGTCACTCGCCTTCAGCGAGAACTACAATATTGGTTTGAAAACACAATGAACGTCGTATAATAGCGACGGCCGACGAAAGTAACGTGAAAAGACAGAGAAAGTAATGACAACAGGAATAAAAGCACGCTTTTTCTAAATTATAAAATAGACGTCTGAAGCCAAACAACGGGATAAGATAACGAAACTGGAAACGTATGGAAACAATAAATGTAGCCAATTGTATAGAAAGAAATTAGATTAAAAAAAACACTTGTAAATAAATAAATACAATTAAAGTAAAAACATTATTATCGCTGGAACTCAGTCGTATAGAATATTATTTTTTAAACGTTTTTACTTCTTATGGAGGTGAGTTATTGATGACTTTAATATCAAGAGCTTTTGCTTAAAGAGTTACCGGTATAAGTATTTTGCGTGAGGCGTCGCATTCATCAAAAGCACTCCGAGAGAAGAGCCTGAAGAGAAGAGGCAGAGCGAAGATAACAGGAACTATGGTTGTAACTTTATTTTTTTTTAAACTATAAATAAAGTGAAAGTTCGAATATTATGCATTGAAAATTATTGATATCAGTGAATCAACCTAGAAATTGTCATGTACAAATGAGAATAAATACCGCGCAGGAAATAAAGGTCACGGAAAATACGTGTTAGCCAATATCTCATGTTAAGTTTGCGTGTATGTTTGAGTGTCTGGATGATATGTATCTATATCAATATATAGATAAAGGTTTAGGAAAATGAAATGATTAAATAAAAGCAATCGTATACGCGCGTACAGGCTTGTATCCACAGGTAAGCAAATACATAATTAACAAATGTTCCCAACAGCTGTAAATAGTGATCGATATGCTTATACAGAGCCAGGAAATATATATTAATATATATACATACACCTACGTCTGGTGTGCGACTTAAGTTTCGTTGGTTAACCAACTCGTCGGGCGCAAGATATAGCTTACTGATTTTTTGGCGGGTAACCAACGAAACATAAGTTGCAAACCTAACGTAGGTATACGTACATATATATATATATATATATATATATATATATATATATATATATATATATATATATATATATGTATATATATATATATATATATATATATATATATGTATATATATATATATATGTATATATATATATATATATGTATATATATATATATATGTATATATATATATATGTATATATATATATATATATATATATATATGTATATATATATATGTATATATATATATGTATATATATATATGTATATATATATGTATATATATATATATATATATGTATATATATATATATGTATATATATATATATATGTATATATATATGTATATATATATATGTATATATATATATGTATATATATATATATGTATATATATATATGTATATATATATATGTATATATATATATGTATATATATATATATGTATATATATATATGTATATATATATATATATGTATATATATATGTATATATATATATATGTATATATATATATGTATATATATATATATATATATGTATATATATATATATATATGTATGTATATATATATATATATATATGTATATATATATATATATATGTATATATATATATATGTATATATATATATATGTATATATATATATATATATATATATATGTATATATATATATATATGTATATATATATCTATATATATGTATATATATATATATATGTATATATATATATATGTATATATATATGTATATATATATATATGTATATATATATATATATATATGTATATATATATATGTATATATATATGTATATATATATATATGTATATATATATATATATGTATATATATATATATATATGTATATATATATATATATATATATATATATATATATATATATATATATATATATATATATATGCACACACACACAACCATACACGCGCATATATATATATATATATATATATATATATATATATATATATATATATATATATATATATATATATATGGGCAGCAACCATACTTTCAGGAATTTTGCTTTAAATACGGCAGACAAAGAAGATATATTTAATTTTGTATTTACTTTTTTGAGCATCAGTACGTTTTTCCGTTTTCTACGCGTAAGTGAATACAGAAATTTTTCATAATTTTCATTACACCAATCGCTTTTGGACATTCATTTAGGCATTGTCAAGTCTATTTGTTGTACTGTTTTGTTTTTTTTCATGTTTTGATTGTTTAAGTTGTATTTTATTTTCGTCTTGTTTTTAATAGGAACGTTTGTTTTGAATATACGGTGTGCGTGAGAGAGAGAGAGAGAGAGATAGTAACAGATTTCACTATAATATTTATTTTCATATTCAGTTGGTCCAATTTCTCGTCTACACCTAATGGATTTTCATTTATTTCTTTCATCGGTGTTAATTAGTCTTGTGTTGTTTCATAATTATAGCTGCCGCTCTGCAAGAAACTAACGTCCCCAGCTTAATCAAGAAGCAACTCCCTTGTTCTCACAAAAACCTGTTGGCAAGCATAGAATCTAGCAACTGTAATATGAGAGGACCTAACGACCAGTCTAGTATTTTGCTTAAATTCATAAAGTCGAGGCACCAAAGTGGACAGCTTATCAGTCAACTGCTAACGAAATTGCTTCACTGTGTCGTTCTAGAAAACTTTGCTTTCCTGAAACTATCTTATATATATATATATATATATATATATATATATATATATATATATATATATATATATATATATATATATATATAGTTGTATATTTAGGCAGCAATCCTTCTTTTATGCAAGTTTCATTAAAAACGACAGACAAGGTAGTACGTGCTAACCGTATTCTGAAATTAAAACACCACTACTACACACTAAGACATATACATAATGCACACACTCAATTAAGCAAAAAAATCAAAATCATCCTTGATAATGGCTAAAGGTATAGCCGAAAGCGCTCCGAAAAATAAAACATTTGGACAGTTCTTACACACCCTTTGTCCAGCAAACAAAACTCTTGTTCGTCCACAAGAAAAATTAAATAAAAAACTTAACCGTAGTACCTTGTCTGTCGTTTTTAATGAAACTTGCATATATATATATATATATATATATATATATATATATATATATATATGAAAGTCTACCATTCGTCCATACTTAAGATATTGCTGCTACATATGGCCCCGTTTTCCTGCAATATATTTAGAGACTCTTGATAAAATACATAAGAATCAGTGATATTATTAGCCCTGACCTGGTATCTCGGCTTTAGTCCCTTTCCAACCGACGTAAAGTTGCTTCCCTGTGCCTTTTCTATAAATACTTTGTATGGTAATTGTTCGGATCATCTCTTCGCTATGGTAACTTGACTTAATGAATTTAAGCGCAGTACTGGACTGGCAGCAAGTACTCATCAAGTTACAGTTGAAGTATTTCGATGTAAATGTAATTCTATGCTTTGCATGCGGAACTCACTTCCTGCTCCAAGATTTTCAGCTAACTTTCATCGTCAAAAATATAAATGCAATGTCCATCGTTATCTACATTGTTCCTGATTACTCTTCTATTTAAGTCGGTCCTTACTAATGTGTCTGCTGTCTAATTCTTATACTCCCCGTACCCCATTCTGTCAGTGACTTTGCTGCCTTGCTTGGGGAAAATCGGATTAAAAAAAATAACAATTACCATGTAAATATTCATAGAAAAGTCACAGTAAAACGGCGTTTTAGCCTTACGACAGTTACTAAATGCTATATGCCAGGCAAGGTCTGATAATATTACCGATCGTTCGTTGGATTTTGTCAAGAATCTCTAAATACATAAGGAAATAACCAACCCTGATGCAATAGTTATATTCAACGAATGCAAAAATTGCTGACTTACTTGTAATTATAAATTGTCAATGCTAGAATTAAAACTATTTAAGAAGAATTTAAAAAAAATCAAACCATTTGAATCACTGACAATACCAACAACGACATGAAATAAATCTATACAAATGGTATCGTTATAGCGGAGAAGCTTTATATGTTGAGACTCGACCATGAAAACGTAATATCTGCACCTTTTATAGTTTTCAGATATTTGAAATCAAAGTGTGGCTAACCGTACGTTTTTCATAACCTGACAGAGATATGTTTTTTTACATACGTCCGGAATTAAATGAAGATGTTTACAAAAAATTAAGTGATACAGGGCTTTGGTAGAGGAAATATGCAAATCGTCCAGGCATCGTTATCAGAGACAGGAAAGACATAATATGCACTTTTATTGACACAGGAGTCCGGGTAGATTGTAATTAAGATCATCCAAAAGCATCAAAGTAACTCAGAGAAATTGAAATCGAATGTGGTACACGAGGACATCAACAATTTCATTTATAGGTGAAATGCTCGGATTGAAAAGTTTCCGATAGGTTAATTGTAGGGATTCCTATTAGCCCAAGCCTTAAAAAAATATAAAATTGTACACGCAAGTATAGTGCTCACCTTACAAAGGGCTATATTCATGTAAAATATTTGTGATCTTAGCGGGGTTTTTTTTCTTCAAAAGATGTTCAGTGGGAAATGCCATGATGTCATCTCTGACCTTAGGTCTCTGGTTGGGACCCGGAAAGAAATGAGTATATAACAGAAATGAAAGGAAGTAAAATAATGTTAATTCTCGAATAATAGCGATGGATTGCAGATTACACCTTACTGGAGTTCCTAACTAAAAGAACATGGATTTTTTCTTCTTTCCATTTAAAGGTCTCACCTGTTAACTTAGAGGAAATGAATTATAACTTAAAGAGAATGCATTATAACTTAAATGAACTGCATTATATCTTAAAGGGAATGCATTCTAAATCAAAGGAAATGCATTATAGCATAAAGGAAGTGTATTCTAACTTAAACCTTAATTGCTTTCGTTACTATTCTTCGGTTTGTTACCATTATAAAGTAAAACTTATTAATTATGTATTTCTATGATGGACCGTGGATACGTAAATTCATCTCTAAACGAAATCTTGCGTAGAGTTACGCTATTAAAGACAGAGGTATACGGTAATAAAAAATGAAGCGATTAATTTAATTATAATTATTGACATTGTTGTCTATTTCTCACAGAAAATATCAGTGATATATTAAGAGATAAGAATCAAAATTAATTGTAATTTTAATATTGAATTGTATCTCCCGAGCGGAGCAATTAAATGCCAGAGTTTGGGCAAAAAATATCGAATTTATATATTTGGAACGGTTATAGTTGATTTCATCTTAATATCAAGTGATCATTCAAAAATAATCCCGAAATATTTCTAATGTGTTCGGCATACGTCTGTCTCGAGAGACCATGGTTCCGCTCATAAAATGGTATGTCAGCTACAGATGGGAGTGCAGCATCTGTTATGGCATTACAGGCTCATACGGGAGTGACAGTCTCAATTTTAAAAAAATGGTTGTTCTCTCCCGATTTTGACGTGTTTTATTTCCTCCGGGCACGCCTCTCCGTGGCAGCAAGACTACGTTACTCCTCTGCACTCTCCAGCCATCGGTGTAAATCACATTTCCAATGTGAGCGATCATTGGCGACGCCTTCCTACCTCTCGGTGTCTATGTCAATCACCCTCATGTCCCAATTGCAGACGTACTTGAAGCGAAGTTCGTCCTTGACTCCTCTTGTGGAACGCCAGTACCCCGTAGAGAAAAACCATTCGGAATACTCCTATCAGTACATTGTTGCTTTTCTTGTTTTGTTTTTTTTTTGTTTTTTTTTTACGTTGACTGATGCGACGCTGAAGTGTGCTCTACAAGGATCTGATCTGGAAATTTTCACAGGATTGATTTACAGTTCGCTATGCATCATCTCTCGCTTCTCCACTCCAATACAGCTTGGCACTGGTGTCGTTGTCAGAACGACGTTGAATATCGGACAGTCTTAGGAAGTCAGGTTCCGGAATTGCCTTTAGGGTTTAATCCGGAAGGCATCCCGATGATTGGGAATGGCTTCAAATGAATGCAGGTTTCAAATTAGAGTTTTCCATCTCTTATTTCTAGTATAATTAAAATAGAAATGATATAAATAAATGTTTTAATAAGCAAAAAGATAAAAACAAATTGTTATTAAAGAATACTTCTATTATGTATAATACTATTATATAAGGGTGTGTGTGTTGTGGTGTAATGGATATCGTCTTCGATGAAAACTCGGAGGGACGAGTTCGAATTACAGTCGAGTTCGTTAGATTCATTTACGCACAAGTAACCTTGGGAAAGGTATGAATCCATCTCCCCCCCCAGATATGGGTTGGAGAGCAAGACCGACTGGGTTTTTAAGCCTTGAATGGCAACCAGTCTACCCCAGAAAGAAATGGCAACCTACTGTGGGAAACAAATCTGCCTCGTCAATCATTTATCGAAAGATACATGATCGCCAAAGCGTGTATTACTTATTGCACGTTACTGACTGAATGAACTCTATAGTACATGATTCTGCACAACTTCGTATTCTTTCTCAATCTAAACATTTTTCTGTCGCTTATTGTGTATGACAGTCCCTGCTATGCCACATGCTTACAAAAATTGACACTTACTATCTTTTTCGTTCGGTCACTATTTTTTCCATAAAATCTTGTGAGCCTAAAAATTTCTCTGGCATTTATTTATTCATTGTGTGTCGCAGAAATTTCACCTTTATCTTATCGATACTAATTTCAAGTGTCATTTTTCTTTCCATATGTCTTAAAACTTACTTGTAGATAACATGTTTCGTACTGTCAGCAGTCTTCTGTAGAACTCGGCCTCTATTGCCCAAAGTCGCATCTTAGTCCGTGACGAAATTGTCCACCATAAATTCACATTTTTTGTTATCAAATATCCCTGTTTCTTAATAATTTGCTTAGCTTTCCGAAAACATCGTCTGAACATGCAATTTGTATTTTATTTATCAACGGCGGGAATAGTTTCGAGCAAGTAGAAAACAAGACGACAATTTTTCATGTAACACAAACGGAGACACCTTCCGTCACAACATATACCTAACCTATTTGTTGTCAAAGAAGGTAATGACTTCTCCCATTCGCAATTTGGCAACGTCTTAATTCAAAATTTGGAAATGTCTATCGGGACAGTCAATCTTAGAGGACTAGCGAAAAAAATAAAATTAGTAATCATTGGTTCTTGACATTGATATATGTTGTCTTCAAGAAACGAAATCAAGAAGGACTTTATATTAATATCGGAGTAGACAGCACGAGTTAATAGGTTGGGAGACAGACAGTAAATATTATGGAAATATTTTTTTCACCAATATCCAATGGAAGAATAACATCCATTGACATTGGAAAGTCTCAGACAGAACAGTTTATTCACTCAATAAAATAAGGAATAATATGAATGATTTTAGACCGAAGGTATAATTCGTAAAATGTATAGAATATAGATATTGAGCGAAATGAGCATCTCGAACAACCATATTATACAAATTGAACAAGGACATCAAAATAAATATTCGTAAAAGTTACTTATTACTCATAACAATAAAATCGTTTAAGACCTTGGAATACCAGTTGCATTTTCGTGGGTTAGCAAAAACCAGAGACATTTAGATTCCCGCTGGTTTTAAATCTGCCATCACAGTTGGGATAAAAATAATTTGAAACTAAGATCAACATCGTCTAAGAGATTTTCAAGGGTTAAGGCGCAAGACAGACCTTTCCAAAATAGAATCTATAACCTGGAATTGAAATGAAAGCAATGATGACAAGTTCACTTAATATATTGTACAAATTCAGGATATGGAATTTGTTTAGAGTCAGGTTCTATCTGTAAAATGGACGAGGACCGTACGAGGTAGAGGGTCACAGTTTATGCGGAAAGGAAGGGAAGGTAATGGTTAACTCTAGATTTGAACAGCTAAAAAATTGTAGTGATCGGAGAGACAGCTACTTGGGAGTCGGTTGCACAGCAGTGATTCGCAAGAAGAAACAGTTCGAGTGGAACTTACTTCTCAAAAGCGGAATACGGAGGGAATGAAGATAGTTTACTACAAGGTGAGTATCATGGTGGATCCGGGTCATGAAGGTTCTAACGAGTGGAACAAAGGAATGCAGTACGTTCGATCACTTTCCATGGAAGTAGCGATAGAGCAGTGAGATGCGTACCACATCTCGCCTGTGTGAGAGAGGTTGGAGGGTAGAAAATAATTTGTAACCCACAAGGAATCTGAGAAGTTTTGTGACTCTGGAAATGCACTGTTGTGCCTGGAAATTTAAATTGGACAGCTAACGCCCAAATAAGGCAAGAGTACTCCATTCTAGGCCTAATCTGGCTCATGTAAAGTAGTGGAGAGCATGAGGAATCAAGATCTTGCTAGAGCACTACAGTGAACCGATCATTTTCCCTGTATCTTTAGCGATTTATCGTATGTATGAGTTCCACTTGAAGTCGGGATGAGTTTAAGGCCCTATAGTTACTCATCACTGAGCTTCGCCCTGGGGGCATCCATTCTTCGTGACTGGTGGTAATTCAAGGTCCGATTGGCGATGGTGGACTATAACTATTTTTTTTTTTGAGACATTGAAAGTATGCAGCTAATTCTTCCCAATTAGAAGTAAGTGCAAGACCAGATGAAAGATCAGCCACCAATCTCTGATCATTTTGCGTTTTCCAGGTGCAGCTGTACATCTTCGTCTCACTGTCATACATACTCACAAATGATCTGACTATATTCTTATGCAGGTGATTTATGTAAGGTAAAAAGAGGATTGGTCCGAAAAGTGAACAATGAAGTACGACAGCTTTGATTGCTACAGTCCCGGAGTACTGGCTATTAATAATTACCTTCAGGGACCTAGCCGGTAGAAAGGATTTTATAAGCTTCCACTGATTTCCTAGCTGGAATGTTTCAACAAGAAAAACTTTTAGCCACCACTTTTAAAATATCTCCGAAATATCTAATACTATAGTCATTGAGATGTATTTGTTTTCAAGAATTCTGTGAGTGATTGTAGTTAGGGCAGCAGCAGCCGATTGGACCAATGTAAACCTGTCGCTGAAGTGGTTGTGATTATCTTGTTGCTCAACAAACTTCTTGTTGATTATAACCTAGAAAAGCTTACAAATAATAGAGGGGACTGGTGCGTCTATACTGAGAGGGAGATGAGCGCTCGTCTGCGTTCTCGAATAATTGGCTTACGTTTGATATTTTACACAGGCTTGGGAAGGATTTCTCTTTCAAGCAATTCACAGAGATTAATTTATGGATCTGTTATAAAAAAAATCGATATAAAATAAGGAACTTGTACATCAATTAGGCTATTCTACGGGGAGATTCGCCCAACATCGCAAATTGTCAAATAAATAATATTAATCTAAACACACGTATCAAGTGCTTAAAAAGCATTATAATATCGAGACTTCAATATAGCTGCCATGCAATGGCGACAAAATCTTTTAGAAATATCTAAAGTGTCCAGTGAATAAAAACGTTTACTCAGATCAAAGTTTTACATAGCCCCGGGCGAATGACGCTTGCTGGATTTGGCGAGGATAATAGATCTTCGAAACTTTTGGATTGTTGCGATAGATTCACAAAGAAAGAACTATGAGAAATATCAGAATCCACACCACTTGTGGACTTTAAATAACAGCAACAACTAAAACTGATGGTGCATACAAGGAAGGTTGGTTCACTGTGTCGTGCCAGGCAAATATTCTTGTCAGAATCCATCTTGCACATTTACAAATCAACCATTCGTCTGTGCATTGAATACTGTTGCCGTATCTGGTCTGGTGTTCCTGCTGTACATCTCGAGATTCTTGACAAAATCCAAAGTAGAGGCTGCAATTTAATCGATCCTGACAAGGCGTTTAAACTTCAGTCACTTTCTCAACGACATGATTAGGCTTCCCCCTATCTTGTCTACAAATATATTCATGGCAACTTGCTTTGATGAGCATTTTTGGTTAGTGCCCCGACAACATGAATTTAAACGTGCAATTAGATGTACCTTTTGGTCCCACCGTTTTAAAGACGAAATAGCAAGATACAACCGCCACATCTACTCTAACCGCTTATTTTATCGGACGTCCTATCTTTAGAACTCCCGATTTCTTACTTCCCTGATGACAAAAATCTTCAAAAATTTAAATTCCATCTTCTGTCTTCTTGAACACAGTTTCTTTTTATGTCTATTCCTCAGTCCACCCTCTTCTCAGTCTTCGTATTCTCTTTCAGTTTCACTCCTGTAAATCCTCTGGTCTAGTGGCATTACCGCAGTAGAGCGTGAAAAGAGGGGGAAAATGTAACTGAAGGATAAATTAATGACAGAACCAACTTAGTAACAAACGACAAAACTTCAAAGGGAAAATTAGGAAGGAAACCCCCATCAATACTGGAGAGAGCTATAAATGTTACTGGACTTTAGAATATTATTTTTTACTTAAGTTGGATTAAAGGAAAGATTTAATAAAATTTACTCCGAACTGGCTACTGGATGCTGAATATTTCCTTATAAGTAAATGAATAATATTGCCATTATCATTCAAGTCAAAACAGCTCAATTGATGATGATGATGATGATGATGATGGTGATGATGAAAGATAAATGATGATGTGATTGGCGACATTTCGTATTGGGTTGCGCATCAGTAATATGCTATGACGTTATACGAATCGTGTAAAATCCACTATAGCCACAAAGTCTGAATAAAATGAATAACGAATACGATTTGATTCATGGGGCGCGCACATCTTACCCGATAGAAACTTTATAATTATAAGATGACGTCTGGCAAGTAATTCTAGGAGATGAGGAGATGAAGTGATTTGCATCTCTTTTGTCACGGCCGTCTTGCTTCTGTTTCGTTATGTTGTTTTATGCCTCTTGCCGCTTATCTGATGGTTTTCAAAGCGTCGCTCAGTCTACATAGCTTCATCAGACTGATTGCCTTCGTGAGAGTAATAACTCAACGTTTTAACGACATCGACGGATTTTGCTTGTACTCGGGGAGGGTCAATAAATTTGATTTTACGTAAACAGCGAGGACGACAACAGTGAACTAAGCATGTGTGACTATAATCACGTGGAGGAAACACACACACACACACACACACAGACGGGCTAGCGTACAGACATACATGATGACAGGGATACATAGAGAAACACATAGTGTAATAGAGATATACGTAAGCATATAAAGTCTTCCGTGGGTTAATATGAAAACAAAAACAAAAACAAAACAAAACAAAAAAAAAAGAATCAGAGCAAATATCTATATTAAGTATACGTGACAAGGCAGTGGAAACAACACCACGAAATTAATCAGATTTATTATTAAATAACATACGGGATATTTTAGATAGGAATTCAGCTTCTAAAAATACACGCACACGCACACACGCACACGCACGCACGCACGCCCGCGCGCGCGCACGCACACACACACACACACACACACACACACACACACACACACACACACACACACACACACACACACACCATCATTGGCCTTTTGAACAAGAGTAGAGGCTAATCACTTGTTTACAATTCAGGATTGAGTCTCCAGTCCCTTCTAAAACCTTTACATTCTTTTTTTTTTCCTTTTTTTTTAAGCGTATCACCTCAAGCAAGGCTGGGGGCCACTATCCCGCAAGGGGTTAAAGAAGGGTTGGAGGAAGAGCAGATAGGAGTGGTAAAGGAGAGGATGTGGAGAAAGAGAAAGACAGTGGGCCGATCAAAGCGAGGGGGTTACAGAAGATTTGGAGCGAGAGCAGATAGGAATGAAAAATGAAAGGATGTGGGGAAGGGAAGTGGATAGATCAAGGCAACTGGAGATGTCAATTGACGCTACACTTAAACCGTTGGAGGTTGTATTTATTCAGGGAAACAGTAATAGGGAAGGGAGTTCCATAGGCGAGATGTGCGAGACATGAAGCTATTGGAGTAGAAGAGACGTCTACATCGAACAGTTTCCACGTTGTAGGGGTGGGAGCGGGATGCCAGCCTCGTTAGACGTTTAAATTCACGTGGCCTAGGTTCAAGCGAAAGCAGCTTCTCGGAGCAATTATGTCATTCTCAGTATTCCCTGGTGCCTTATTGGTATTATCAGCTTGCTTGGGGTGCATTGCTAAAAAAAAGACCCAAACACACACACATATTCAAGTAAAATAAAAAAGAGATCTATTATGCTACTGAATTTCAAAAATAATTATACATATGTATATATATGTATGTATGTATGTATGTATATATATATATATATATATATATGTATGTATGTATGTATGTATGTATGTATATATATATATATATATATATATATATATATATATATATATATATATATATATATATATATCGGAATAATGCTGTGATACCACCGAATGAATAAATAGATTTGAATAAACAAAATTTAATGCACATTTTTCTTTGTTAGGGCCTAGCCAACCTTTCGGCAAACGCTTTTTCAGGGAACGATCGTTGCCACAACTGAAGTAATTAAACTGCATATATGCGGCAAAACTTCTTGGAGATAAGGCTGGAACACGCCTAACAATATCGGGCGGCATTTCAGCTAGATACTCTGGAGAGATCTTGATTGGCCCTTCATCATACTAGGTAGTCAAGAGTAGATGTAATAGGCAACAATAAAGTACAGAATAACTCAAAATTGATCGCAGTATTTAAGTATTGCGTTGATATTTATGCTTACCTTACGTACGTCAGTCTTTATTTTCCGCATAAAACATTTATTTTTATTTGATGGGGGACTTTCGCAATTTATTAACTTAATTTAATTTGTAACTAATTTCGATTATTCCCAAATTTATTTTCGATTTATAAAATTGTTATCGTGCAAAAAGATTTGTCGCCAAAATCACTACATATATATATATATATATATATATATATATATATATATATATATATATATATATATATATATATATATATATATGTATTTTACGGTGGAAAGATGATTCGTGTGTGTGGACATTCTTATAGTAAATATTTATTAGCTTTTCGAACATTTGTCCCGTTAAAAACTTTGGCGGATTCATGCGAGTCCAGGTAATAAGAATTGCACAAAACATGGAAATTAAAACAAACGACAATAAATGTATTTTATTAATGACTTTATTGCATCTGTACACAATTGAAATGAATTGATAATACATTGAAACTAGCTATAGAATGCGCTGTATAGGGTGTGAGATGCTATAAGAATGTGCTTGTTTGTGTATGAAATAAACGTGCCTGTATTAGCGTATATGGAAAAGTTCTATTCCGTCCCGATTCTTCCTGTAAAGCTATAACTACAAGAACCAGATCAGGCCGAAAATGGAGTAATGCTGCCATATATGGTTATGCTTTGCCCAGTTTTCACTAAGTAGTCTGAAAAAGTGTCAAAAAGTATCTACGTTGCTTTTGGGCGATGATTTGTTTTCCATACCACAAGCTCTTTTGCAACGTTGCAAGTCTCTCGCCATTCTGTCTTTATTTTCATAGAAAATTATATTCCATCGTTGCACGAGTTATTTCACAGCTAAGACCCTCCATACAAGTCACATTGTAGCAAACCACCCTCATGTCATTCATATCTCATTCGTGAGATTGAAGTTTCCACGAACCGCTATTTTATGTACCTGGCCCCGAAGTGGATGCTCTCTCGTTTGCTACAATCTTAATGTTAACAGTTTCCTTTCCCAGATATTATCGTAAAATATGCCTATTACTTTATAAACCTCTACCTCAAGTCGATCCCGAGCCATGTCCAGGGTGGATATATTTATTAAAAAAAAATGTAAGATAGACATTAATACTTTCTAATTTATAAATAACATTTCCCATTAAATAGCACGTAAGTGATCAAGGTTCTCGAAATATCACTTTACTTTAATATCTACAAATTTTGTATCACAATGTCTTAAGGACATATCACTTTGAAACACAGCTTCTCGTACGATCACTGGTCTTAATGTATACATATATTTTCCAGCGATCTTCCTGTTTGCAAAAATGCAAATAATTAACCCTAAAACAAAACGCAATGTCACACAGAAGTAAAGCAACGTCGAGCATGGTCAGTAACGTGATGGGTGACTGCTTGGGAATACCAGGTGATGTAAACTGGGATATACAGGTGATATGATGGATAATGGCTCGTAATTGTTAATGTGAGAGCCGCGTTCCAATTCCGATTGTGTTTGTTGTATTCGTTTACATACAAATACCAGTGGAAAATGCATGAATCCATCACTTCTACCTCCATCTATGGGTTAATTAGTATGAGCTTTTATCACTAATTCATTATTATCTCAAAAGGAAATCCTACAATGAAACCAAACATGTTTACCAAGAAATATCAAACAGTAGTTTCTCATTGCTTGTTCCACAGTTTTAAAATCAAAGATCTTGTTGTACTAGACCGATTGCCCTTATTAGGTTAAAACAGGGGTCGGCAACCTTTTGCTATGTGCCGACTTAAGGCTTTAAAACCATTCAGTGCGCCTACTTATAACATACATCTTTTTATACAAGTCAATGTCAATAAAACTGCTCTACAATATATTTTATGTAGTAATATATAGTATATATAGTTTAGTATATATTAAAATTGAAACGGCTAAATATCTTCTTTACGTTGTAGTAGTTATTGGTTCGGACTTCGTGATGTCATTTGCGGTTGCGTGCCATAGGAAATTGCTTGCTGTGCCACGTAGGCTGCCGACACATGGGCTAAAATTTAATCATCTCTAAAACATTTAATAATAGTTGTGGTTTTATTTTCAGTAGTTCGTAAACAGAATTATGGGAGGAAAGTAGTAATCAACAGAGTTGAATCATCGCCATTTCCTACGTACTCCTTTGGTTAGACTGCCATTAAATTCTGAAAGCCCCTTCAAAGGAACCGCTAATTTATGAAGCAGACACCCGCTTGGATTCTTCTCCGAACACTCCAATCTTATATTCCAATCTATCGCAAATCATTATCTCTGTGTCCTATCTTTATAATATTCACGTAGTAATTCCTTCTTTTATATTTATAGTAAACACCACGTTTAGTAACCCTCTACCTTGAGTGCTCTTAGGCCTTGAATTATGTGAAATAATAAGCTAACTTTCTCTGTTGCAATATGCTGGGGAATTTGGAGTCAGATCGTAATCTAAATAGCTTTTCAGTTCAGTAACGCGAGGTAATACCAAAGTCTGAAGGATTATTCTTGTTATATATTATTCGTCTACCTTTAACGTTTTACTGTTGAGTTAGTAAGGAAGGTGAGGTTATAATTTCTATCTACTTCGTGTATATGTTGTGTCCATACAGAACGTGAGCTCATATAGTTCTCCACGATTCCCTAGTATTTCTAGCTATTAATAAGTTTCTTTTTTTAACAAACCTACCAATCCACCTTAATAAGTTTTTACCATCCCTAGGAATCCCTTGTGGGTCAGCCATTTCCCACCCACCCTTCAAAAAACTCGATAGTTATCTTATTCGTTGCTTTCCTCTGTGCCTATTGATTTTACAATCCATTGGGCGTCAGATACCCCAGGTAATCTTTCCTCATTGTTCATTTTCTGAATTTCGAATGGTTCTTTCTGATTCTAAGTATAAGTGTGCATTTTGTTTCAATCTCCCAAGAAAGTTCCTCGTCACTTCCAGGTTCAGTCAATGGTATTATCAGTATCCTTCTGTAGACCCCAATTACGTTACCTCAACCCACTTCATCTGCAAGCACATTGTCCAGCGTTGACGGATATATAGGACGACCGGTATAACATAAGATGTCGCGACTCTTTCCTTTGGTTCTAATGGCATTTTTCTGTTTCATAAACTTTGCTTAGCTTTTTGAAGGTTACTTTTCGCAGTTCCAATTCTCAGAAATCCAGGCGAAGATAGATAGATAGATAGATAGATAGATAGATATGAACAGACTGATATAGATAGATAGATAGATAGATAGATAGATAGATAGATAGATAGATAGATAGATAGATCGATAGATAGATAGATATTAACATACTGAGATAGATAGATAGATATTAACATACTGAGATAAGTAGATATTAAGATACAGAGATAGATAGATATTAAGATACAGAGATAGATATTAAGATACAGAGATAGATAGATAGATAGATAGATAGATAGATAGATAGATAGATAGATAGATATGAACAGACTGATAAAGATAGATAGATATTAACATACTGAGATAGATAGATATTAACATACTGAGATAGATAGATATTAACATGAGATAGATAGATATTAAGATACAGAGATAGGTAGATATTAAGATACAGAGATAGGTAGATATGAAGAGACTGATATATATATATATATATATATATATATATATATATATATATATATATATATATATATATATATATATATATAAATATAAAAGTGGACATGGAAGTCAGCACTTAGAGGGGACAGTCTGTTTCATGCTAGTGCAATCGTCAGGCGACTGACGATTGCACTAGCATGAAACAGACTGTCGCCTCTAAGTGCTGACTTCCATGTCCACTTTTATATTTACACACGCTCTATCTCTGATATTGAGCACTTTATCCAATAAATATAGCACACTTTATGACTATATTTCTTCATATATATATATATATATATATATATATATATATATATATATATATAGAGAGAGAGAGAGAGAGAGAGAGAGAGAGAGAGAGAGAAAGATTTTTGAATAAATCGGACAAAATGGAAAGCTTTTATTAAATATGTCTTCGATACACTTCCTCGTGTAAGAATGAACACACGCACACACATACACATTCACAAACACACGCACACACATACACATTCACAAACACACGCACACACGCATGCACGCACACATTTATTTCATTGTGGCTTATTTAACGTAGTCAATAAAAAAATGATTTACACTTGGTATGACTTACAAAAAAATCTATAGATATGTATAAAATCATATATAGACAAACAAATGTATATAAAACATATCTAGATATGTTGGTGAACAGACAGGCAAACACCCTCCACTCAAACAAAGAACGAATGACTAGAAAAACGAAATCCTTCTACGTTCATGTCTGCCAGATTTTAAAAGAGTGAATACTGTTTTCAGACATTAATCTCTAAACACAATAATATTTAATAAGTTAAAAAATGTATCTCTTCTAAAAAGTCACAATGAAACAAGATTTTTTTTTTACTTAAGGTGATTAGTTTACTACAAATGAGATGATATTAAATGTAAACCACACGCGACATTTTTCATTTCCTCCCCGTAAAAAATTCAAGTAATGTAATTAAATTAAGTAAATGGTCTGGCTTGAAATAATATATTAACTGTGTTTTTTTTCCAAATCAGACAATCAGATGTTCAGAAAACAGGATTCATTTTGCTTTCAAAAGCTGTAGACACGGCCACGTATCGCTGGAGGTTAATGTTAATTATATCAAGAAAGTAAGTTTCCGCTTCACTATGCTGGGTTTTTGCTTTTTTTGCCAAATCAATAATATATACGATCGATAATTTTAAAGATATTTAGTGCCATGATAATCTTCCTTTCCTAATTAAGGTATATATTTTCCATCCTTTAATGAAGAAATAGGGCATATAATAATTATATAATATAAAGAACAGATATCTGTCTATATTTCTGGGATGAGGTATTATATACATTATTTACATTATTCGAACTATTGTACTCATCTCTGTCGCCATATTTATTACAACGTTTCGGCCGTTGTACACTCCGGCCTTCTTCAGGTGGTTGGAATGTCGAACTGAACCCTTTATTTCGCTCACTGGGGTAGACTGTTCTAGTTCCACGTGCCATGTTTAGACACAAGGATACATGGCACAGTAGAAAAGGCAGTTAGATTCAGTGACAGGACCCAAAGTGTGTGAGTTCAATACCCGTCTAAGGCAGTAGAGAACTTTCAGAGGGAAATTAACAGGAGATAACTGATAACTGACATCCATTATACATGGCACTTGGAATTAGAACAGTCTACCCGAGTGAGCGAAATAAAGGGTTCAGTTCAACATTCCAACAACCTCAAGAAGGCTGGAGCGTACAACGGCCGAAACGTTGTAATAAATATGGCGATAAAGATGAGGCCAATAGTCCGAATCATGTAAATAATGTACATAAAAAACCGACATGATGGTTATTAATAGCCAAATTGCCAACTGCCATGGTAACAAGAAGCAATGCCTTCCAACTATAAATTATTTTACAGTCATAGTGTGTAAGCGAATGGGATCTATAGATAAGAACGTTTTGACTGGAAGAAAGAGTAGAAATATTTTCCCACACTTCCAGCGTCTTTTTAGGGGTGCGTATTATGGATGAAATCGTATTATACATGGGGAATTATAGTAATAAAAACTCTATGCTTTTTAGTCTCTTTAAGTTTCCTTAGTGAGACAAGGCAATCTTATACGTTTTTCTTGTATCTTTACAGTTTACTTTTTCGGAGGACTAAATCAGAACAGAAACTGTCCATAATGTTTATTGACCCTAGCGCATTCGTCCAATTGATTATCCATTTTCAAGGCGTTTCTTGTTAATGTAGCAAATTCTCTTCCAGCTGTCCTGAAGATCCCCTTCCTGTATGAAGGCATGTCAAATGGATAGGCTTGGGTATATGTAAATCCCTAATCACGTAACCTGAAAACACAACACACAAAATGCATTTCGTTCTTGAAAGCAAACATTATTATCCACTGTAAATGATTTAACGGAAATAGCAGTTGTTGTAATATTCTGTGAAACAGTTTGTACACATAACATCATTTATAATATACATGTATATTAAAATTTGAAATATAACGTTGACCCCCCAAAAAAAATGTTTCAGACGGTAAAATGCTTCTCTGTGAAAATGATATCTCGCCGCAGCTGATAATGGCAGAGACGATCGAACGAAAAAAACAAAAGAATAAAAATAAATGCATAAATAAGATATTTGTATAATGGCTATGCAAAAACTCGTTGGAAAATTGAAAATAGTTTTAGCTTGTCGGTTGAATATAATACTTTGAAATACAAACACAAGCACACACATACACCCAGACACACACACACTCATATATGTATATATTCAGTCAAATCTTATAACATCATTAGAAAAAAATTGCAATTTTGTTTCAACACTACTGGCGTATTATCAAATGATGGTTTTGTTTGAAAAATAAATGGATTTATTAGTTCACAAAGAAGCCAAACACCATCAGTAGTGTAATCATTGTTACGTAACCTATGATGACCAATCAGAATGCAAGTATATAGCAATTCAAAATAACCTGAAAATATACCCTAAGCACAATCTACCAAAAATACGTATTCAATGTTTGTTTAAATTAATCAATTGCAATCTAATAATTTTCACTTGTTTGCAGGTAAACTACATTTTATAATTAAATGTAAATGTTTCGCAAATATATTTCAACTAAAGTAACAGTATGTTATATTTTTAACCTTTCTGTATCTAGACTTGCTAGATGCAATCATCGTGGCCCGATGATTGCATCTATCATGAAACAGACTGTCGCCTCTAAGTGTTGACTTCTATGTTCACTTTTATATTTACACACACTCTATCTCTGATATTGAGCACTTTATTCCATAAATATAGCACACTTTAAGACTATATATATATACATATATATATATATAATGCTTAATTCAAATAAAATTTGTTAATTTACTGTTATATTCAGCATCTTGACTCTGAAGTTTTGATATATGTATGTATGTATGTATGTATGTACGTATGACTCAATGAGTCAGGACATCTTTCTCGTCCGAGCTATAGCAGAATTTCAAGAACGACTCTTCTTTACACAGGTTTAACAAGCTGGACGGACTCGCTTGCGTTTCATAGTCAGACAATTGATGCAATGCAGAATCCCTTTTTGTTCCTGGGAAAACAATGTGTCAGAGTGAAGAGCTGGCGCCTGTCCTACTTCTGATCTATACAACGGTTTCAGCGAAGCAGATATCATCATCAGGATCAACGGTGTACAAATATTGCAGCATGTTTGCATCAAGCTGCTCCTCTTAGTGGTGATCTTCATTATGCCTGTTGTTTTGTCATGCGCAGTAAAACATTCCTTGCTCTCCACTCGAGGAGACACGTGGCAATTGTTCATCAAACACACAAACGAATGGCTCTCTCACAACTTTCGTTTGTCAAAAATATGCACAACACCTGCAAGCCTCGGGAGATGCAGGCATGTCTGGAGATGCTGGGCACCTGTTTATTTTACTGTATCCTCATTTGTCGTGCGCATCAAGATTCAACAATATACATAGTAAATTTGAAGAGAAAATTCAGATTAGTGTTTAATTCAATTTTTTCAGTGGCGAAATATTTTCGGTTATCGACAGCCATTATCAAGTAGCAGTCATTTTATTTACATTATTCGGAATGTTGTCCTCATCGTTGTCGCCATACTTATTACAAAAAGGACACATGGCACAGTGGATAAAGGCGTTAGAGAGATCCAGTGACAGGACCCAAAGTGTGCGAGTTCAATACCTGGCTGAGGGAGTGGAGAACCTTCAAAGGGAGATAACTGATAACTGACATCCATTGATTTTGTCCTATTAATTTAATGCTAGCATGCTAGTTAACATTCGTGTCAGTCAGCTGTTGGCTCTCACGCTGGCCAATAAAATCTGCCTGCCTATTCGTGGCAGCCAGATATAGGCTCTCACACTGGCCAGTAGAAAATGGCCGCAAACTACATGGAAACTGCCGTAGAAGCATGAAATTTCGATTATTTCCACTATCGATGGTAGTTGAGAAATGCAACGTCCGTCTTGGCCTTGTTTCTAATTTGGAGCAAGTGCATGTAAATGTTGGTGCAAATCCGTCGAAACTTGCGGCTGTGCATTCGTTACACACACACACACATCTTGCCTTTTATAGATATATATATATATATATATATATGTGTATATATATATATTTATATATGCATATATTTATATATTTATATATGCATATATATATATATATATTTATATATGTATATATATATTTATATATGTATATATATATATATTTATATATGTATATAGATATATTTATATAGGTATATATATATATGTGTATATATATATATGTACATATATATGTATATATATATATATGTATATGTATATATATATGTATATATATATATATGTATATATATATATATGAATATATATATATATATATATATATATATATAGAGAGAGAGAGAGAGAGAGAGGGAGAGGGAGAGAGAGAGCCTCCTTGGCGCATAATGAAATTGCTTTATATATTTTGTGTGGAATACCTGTTCCAACGTCTTACAGTTCATGTTTTGGAATAATGGACTTTAAAATTGTCTAATTATTTCTATAGAATATCAGCTGTTAAAATCTCAGCATAATTTCAAACATAAGTGTAAACATCTTGTAATACATGAGATAATTCGTCACATATAATTTCAAAAATAAAGTAATATATGAATGTCTATCACTTTCGTTGGTTTCGGTAAGCGCATGTTTTATGTAACTTGAAGCGTTCTGGATTTGCTGTTAAAAATCTAGAACCAAAAGAGATACTTTCGCTTTTATAAATCACCCTTGATCTCAAAAATGTTGAACGGGGGAAAATAATGACAATCAGCTGCGTCGACAAAACGAAAATATAAAGCGGAATATTACCAGGGGATTTTAAGCCAAATGAGATTTTAATCAACAGAAAATTGAAACTTCAAGGCAATATTATATTGTTCAAATCAATGATTTTCTTCCTAACTACGATCTTTTGACTTCTTTCTTCCAATTCGGTCGAAACAATGAATCAGAACTGGCTGCTGACCATAGATTTAATCATGACAGGAAACTTGAAATTGTGTCACTGACAGATATTTAAAAACGTGGCGCTAACCTTTATTAATGAGGTAACATTTAGCAAAGGCTTTCTTTCTCTGAACTTCATCAGAGGAAGCCATTTCTAAAACCAGTAATTAAATTCAGGATCTTACCGCCTTTTCTGACATTAACTCCACTCATCGTCAACCACGATGATTGTGTAGGAACATAACATTGGTCCAAAGAGGAGCATTCATTTTATCAGCGTTACAAGATCCAGACATACTAGCGCGTTAATTGCATAGATTTAGCATTTAAGACTGCGTTAAAAGGTTTGTTTCTACTTTTTTTCATTACTTAAATTTGAAACTAAAATGCATTGTTTATAAATTAAACAAACAGAGATATGCAGAAAAAATTTTTGTATTAAATTCAAAAAATAAATATGTAATAAATAAATATGAACACAAGTATAAAGTAGATAAGTGAAAAAATTATTCAATGCCTCTTATTAATACTTAGATGGAACTGGCAACGTTTGCCAAGACGCGTTTTGTCTAATCGTGGTATAAATATTGTAAGCTTGTCTCGAAGTAATTTCAATTATCTTCGTATGCCCAGTTTTCTTTGAAAATGCGCTTTTGAATTAGTAACAAAAAATTAAAAATTTATATTTACCGAATAACAAAAACACCCACCGAAAACTCTCCTTCTATATCTCCATATATATATATATATATATATATATATATATATATATATATATATATATATATATATATATATATATATATATATATATATATATATGTATATAATATACATATATATATATATATATACTATGTGTACTATAATAATATATATCATATATATATATATTATATATATATATACTATGTGTAATATAATAATATATATAATATATATAATATATATATATTATATATATATAGTATACATATATATAATATATATATTATATATATATAGTATACATATATAAAATACATATATATTATATTTAATATATATTACATATATGTAGTATTATATTATATATATATTATATAAATTACATATATATGCATGTATATATATATATATATATATATATATATATATATATATATATACTTAAAAAGAAAAAATGTAAGATATATAATCCGGTGTTCTTATGGATATATTTTCTTTTACAACATAGTGCTCAATTTAAATAATATATATATCCTACATAACATAAACAATCCTACACCGAAGACACACTAAAGGACGAAATGTTTCACAAAAACGTTTTTTTCCACTTTGTCATATCTGTCCTCCAAAACTGTTCTTGATATACAAAAGTGTAAATATCATTATCCCATATATATATATATATATATATATATATATATATATATATATATATATATATATATATATATATATACATATATATATATATATATATATATATATATATATATATATATATAATTGAAACACTTGTTATATTCAAAGAAAATTTATTTAATATGTAGTTGGTCCTCCTTTAGCCTCACATATAGCTTTAATACATCTAGAAATGGAATTATACAGCTTCCTGCCTTCATCCAGAGGAATTTTCAGCCATTCTTCCATTAACGCCTCCTCCAGCTCTTTAAGACACGACGTTGGAGGATAGTGGCTTCTAACTTGTCGCTCCCAAATTCACCACAAATGTTCAATAATATTGATATCTGGAGATTGGGGAGGCCACTCCATTTGATTTTGCTGACTTTCATGCACTTCATACCAAATCGTAACCACTCGAACGGTATTTGATTGGAGAATTATCGACTTAGAAGATGCAGTCACCATCAGGTCTGAGACATTGGAGCAACATGATCTCCCAAAATGTTCAGGTAATCTTTGCTGTTGATTGTACCATGCATGACAACTATTGGACTTAGACATTTCCATGATATGGCGGTTCAAACTAACACTGATCCAACTCCATGCTTCACTGTTGGAAGAAGGCAATCAAGGTTGTATGATTCTTTGTGCTGTCTCCACACATAAACTCGCCCGAAATTTGGAAAAAGAGCAAAAACTGGACTCGTCTGAGAATATGACTTGCTTCCATATATCTCCAGACTAGGCATTGTGATATCTGCACCACTTCTGAATGTGTAGAGAAGAGGTCTCCTTACGGCGACTCTTCCATGATATGCAGCCGTATGGAGTTCACGAGGAACATTTTTAGTAGAGACTGTACTATTCAGATGATTATTCAACTCAGCAGTTACTTTGGCCGCAGTAGTCCGATGATTTTTCGCCACATTGCGTTTCAATGTACGTCGGTTCCTGTCAGTAAGTTTGCAAGTCCAGCCTGAATTGCTACGGCTGCTAGAGGTTTTGCCCTTTTTTCTCGAATTGTGTCATAGTTCTTGATATGGTAGCTCTTGAAAAACCAAACAGTTCAGCAACTTTAGTGATCGAGGCTCCTGCTATGCGAGCTCCCAAAATGTGCCCTTTTTCGAACTCGGAGAGTTCACGCATTTAGCATAATATAACTAAATCCCAAAAATAAATAAGACAAAGAGAGTAAATTAGATAAATAATTAAAAGAGAGTAAATTAGATAAATAAACGTATTTACAATAGATATAACCTGCAATCACAAAGCATTAGTTAAAGTTCTTAATATAATAGGCCTTTGAAATATAGAAGTGGAATTTGCACCTGTTCCAATTATTTTGTCCAACCACTGTATATATATATATATATATATATATATATATATATATATATATATATATATATATATATATATATATATACAAACTCTGGAATCTGTATCTGTCTATATTTCTGTGACGAGGTATTATGTAGAATATTTACATTATTAGGGACTATTGTCCTCATCTTTGTCGCTATATTTATTACAACGTTTCGGCTACAGGTGTTTGGAATGTCTAACTGAACCATTTATTTCACTCACTGGGGTAGACTGTTCTCGTTCCACGTGTCATGATTAATGGATATCAGTTATCTCCTGTTAATTCGCCTCTCCAAGTTCTCCACTGCCTTAACAGGGTATTGAACTCACACTCTTTGTGTCCTGTCACTGGATCTAACTAACGCCTTCATCAACTGTGCCATGTGTCCTTGAGAACAGTCTACCCCAGTGAGCGAAATAAACGGTTCGGTTCGACATTCCAACCAGCTGAAGAAGGCCGCGCGTACAACGACCGAAACTTTGTAATAAATATGACGACAAAGATGAGGACAATAGCCCGAATAATATAAATAGTGTATTGTGAGATCTGTTTAGTTGATTGGAAAGAATGGATAGATTTACCTATCTTTTATATATTGAAATCAACATTTGGTTGTTACATTTTTGTATTTCATTTTCTAGTTTATTGTATAATATATTGCGCATCCCATTCAAATTTATTCAAAATCTATTCCAAGCACATAATGTTATATTCGAATCTCACAGGGCATTACCAGGAATGTTAATGATTTTTCCGTTATCGGCATCGCTGGAGTTTTTAAGAAAAAATATAAATCTGATAAAAAAATATACATTAGAATACAGTTTTGAGACAAATTGTATGTTTCTACAGTCGCTGAAAAAGTAAATACCAATTAGATTTTTACATCAGGGCTCTCTCAAACAGATTTTGTCCGTTACTATATAGATATTTTGGTAATTTTTTTGCCACTGGCTGTAATATAATTGTTAGTCGTGTTGCTATCCAAACTCCTGTTTTCTTAAGAAACGCTCTTGTTTTCAAGCGATATTTTATTCTACACAGATAAAGCAAGTTGACTCAGTACCGATTTGATTAGTGAATTGATTTGACAAGAAACAGACATAAGTTTTTCTTTTCTTTTCACTTGCTTTTAACTAAAAATTAACTAGTATTTTTTCATAATCAAATTACGTAATATTAAAAAATAATTGTCGCCAAATTTTATATTTCTCGTGCTAATAATTTATTTTAGGAATATTTTAATTACAGAAGTGATGTTTGACTGTTGTCAGACATTAATCATGGCGTAATTTAATTTAATTTGAGATGACAAATATCACCAAAATTAATATTGAATCAGTCGAAATCATTTCTTTAAGTACACAGAAGCAGTAAATATTTTTACGATAATATAACTTATATTTTTCTCCATTTAAAACCAAAACTAAAAATTCAGGGAAGATAAAATATTTCACTGTTTTTTTTTTAAATCTTATATTAAAATATTTTCATAATTTATACAATTTATAATGTTTTTTCCCCTCGCTGAGCTAAGACAAGCATTATAAAAATTTACATCATTAATGTTCATTTATTTTGTGATTTTTATAAAAATAATAAAGTGGGTCACATTTATACCTGTAATTATAAAGCAAACGGTAAGGTGACAGACATTGTATAGTAAATCATTGAAAACTATCATGTACATATATATATATATATATATATATATATATATATATATATATATATATAGATAGATAGATAGATAGATAGAGAGAGAGAGTGTGTGTGTGTTAATGGAATTTATTTTATTTCATTCGACGTATTTCCATTTGTTCTAAAGGTTATATATACGTGTATGCACTAAAAAATAATGTTCAGTGTCATATATATATATATATATATATATATATATATATATATATATATATATATATATATATATATATATATATATATAATATAAAGATGAAGAAATGTATGATATTTTTCAAGTAGAACCTCCGCAGAATACTCCTGAACCGAGAAGATCCGGTAGGAAACGAAAGTTCACGGACCCATTGAACGTGAATCCAAAACGGAAAAGATATTAAAATTAAGTGGATTTACATATACATATGAATTATGCAAATGAGATCTACTATGAAATAGCCATAATCATCATCCCATATAGCAAGCCAGTTTGAAATCCAAAAGGGATTCCAAGGCTTGGGAGGTGGGTGTTGTGGTAGGATCCACCTAATTTGCATAGTGGAGTACCGACGATATAAATATGGTTGGTACCGTGGATTCGTGAGGTAAAATCACATCTGACAGAAACGACTACAGACATAATCTAAAATAATGACTGTTATGTAACAACGTTTACATAAGAATTTACGATTATATATTGATTTATTAAATTTCGCTTCTGGAATATAGTTCAGGTTTTTAAGATCAGTATTTTTCCCGCATAAAATCATTTGAAATACAGACAGGTAATTGTTTCTGGAAGAGATTAAAATTTCTCTTTTTCGGTGATCGGTTACACAGGTTATTTTTTTCTGGAAGGGTTAAACCTCATACAAATCATACAAGAATTCGTATTATACATGAGGGAATTCTGATCATATAAGTATTCCTGTATGATAATGCATTTATTTTTTATATAGGTTATTACTTTAACGATATCATATATGAATTTTTAATTCCATTTTGAGTTCATATCCTTCATACGAATATAAGCTTAATACTCTGCGCTTATGTTATTCTCACAAAATGTCCACGACGTATAGAATATTACACAGCTATTATAGAATATTTTAGTATGTGAGAGTATTATGCCACTCAAGGAAGATCATATTCTTAAACAGTAAAAGTGAAAGAAGCTTAACAGAGCGTAACACTTTTACAAATTCGATGTTGCAAATTCACCAGGTCCTGAGTAAATATCAAACATCCGTTGTAAGTTTTAGATCAGAACTGATACTGTTGAAAATAAGAAGAAAGATGACGGTGAAATCGAACAAAAAGACAGTTCAATAGAAAACAAATTTTGAAATATGTTATGTATTTATTGCAACAGCCGGTGGCGTTTTGTGTAATGACCATGATCTTAAAAGTATATAATGACACACCACTCCATAGCCGATAAACCTCGCTTTATTCTGGCAGTGAGTGGAAAGAGTAGAAAAGGTCGAAGCAAGGCGAACGACTTCGTAGTTGAGACAGTGTTAATAGAAAAAGATACAATGAACCCCTATTTCAAATTGCTTAAGCACTTGGAACGTTGTTTCACGGTATTGCGCTAGAGAACACTGTCGGGTTTCCACCTCCTAATTTGGAAGCTTCTACTAGAAGACGCTTTACGGACTATAAATATTCTGCAATAGTTTTCTCCATATCTTCTCATATTTCTGCTTACACGTCAACATGTAAGTCTCTCGCGGAAAAACGCATTTTCATAGGGAAACACATGAACAATATACTCACACACACACACACACACACACACACACACACACACACGTACGTACGCACATTCACTTACTACAATATTTCTTGCCAAAAATCATCTCACGTATTTATGAAACTACCATTTATCAATGAATTGACTATTGTTGTCCTATCTGATGTACCTGCTATATATTTTGTGGAAAAATAAAGTTTCTTTCTCTAATGAGATCTCCTAATTAGTATCTCTATTACAAGAATTTAAGCTTACTACAAGATTGGTAAACAAGTCACATCGTTTTACTGTTGAAATAGCTATATGAAATCGTAAGTTATATTTTAATAATTTGCTTTCACTAATCGCCCGTAGAAGACGATCATTTTCTTGTTTCCCTGTAACTTATGATTTAAAACCAATTTGAATGCAATGTCAATCGCCATATTTTGTGTCCCTGAAGCATATTCAACTATTGTCCGTATTTTGTCACTAAAAGTTTCTCATTTTCATTCACACTCAGTAATATCTAGCGTCTTTGTTGCAATATCAACTTGCTTGGGGCGTTATAATTAAAAACAATTCTAAATTTGCCCCAACCGTATTCATTACGCTGGATGATCGATTGGTCGAAGACAAGTCAAGTTCTTATATATTCTGTACTACTTTACTGGTATGCTTAGATATATTTTTAAACTTTTCACCCTAAGCAAGGCTGGAAGCCACTAGCATGCATGGGGGTACAGAAGGTTTAGAGGAAGAGCAGATATGAGTGGTAGAGGAAAGGATGTGGAGAAAGATAGTGGATCGATCAAGGCAAGGGCGTTAAAGAAGATTTGGAGCGAGAGCAGATAGGAATGAAAAGGGAAAGGATGTGGAAAAAGGGAAGTGGATAGATCAAGGCAACTGGAGATTCCGTTTGACGTTACGCTTAAATAGTTGGAGATTATATTTGTCAGGGAAACAGGAATAAGGAAGGGAGTTCCTCAGGCGAGGATGTGCGAGACATGAATCTATTGGAGTAGAAGAGACGTCTACATCTAACAGTTTCAACAGTGAAGGGGTGGGAACGGGATGCCAGCCTCGTAGGACGCTTAAATTCATGCGGCCTAGGAACCAGCGAAAGCAGCTCATCGGAGCAATTACCGTGAAAGTATTTGTAAAAAAGACAGAGCGAGGCAACGGCGAGAGAGCGACTACAGACGAGATGACAGATCAGGGCCAGTTACTTTGCATATCCGTCTCTGGATCTTATCAAGAACCCTGAGGCAAACAGCAGGGTCTCCAGACCATATATGACAGCAATACTCGATGCCAGGGGGAATGGTTGATTTATAGATTTGGAGGATCGATTCCGGGGAGAAAAGAAATCAGTAGATTATTAAGTGTATATAATTCGTTACTTGATAATTGAAGCAGTATTCAACTACGTCATTGATGATATCCCATACTGTCGGCTTTTATGTGCTGCTATTATTCAGTATAGCTATCCCCAGGTATACCTATTGTTGGTGCCTCTTTGTATGTTTTATATTCCACCGACAGTCCAATCTCTGTCCCGCCATCGATTTTGACAAGATTGTTAGATATGTTACTCGCTTTCCCTCTGTACATCTTTATCTCGTTATTTTCGTTGGGTGTTTAATTCAACAAACCGTCTTTCCCATTATGTGTGTGAGATATGTTCTCCTTTTCTGATATTAAGTATAACCGTCCTTTTTTTTCCGTTTCCGTTTTTGCATAGACGTATAAGTCGAATAAAACTCAATGCAAAATTAACAACAAACAACGGTGGATGTGCATTCAACTAGAAAATATTGAATATTTATATACAATTTTTACAAATAGGGAAAGGGTTGTGTTTTGATTATATGCAAGTTGACGAAGTTTGCATCAAGAATTGCTCAGCAATGTTCTTTTGTTGATTGGTTGAAGCTAATTCTTATGGAAGAGTCTATTTTAACGGGGGCGAGTGGGAAAATATGGACTATTCTATACACGTAATTAATGTAAATAAATCCTTAAACATAAACTAACTTACATTTGTGCTATATTCATAATAATACACTTAGGTATCAGTAGAAGATGGGAAGTGTTAATAGACAAATATCCTAAAACTAAAACTAAAAACTACTTCGGAGAGTTGTGCGGTAATCCATCTGAAAACAACAGATGTTATCAATATTGAGGAGAAATATATCAGATGTAAAAGCAACTATTTTAAGCTACACTCAAGAATCAATTCTTTAAAGAATTACACTATTCTTCGTTAGGAGAACTTGAACCGAGGAACTTAAAGCCAATGAGTGAAAGTACTTATTACATCCAACTGCTTTTATTAGTGTTACTGTTTTTGTGATGATGGATCTCTAAGCTGTCCGAAATAGGAAATACCAGCAGATATTGACAGCGAAACGAGAACAATCTAGCCTGTAAAAAAAAAAAATTATTGAATTTATTTGTAGGTCACTCGGATGACAGGAACCTGAATGGCGTAGCGGATAAAATATTGTGATAATAACAACAAAGATTTTGATATTAGACCGAATGTAAATAATGTAAATAATGGTTATTTTTCCTCCGAATAATTACGTAAGTAGTGGAACTAATAATTCAAATACAACAATAAAATAGTGCATGATATTGTCTAATAAATATCAGAGAATAATGTAAGATGATTAGTTCCATAAAAATCATCAGAAAGGAATACATATTTACGTAAAGTCCATAAAAGAATCGTTAAAAACAAAGATGAATGTTGGTTGCGAGTTGATAAAATCCGAGGTAACTAACAAAATGTATACGCGTAGAAATAAACACGATAGTTTGTATTCAGTTTATCTCATTCCTCAGTGAACATTTTAACAACGAGAATGAGACAATCAAAAGGTATTTTGATCTGTTCTTTAGGCTTTCTTTTTAAAATGAATACAGTGTACGATTTGATTTGAGATACAGTAGAGAAAATATTATTTATTTTCTGTCTCCAATTGCTTTGTCTTTATCTATAGGATTAGGTTTTCTTTCGAAACAAAGGTAATTCTGACAGGCGCCTTTATATCTTATAATCTAATTTAGGTTTGAAGACCAGACAATACGTCCACCCAGAGGAAAAAAATATGAAACTTCACTTGGTTGCTTTTTTTTATTTATTTACTTTGCATTTTACGTATCTGTTGTCTGCCGTGAATGATTCTACGATGTGCACAAAATGTGATATTTAAAAAAAGAAAAATATGTTTATTGTGGTAGTAAAGAAAAGACGTAAAAAGCAGATAATTTTCCCTCGAAAATCCACTTATATATTCTTCGCAAAACACAAATCAGAAACTTTATTTAAAGTACAAAAATGGAATCAAATAAAGAGATGTGCAGGAAGAGAATTATTTTTCGGACATTTTTTTTCACGTACATTAGTCACACTCACATTTCTCTGTGTTTTAAGTCCGCATTGAATTCACAATGTTATGTACCGTATTTGCTGGGGTAACACACATATTTTTATGATACATAATCTTACATTTTAAAACAAACAATTGGGGGGGTAACGTTCGGTGTTATTGGAAAGATCATTTTTTAGCAAAATTTAATTCTGATACTTTGAAAACCCGTATATAATAGGCGTGCAAGGTATTTCGTCTAACACAGTAAGAATTGTTTAATCTATTCACAATATACAGGCGTTTTCTCAGATCAATGATCAAGAGAATGAATCTTTAAAACTCAAAAAAGGCAACACTTTATCTTATCTAATAATCAGGCGCTATAGAAAGACAGACCAAATGATAAAATTAATAACAAAAAAAAATAACTTGAAGAGGTCCAAACAAGTGAAAAGGGAGCACAGAAAATAATGACATAATCAAAATGTTGACCGTAAACACTGCCTTAAATAAATCAAAGTTTAAAAAGAAATTCGAAGCAATACTAGTACAATTAATAAGAGATAATGGACATGAAAATCTATTTTCCTGAAGATCTGTTTAAAAACAAATATTTAATAAATTTCAACCGATAGTAAAGTTTCCAATTCATTCAATGAACTTCTAAGG
>OZ038496.1:79927426-79934926 GCA_964036315.1 Acanthosepion esculentum
TTCCGCTTTCCTAAATTTTCTTCCCAAATCTAAATCTATTGAGCATATTTCTGCAATTCTCCCTTCCTAGAATGTCACATTTATCTAATCCAAAATCCATTCCTATTTTGTCACTGAAACATTTTATAAGTTGAGGAGACACTTCAACCCACTGAGGTCTTGGGCTAGGAGTTTATGATCACACATGTAGATAAGGTGATTGAGTACTTTCTTGTTTAATTTGTAACCATAGCTAACATTGTTTAGTTGATGCGTAAGTGGATTAAGTGCATGCAAAATAGAATGTATAAAGAAAGATTCCTTGTCGGATATTCAGTCGGCTGGAGATAGTCATGCATCTGGTATGATTTCTGTATAATGCTGTTCTTAAAGAAATTGACTATCTTTACATTTATTGTTAATTTCCAAAGTCTTAAGTATCCAAGAGTGTGGAATACTATCAAATACTTTACGGCAATCTATCCATGCCGTCCTAAGAGTTTTCATTCATCATTTCCTGCAAATTCCCATGATCATTTTGTTTATCAGTAATTAATTTTGTAACCATATGAAACTCCGGCATCCATTGTGTTCCAGTGGAAGAATATTATTTGTTTCGAGAAAAGTGTATGTACGGATCGTCAGGACAGAGGTGATAAATGTATACGTAGTTGACAGTGTTACAGTTTTTTTGGATACTGTATGTAACTAGTGAGCCAACCAAAATGAGCTGACTCATTTTATAGTTTACCAAGAGAAGGTTAACCAAACAGGAGACGTGGAATATTCGATCCGATGTGTATAAAGGCGGCCATTTTGATTATTTATTGACGGAATATCCACTGCCAACCTCTGATATCAAAGACCTGCAAAACTACGTTTTCCTACTCTCTCCGAATATCCACTGCCAACCTCTGATATGGAAGACCTTAAGAATTCCTGAATAGCTGCTACTAGACATTGGTGCTGTTTCATTGAACAAATTAATTACTACGTCGGATTTCTACATTCAAACTACATTAAACATGTTTTACAGACAGATATGTTATTGTCCTATAATTATGGGGGTCATCTGTTTCACTTTATTTTGGCATGTGATATGCAATACATTCAGTGATCCATTCCGCGAGTTTGTGAAAAGGTTTTATGGATTGAAGAGAGATGATTCAGCCAGAAATTGGGCACCTTGTCATTTCCCGGGGATTACGATTTGGGGGATTTCGTTAGAGCTTGCCTAACATTACTGGTGGTTATATTTTCCCAATCTTGTAGAGATTTATCCAACATTTGTTCTCCTTCAGGTTGGATCCATTCTGCATTGGGGTTGTATTCCTTTGGACTGCTCCAAATATTCTCCCAAAATTTCTGCACGTTGTCAATATATGGTGGCTTTTTGATATGTATAACTACTTTTCCCATTTCCCAGTAACATTTCTTTAGAATAAATTATTTTGGCGATAGAATCTATAACGTCTTTCGTATCGTCGTCTTCTCTGTGTCATTATCTACATTTTCTGTTTGAGCATTTCCTTGATTGATGGAAGTTCATTTAGTGATTTAATTTTATATTTCTGCTTGATCTTCCCACATTTGCGTGTTGAGACATTTAGTTTTGTATTGAGCTCATTCAGTATTGAAATCTTCTTATTCATATTTTTATTATATACAGGGTGACCCCCCCCCCAAAAAAAAACGGGAACTTTTTAACAATCCAATAAAACCAAGAGTGATGGAAGAAAAATATTTAATTCATAGTAATTGAAACCTTAAAACATGCCATTTAAGAAACAATGATGGAATTTTCATTTTTTGAAAATTAGGTCCTGTAGATGGCGTCCTCCTGTACGAATGCATTCTTGAAAACTGCTGTTGAGATTCCTCATTGACTGCTGCAACATCTCAGGTGGGATACTGTGAATTTCATTCTCGTTGCTAAAATGGCGAAATGTTTACTTGCTCAAGGTCACTGTCTCGCAGTGTTGCCATTCGCTCATGTCTGGCAATACGCACTTAAAAAATTCCCGTTTTTTTAGGTCACCATATATATATATATATATATATATATATATATATATATATATATATATATATATATATATTACTAACAATATACTTATATTATAAGATATTAATATATTACAGTTAGCCACTGTCATTGTCCCTAATAATGTAATTTTTAATTTAGTCTTACTATTCATGTATTTAATATTGTAATTCATCTTTTTTTACTATTTATAACCATTTCTCTCAACATTGCAACTCAGTCAATAGGACGTTTGATATTTGAGAGAGAGGGTTCGACTATGACAGTCCAAAAAGCAGTGAAAAAATAATAAATAATAACTTGTGAGAGACCTTGTTACTCCAGGACAAAAAATGAAAAAGTTAGGGAACGGTGAGTTGGAAAATGGAACAATACTCGGCGGCGACAATCTTCAAACCCAAAAATAAGACTGCTTTTAAGCATGAAACATAATGTCACCAATGGTGCCGACGTCAGTGTCCATTTTTGTATTTTATGTTTACATACACTGTATGGCAGATATTGTACACTATCCCATAAATATAGTATACCTTGAAAGTATATCTTTAGCATATACCGCGTGTACCAGCAAAATTGTCCAAATCTTGTTACAGCAAGGGATAATTTTTCATCCCATAATATATCTAATACCTAAAAAACTAAACTAATCGAATTTCTTCTTACCAGCTTTTCCGATAAGATGTTTAGCCAACTTGATACTATTTGTCGTACGAATCAGTGAAGAACCGTTTGAGTTATACGGCTAGAAAGAGAAAAGGATGAAATCCTTTTGTATCAGCCCCACTATCTTACAAACTGAGAAATGGTGGGAGGAAAGAAATAATTCAGGCCTTCATTAATGGTCCAGCATTCAGATTCAGGCTTCCATTTTCAAAGTCCATTCAGGAACCATCAAGACAACGGCGAATAAGTTTAAAAAAGAGTCAGTAGAGAGGGAAACTGGATCACGAGGTCACAACAGGAAAAGGGATCATCATTTCAAATTGGAGCTAAAGAGATCAATTAGAAAAGATCCAAATCAATGTAAAAAGAAGTTTGGCAATTGAGAGAGGTGGTTCAGCTATCCCAGTCCAAAAAGCAGTGAAAAAAGATTTGAAAAGGAACTTGTGAGACATCTTGTTACTCCAGGACAAAAAAGTTAAAAATGTTAGATAGGGCATGTTGAAAACTGATCCTGGAATATATATATATATATATATATATATATATATATATATATATATATATATATATATATTGATGTTAAGATGTGACAGTAGGTTTCACGCATTTTCGATCGTCTGATTAATTGGTGCCCCAGAGAGACCATTTGAGCAAAGAAAATACAACCATGACCTCTCATTCTCCGACAGAAGATACCCAAACAGCACTACACTATCCACATACATATAGCAACAGCAAAAATATTACATGAAAAATAAGCTGGGAAACAGTGAAAAACGCACCTGCCTACAAGAACATAACAAAGAAATGCTTACTTTGCCTACACGAAAATATAACAATGGTTTCTCACGCCAACAAAAGAAATTACTAAACATAAGATCAGAAATAATTTCTAAATGCAGACATGAAAACAAATACTTATTATCAGAATTTATACCAAACGGATAAAAAGAGAACACCATACCAAGTAACAAGGCTATCTAAACCATAATTTACCCTATGCATACGAAAAGATAAACTACTGTTATTTTAACACCAATTTACAACGTCTACCACTACTTTAGATATTAACATTGTCTCCACCATCATATGCACCCACTTAGAAATATCTACTATTATTTTCAACTTATACACCTCTTCCCCAATATCCTTACTGATTTTACCACCGCCTTTGCTCATATTATTGTCATTATTTATTGCCACCTCCACAAACATCTATTACCATAATTTAGTTACAACCATTTCTTTTATTTTATATTTTATTTATTACATCATTACTATTATCCCTTCCATCATTATTTATTTAATTTATTTACTATTGACAACTGCAATTTTTAATTTAATTGTAAATTTATCATTACATCATTTTACATATTTCGTTATTACCATGAATTATTTATTAATTCAAACTACTATCATAATTATTGTCATTATCATTCACCCACCATTACTATAATCACTACTAATATTTTCAACATAATTATTTGCTGATGCCACTGTTATTACCATTATTCACTTCTGTCGCCATTTCTACCACACCAATGCTAACCCCACTAACCGTCACCACTGTAATAACAGTTCGCCACCGTCATTGCACCTAATATTCTAATTAATATTTCACTCTTACTATTCGTTTATTTAATATTCTAATTTATCATATATTTCTTATTATTTATCCCCATTTCTCTCAACATTTTACTTAGTATGTCATTCCCACTATTTCACCACCACCATAATCACCATCGCCTCATTAGACTACAATTATAAACGCCACCCCATGAAAATTGATACCAATCTTCCGCATAAATGCCAATAAGTATTATAAATTAGAATTTCTACTATTTACATAATCGCAATCGCCCACAACAAACAAATATCCAACATTAAAAATAATAACAAAAATATCATTGTCTTACACGGACACCATCTTAAGTACTGCAATAAAAAAAAAGAAAAGAAAAACAAATGGATAGAAGGCTTGTGTAATCGTGTGTATACGTATATTTGTGTGTGTTAAAGCATTATTTCGTGAACAAAATAGACGTACAATCTCTAAGCTGACACCAACTCCCCAACACTACACAGCCTGCCACATGCGGAGAGGATTCGCTACGAAATTCCAACACCAATACAGCGGCCAATTGCTATCGTATGCTCGCAACGGCGCATGGATGCGTATATGTGCCCAATCCCACACTGTTCGTAAATGTATATGATTGTGTGAGCTGCAATGCGTGGGCGTGCGTGTGTGCGTGTGCGCGCGTGTGTGTGAGTGTGCGCGTGCGTATGAGTGGCCAACCGAAGAGAAGAATTTTTCCTCCCACTGTCATCAATATACCCAATCATGAATAAATCCAGAATTTAAAAATTAATCAGTTTGTCTGGCGATCGCAAAGGGCGTGAAACCCAGAGTAAAAAAAAAAACAGATAAACGCAATTATATATGTTAACAGTATCACTGATATTGAGCGATTTCCAATAATTACCGCGCATAAATAGTATATAAATAATATATATATATATATATATATATATATATATATATATATATATATATATATATATATATATATATATATATATGCACATACATATTATACATATATATGTATATATATGTATATTTGAAGTTTATTCAGTCCTTCATGAGCTATCGATCGTTAGCTATTATTAATACTAATTAATAATTCTGATTAATTGATGGTGAACATGTCGACCCAACATATAAATAGAAATAAAAATAAATATTATTATTCCAGCATTTGAAAATTGGTGTCATGAAACTCCGAGCTGTGCAATTAATGTTAGAAATTATGTATATTGTTGATATATATATATATATATATATATATATATATATATATATATATATATATATTAAATATCTCACTTACTTTACATTGAGCAATGCATTTTTCTTACATTGTAGAGTATTTATATTTGTGTAAAATAGGTCGGTTATATATATATATATATATATATATATATATATATATATATATATATATATATATATATATATATATATATTGTCATCAACAGACAGACTGTTTCGCTGTATCACAGCTCATTAGTGTAGATGGACGTCCAGTTTCCTCTAGCTAGGATCGAAAGCCGGTTGAATTGGCGCCAGTCGGAGATTCTGACCCTGTGCCTTTGGCGCACGGTAGGGATGAAGGTGAATTTAAGGGGAATTTATTTTTGGCTAAACACACAATGACTGAGAGAACTCGATTCACTTTACCGAAGAGTCTTACACACACACGCGCACACGCACACACACACACACACACACACACACACATATATATATATATATATATATATATATATATATATATATATATATATTGTTATGGGAACTTACCCATAATATTAATGGACTATTCAGTGCACCATAAATACTGCGCCTCAAGAGGAAGCAATACTGTGAGTCAGGCACAGAGTCAGAGTCACTCAGACAGAGTCGCGCCAGGCGATTACTGTAAGGCATTGGAATAGTGATACTGGTCGAGACAACATAGTTCTCTCTAACCTAACCTGATTGTTATTACTAACACTTTCTACTTCTTTGTATATATTCCTATTTGTAATATATCTGTGTTATTCCATACCTGTGTTCGAGTTATTCTTCATTGGTCCTACATTGGACCATCACCCTGGTACAAGGAAGCAGGACCATAACATATATATATATATATATATATATATATATATATATATATATATATATATATATATATATATATATATATATCCTAAACGGCCAGGATTTAGATCTTTCATACTAATGCAATGTACTCCCTCTGTGCTTGCTCCTATTTTTTAAAAGTTTACATTAATGACCTTGGCGATGACAACATCTCACAACTTGTCTCTATGCTGATGATACAGTCATTTATTCCTGTCTCGACAGTTCGTTTGATTAGCTCAAGAAAGTCAAATTGGTGTCTGATGTCAAAAGCATTCTTCAGTCTGTTTTTAAGTGGAGCGTATGATAGCTTGTTAATTTTAACGCTTCCAAAACTAAACTCTTAACTATTAATCCTCTGATAGAATTCTTTCTACCATGGCTAATTCTAACCTCCAGGAGAATGACTCGTTGCACCTTCTTGCGCTAAAGTTCACTGCTGACAATGAGGACAGCTGGAAAACAGATTTTTTCTCCAGAATCTCTCCTACATATCTCTGTCTATCACCCAACCACGCTTATAATATTGCTGTCTCATGTCGTCCGGTGCTCTTGCTATAACGGGTGTAGTAGCAAAATTGTCCAAATCGTGTAACAGCAATATTGTCAAATTGTTAGATTAAGATTTGAAACGTTTTATCCGAGAAATGATTAAAGTTATCTTACTGGAAATCTACTAATTTTTTTAACACTATTGGACTCGACTTTGAACTATAAGAATGTATTTAGCCCTGAGTTGAAATGATGATCACTCTTGCATTTAAACACCCTGATCCGGTTTTCCTCTCTCGTGTTCCCTCTATTTGAAACTTATTCACCATTGTTTTTTATGGCTTTTTAAATAGATTTTGAAGATGGATGCCACAGTATGAATATTTTTACCAATACTGATGGTCTTATTGAACTTTCCCCCCTCACCATTGTTCAGTTGGTAAGATAGAGTACGGTTGACACAAAACGATTTTAACATGTTTTCTTTTTAACTGAATAACTCAAAAGATTTTACAGTAATTCGTACGATAAATTGTGTCAAGATGGCTAAATAACTTATCTGAAAACCTGGGGAAAAGACCCCCACCGCGCAAGCTATAACTCGCAATATTACACCCGCACTCCCTGCGCT
>OZ038496.1:79937426-79957426 GCA_964036315.1 Acanthosepion esculentum
ATATATATATATATATATATAGACAGATTTTTAAAATACTCCATACAAGATAAAGCCCATAAAATAAAATATAAATTATGACTAAAAACTTAAATCCAAGACAGCTGCAGTTTCACAATCAATGTGATGTAAGGTCAGGCCAGGTTAACTACATAAATATAGATAGTTTTTGTAGTTCTTTTCTTTTTTCTTTTTTTTGTTGTTCTGGATGTAAATTTCTTCCGGATTTATATGTCGAACAGTTAAATATTAAGAAATAACTTGTTAAATGGCTTCGTTATATAGTTAGAACCAATGAAATTCCAGTTTTATCTTCTCAAGAAAAATAAATTATGTCTACTCAGTGTAAAATATCTTTTTAAATTATAGTAGAAAATTATTTGTTAAAATATCAGCTAAAAATACGCTATATATTCCCCAGTGCAAATAATTCTGCCAATTGATTTGTATGTCCCGTTTTAATACTAGGTGAAAAAAGCTGTTGTTTTTTACTGATTGCTTGACAAACTCAAAATGTCAGAACAAGTTATCTGCGCAGATAAGCACTATAGTCAGCTACGTCGATACAAACGACGCGAAACTAGTTCAATTATTGTAGTACACTTGTGATTTCAAAACTGATTTTTACTAATTCCGTAACCTTAAAGGTTCAATTGAAATCACGGATAGATTCACAGAAAGAACAGGATAGATAAAAAGTGCGTTTTCAAATTAATTCCATAGGAATCATTTTAAAGTTAACTGAATATTTTCCCGAAATGATTAGATTGAAATGAATGCAGGAATATATTCCTTCAGACAAACATAATTGTTTTTCCTTTCACACAATTAAACGCTATCCTGCAAATACTTATATCTTTGTTATGTTGATTTACGTAACACCGTATCATCCATTTATGGACTATTTAATATTTAGCATATAATTTGTATAGCCGCAGTGAATTAATAGACAATATTCTTGTTTAGCCGAGTGTTAACAATGCAGACATAGGTAAGATTTACACTAGAGTTTATACTTAGTTATGCAGGTATCCACTTGTAAGACGATCATTTTCTGTAGGGGTTCTTATTCATCTTCTACGGATGCAGTTGGCGTACATTAAGCACCCATGTCATGACATTCCACTACTTATAAGTAATTACCGAATGAGAAAAATATTAGTATTAAAATCGAGCATCTAAATGCCAATTATTCAAGTAATATAATCCAATAACAATCCTTGATACATGACAATTAAATGGATTTTACTAAGTGAAATTTAAATATGAGTCTAATATTTACCGGTACCAGCTTGCGTAGTTTGAAGTTAATATTAGTCCCCCGGGGGGGGGCATTCACTAGATAGTAACTCTTCTTCGAGAGGCGGCTGGGGACATAACCTGGGGCCTGATAGATACCCAAGAGGGGTTGTGCCAAGGGGACTTAATCAATTTGTATACAGGTTTGCCATTAAACACACGTTATTCGATCTTGTGTCACGTACCGTAGCAACGTGGTTGTATTGAAAAAAAAAAACAGACCTTAAATATAAGTGTATAAATTGAATATAATATACATTGCTTTCATAAATGATTGTTTTGTACATTTATGTAGCTACTGTCATTTTTAAAAATATGTTCTTTCTTAGCTTAAATATAAACATGCATGCAAAATCTGTGTAAAATATTAAAGAGAAGGCGTCATTCATTAATGGATTTTCCGATTGTTTGATTCGTTTCTTTGGCTTCATTTGCATAAAGCAAATATATAATAATCATCAATATATTGATATAGGTAAACGTCCTCCTACTTCGTATTGATACACTCTACATATTGAAAATTCATTGAAGCATATGCAATATTTGCTTGTTTGATATAAATTATCATAATATACGTTGGTTCTCCTCCTAATAAATGATGAACAAATCCGGGGCGATGCATAGACTTGACTTACCCCATTTGCGTTTTTATTTACTTATCATCTTCATTTTTATTCCATATATATGCGGTCTTCTCCACTATACGTACTAAATTATTCTAACATATTTTTAAAAAATACAGCGCGAATTAAATATTAGTTATAATCAATGTAAAATTAGAAATACAAAACTATATTTATATATATATGTGTGTGTGTGTGTGTGTGTCATTCGCAGACATTACATTTTCGGTGTATCACAGTTTCTCAGTGAAACTTGACAACCGAATGCCCCAAGTCCGGATTTGGTGTCAGTCAGATCTTCTACGACTCAGCCATCTTCACTCGACAGAAAGATTTAGCCAAATCTAGCGTATTGTTTTTACAAACGTAAAGCAGACAAAGTGATCCATTCATTTTACTGTAGAGCTTCGCATTTACGCAGGTGACCGATGTTTGTAGATTTAGCCTGTCATTCAATAGGGCTCCATTGAAAATATATTTTCAAGAGCTAAATTATGTCATTCGCAGACAGTACTGTTTCGCTGTACCACAGCTCCTCAATGCGACAAGAAAACCTAATGCCTCAAGCCCGAATCGAAACCCAACCGACTTGATGTCAGTCAGCTCTTTTACCACAGAGCAATCTTCACTCGACAGAACTAATCAGCCAAATCTAGTGTATTGTTTTTAAACGCCTAATAACAATGAATCCTTTAATAATACATAGAATATAATGAATTGTTTGGACTTTTACTCATCGGAAATCATTAACCAAAACGTCATAATGCTGACAGTGAAAATTTTAATTCTATGGTAATGGGAGATAACAACACATTTGCATACCTGCCAAAATTCTTTCCGATAACAGTCAGGCAGATGCCAAGTTTAGTAACATTGCTGATAAAAGTTTTATCTAGGTTAGTGGTTCCCAAACAGTGCGTTGAACATCATAGGTGCGGAGGAAGAGGATAGCGTGTGAGGCGTAATCATTGAAACACAATCAAAGATTTAGAAACAGTTTCTAAAAATTCATATGCCAAAAATAAATATGGTTTCAAAATTTAAAATATTATTATGGATTACTTGTAATTGTAAGCATGAGTCCCAATATAAATAGTTACAAATAATTATTGGCCGATTTTTAACTTTGTGATATTTTTGTATTATATTAAGTATTAAGAATATAGTAATTATGGTCTGTAAATTGGAGAAGAGTGTTATCAATAATAATGTTCTGACTTCGAATCCATGGTTGTCTCCCTTTAACCCACTTTTTGTTTATCTTTTATTTTTCAATTTAAATTTATCACAAAATTTGTTGAGTCGCGAGCAAATTTTCATTACCAAAATGCGTAGAGAGAAAAACTTTGTGAACCACAGATCTAGGTGAATTTCCAGTTCATATGAAGACGCTTAAATCCAGATAAATGCGCGGTAACGCTGTGGGAATACGATTACACGGAGTGTAGATTAAATGTTTCCCTATTGATGCTAACTGCATAAAATTCACAGCCGAACGCTTGCAAAGACGGCTAGCGTACCTTGAAATCAGACGGAGAATTATATGGAAAAACCTAAAGGATGCACAGGTAGAAACAGAGAAAGCGAACCATTGGATCTAACTCAAAATAAATGATGAAAACTGGCTACAGAAATAATCCCCGATGGAATGCAAAGTACTTCACTGACAGTTAAACCAGAGTGTGCGGTCTCGCATCGTTGAAGTTAAGCCGGTGCGCAGGCCTTGAAACGGAGCGCATATTCTCCTAATAATTCCAAAAACATATTGGTGTCCGGTGGACAGTGCATTCGTCTGACACCCCTTGCGTGTTTTACCGCAATAAATCTGCGAAAAATGAACTAGGACTCCCAAATGAACGTAGAAACACCAGTTATATGCGTTATTGGACTATGTAACAGAACAACAGAGATAATTGAGATTTCTACGTTCAATTGTGGGTTCTAGTCAATTTTTCGAATATTTATTTCGGTATATATATATATATATATATATATATATATATATATATATATATATATATATATATATATATTATAATAATATTTTTACTTTTTAAAAATATGATTCCTCCGCTACATAAGAGTTCTCATGTTTCAAAAGCGAGAGCCGAGGCCCCTAACATAATTTTTTAAGTTATGAAGAGTTAAGGCGTCTGGACCCGCTTCCTTGTCAAGCGAGAATTTGGGAATAAGCTATCTTTTGGTTAGCTGGTGTTTATAACTACGGTATCATTGGAACATTTGTTGCTATGGAAACGGCTAGTTTCGGCCGTTGAAGTTTGGTGGTTTAAGGGGCTAAGAATTAAGAATTAATTTTTATCTACAGGCCAGTCCCTTTCTAAAAAAGCGTATCAAGTTACAATGGTGATTCTATGTCCAGAGTGGTTTTGGCTTATGCTAGTCAGACGGCGTCTTTTTTATTTATGGGTTTGCCTTGAGTCGTTGAGTGACTAGAAGGTTATGTTTCATTATTATCTATTTGATCTGTTTGTTTATTTGTTTATTTACTTGGCTTTTTTATCAAAGGGTTTTTCTCAATAATTATTGGGCTGAGTTTTTTAAGGCTTTTAAATTATGGACTTAATTTGTTTAAATCTATTTATTAATTATTTAATGCGAAAATCATTTGATGACGACAGAACACCGTTAACTCATGTCTATGGTTTAGTAACTTTTCACTATTTAGACATCTAATTATGTGCAGTTTTTCTTGTAGGCACAGAGGGCATGGGTCATCCCAGGTTTTACATGTTCTAGTTCTATTTATTATTTTCCATTTTACTTTCGGTGTTTTGTTCGTTTCCTTTAAATGCCAGTAGTATTGAGATAGAGATGTCTGACTTCTATTTTGGATGTTGTTGAAGGAGCTTTTGTGTTGTCTCCATCTAATTTTAAAATTATTCTTAGTTGACCCTATGTATAATTTTTCAGTGTTAGGATTCTCCGTAGATGAGATGGTACATTGGTATACCACGGATTTAGTAAGGCATCTGTTTTCTAACGGGCAGTCATTAGGGTTTCTACAATCACATGATTTTTCATTTTTTCTGTCTAGTTGCAGTTTAGGAGTTTTATTGGCACTGTTTTGGCATGGGTGTTTTCCTAAGATTTTACTATTATGCATTTTTATTATTCTTTCTAGGTTTTCAGTGCAGCTGTAACTTAACTTTAGGCTATTCTTATTAAAGATTTGGCTTAGTTTGCTATTTTTGGGGAAGTGTTTACCTATTAAAGCTAGGAACTTATGGCCAAGTTTAGTGCTGACCATTTGGTTGAAGGGAGGTGTATACCATATGACATTTCTTTTCCTATTCTTCTTACTATTAGTGCTATTGTTTGTATAGCTTATGTCAGCGTTTCTGTATCCGCTATTTTTCAAGGCCGTGTTATAAAACTTACTATGTGCTTGGAATATTTCCTTATTTGCAGAGTTCATGCTTATTCTTTTCTCTACTGATGTGGGTATATGCTTAATTATAGATGGGGGTGGTTTGACTTAGGGTGTACATACAGGGGGTTGGTATTAGGTTTTCTGTAGGGTGTGTAATTTTTGTTTACTAAGTCTAGAGTTAAGTCGAGGAAGTTTACGCTTTTTAATTTGGTGTTTACTATAGTTTTTAGATCTATTTTTCCGAATTCACTATAAATTATCTTTCTAATCTTATCTGTTTTGAAATTTGTGGAGCTCCTCACTACTATGAGCCCGTGGTCTCGGTACAGCCCGATGTCTTCAATGTCTAATTCTCTGTGCGCTGTTAAGTTGTACAATATAAACAGACCGACAAGGTCCGAAGATTCTGCAGAGTCCAGAGATCCCATGCTGATGTCAAAATTTTCAGCAGTGTTTTTAATCCACTGCTCCTCATTGTGGATGAGGACGGATTTCTTAGCACTGAGGATTATGTTCGTTTCTATATATATATATATATAGAGAGAGAGAGAGAGACAGAGAGAGAGAGAGAGATAGAGAGAGAAAGAGGGAGAGAAACGCTGAATTCGAGCAAGTAGGTGATAACGTTTAAAGAGATACAAATCTGATGGATTAATAAAAATGAATGCAAAAAATATCTATGTTTCCGTTAGGATAAACGTTTTTATCCCTCTTCAGTGAAGGACATGTGTATATATATGCATGTATATATATATATATATATGTATATATATATGTATATATATATATATGTATGTATATATATATATACACATATGTATGTATATATATATGTATGTGTATATATATATATATATATATATATATATATATATATATATATATATATATATAGGATTGATGTGAGTTTGTGACCCTGGGTTTAACGCTATTTGCGATCGTAGGACTGATCAATTTTTAAATGTTGGATTTATATGTGGTTGCGTATATCGGTGTTTTTATGGTAGTGGGAGGAGAAATTGTCGTAGGAACGACACTCTTACATACGCAGACATACATACACATATATGTTATCTCTATCACTGATATCAAACGCTTTCCACCAAGTATCGCGCATATATAATATATAAATAATATATATAAAAAATCGCATATATATAAATATAAATATATATATATATATATATATATATATATGGGAGAGAGAGAGAGAGAGCGGTGGAAGGAGAGAGGAAATCTCAGAAAACAATTGATATGAAACAAAGTTTTTTTTTCGAAAAGGCACACTGAATCCACTTTACAGTGACCGGAAATTATCACATTTTGTTTTTAGCTAACTTACTCAAGAGACAAGCAAAAGTGAAGAACGGAATAACTCGTTTGGGGATATATTATATTAAACTTGGTGTGAGGAGTTTAGTAAGTTTTAATTCAACTTGGAAGGAAAATCTCCCGACGGTAGATAACCAAAATGACAAATTTCTTTGTCGAATACTCAACAGTTTTATGAAGTTAGGAAAATACGCTTTTTTTCAAATGTAGAAAACAATATCCCCCAATCATAGCAGCCCGTTGCATAGCCTGTCACTATTTGCCTTACTCCTCTGGAATCACATGAAAATTACTATTTACTTAAGGAAAATGTCACTGATAATATAACCTAGCCTCTTTTCGGAAATCCGAATGGGGTGAAATCATTACTTGATCTAGAACAGTCTATCAGATTAATAACCAAACGTAATTATTTCGAAATATTATACAGTGTGTTTAGCGGGCGAAGTATAGCGGTATATATTCTGCACATTTCTGCAATGTTGAAACATTTACTGTGGAGAGTTAAACTCAATGCCTTATAAAATTGAGAGATGCAAATATAAAGAAAATTCGGTTTACACTTGTGAAAATATACACTTGCATGGCCGCCTGTCTTAGGTTTTTGTCGACATAAAACCATAATCTATTTAGCATATAGATTTCTTTTGTCACGTGTCATATTCACCAAACATATGCGGCATCGAATTATCCTGTTTTGATCAATAGATATTTCCTTGTCAATTTAAAAATTTAATGAAGTTCATAATTTCATTTATAGCATTATTACGTTAAAACAGTTTTTATGGTGATGAAATTCGAAAACATCAGAAATAGTGTCGTTGCCTGACAGAATTTTAGGTAAATATTTTGATGATTACTAATTAATAATTGTATTAGTCTGTAATTAATAATTTACTATTTTTAAACGGGAGATTTGCGTAAATGTTATGTATATATTAATATGTTGTTGAATAAATTAATTATTTGCATCCACTGTATTGAATATCTCATTCAAAATAAATCGAAAAAGTTACATCTTTACTTGCTATTTAAAGAGATGAGAATACTATGCCTTCATTTGAAATGAAATGATATTTTTAAAACAAGAAGCTGAGTTTAAAATGCACAAAAGTAAATTTACCCAAAAACAATTGACAAAGCGAGAGATCCCAAATGAAAATTAAAGAAATACACCTAAGAAATAGGTTCCAGATTTACTGGCAAGAAAAACAAATTACAAATGAAAAACAAATTTGATGGGAAAGTCAAATTTCAAATAGAACGGAGAAACTAAACGTAGTACACAATAAAGTAAGAAAAGAAAAAAATATAAATGAACGGCAAATTCAATTCATCATTCTTATCTTCTAATCGAAGTCGCAAGCAAACGGAAAAACGAAGCTAACGTCTGCTTTGACGAATTGTAAAATCATGGCCGATTGCAACGGACAAGTTCTTCACACGTGCCTGTTCAATGAAGTCATTAGTTTTTCTCGCGTTACTTTCTGAAAGTTTTGCTTCTTTTTTTTATGATTTTCATTTCAATTATTTTTGTTGTAGTTGTTTGGGGTTGTATGTTCAGCTTTCGTGATTTTGTAGCGGGAAGCGGAGAGTTTTGCATTAAGCCATAATTGAGAAAGAAAAATCTCTGTATTCTTTGATAGTTTAATCATTGAGAAAAATGGTTTATATCCCAAACTATATATTTTTTCTTTTACAGTTTTATTGGTTAATCTGTTTTTCTTACCATATTCTAATTTAAACGGCATATACAATTTGATTAATTTCATCGATTCTTTCAGAAAACTGCAAGATTTATCTGCATTTGACGCATGCGCACGAAAAATGATAGTAATAATAATAATAATAATGTTAATAATAATAATAATAATAATAATAATAATAATAATAATAATAAGAAGAAGAAGAAGAAGAAGAAGAAGAAGAAGAAGAAGAAGAAGAAGAAGAAGCTACACAAATGAAGAATGAGCAGCGGTCTCGCATTCTAAATTTAGTAAAATAGTTTTATTACACAACGCAATTATTTTGCTCTCTTTTAATTATTTTTTTAATTTTATTTTAGATCAGTGTTGCGGCAGATGTATTCTTCGGTCATATGCGGGACCGTTGTTCCTCCGGCGGCTATTAAATATTTTCGAAATTTTGTCGTAGAATAACCTTCACATAATTTTATACACGGCCTTAAAATTCTACTAATGAACAAGAGAACTCTTTAACCATTACGTCACACCTAGGCGACGATTTTGACATACTGAAAAAAATAAACAAAAAACAACTCAACATTTCAGAAGTTTATCTGATATTGTATGCACATAAGCAAGTTGCAATCGTTTACAAAATACCTTTTCTGTCATAAACTGACTTCGCCCGATTGTCTGTTCCATCTTAGCCAAGCGCTTAGGCGCGCTTAGCTGAACGTTTTTATCCCTCTTCCTTGAAGGACATAGCTTTGTTTTCTGCAGAAGGCAAATTATATATATATATATATATATATATATATATATATATATATATATATATATATATATATATATATATATATATATATGGCGTGGTCTTTGAAATATTTGGAAAAGCGAAATGACGTAAATCTGAATTTTTTTTTATTGCATATGATGTTAAATTAACAGTTCTTACTGTTTCTAATATTATTGTCAGTTATGGTATTAAAGAGAAAAAATATTCAAAACGTAAACCCAACGCATTACCAATAACGTTAAAGTGAGTAATATAGCTTGACTTTTATTCGCTTCAGAGAACGAGTGCATATAGTATTGCCCCCCAGTGACGAGGATCGGTCTCAATCCCTACCGTGAATGATGTCATGTCTCTTGAATAAAGTGCTAATTTCGAAATGATTACGGTTGTGACTATAGTCAAGCGAGATGGGTTTTTTGGCCATATCACGGTTTACGCACGATCAAGGTGTTTAAGCAACGTCAATTCTGATTAATACCTAAATGGGTGACCGCTTGGGTATACCAGGTGTTGCAAGCTTGTATTTGCGCGTGCTGTAATTCCATGATATAAATCATATTCTAAGAGTCGAGCTCCAGTCTCATTTGGCTTCGTTATATTCACTAACGCGCAAATAACATTGGGAAAATTATGAATCAACCTCTTCTCCCCGCATCTATAGGTTAATTAGTATTACTTGTACAGCTAAAGGATTATTATGTATAAATATAAAATTATTTTCTGGCTTTAAATAAGCTTCAAGAAATACTTCCTACTGCTTCTTCTTGACACTTGGCTAATACTGCTAATGATATTGATCCCGTGACTCAGATATTCAGATGTTCCTCTTTACAAGAAACAGCTCTGACTAAAAATGGAGATTTGCTGCTATATCTAGAATTGCGTTGTCCAATCCAGTTTTTCCCGAGGTAACAGAGTTTAAAAATGTCTATGCAGCCGTGTGGGTAATGCATTATTTCTCACCCTGCAAACTCCCCCCCCACCACCACCACCACTCCACCGGACTAAATGCTACAAGACTCTCGCTAATCTATGCCTATTTTCACACAGATGTTCAAAAGAGCTACATTCATTATTTCCACCAGTTTAGAGCGTTACGGCTAGGACCGACTTTGCCATGTACAGTAAACCATCTCATTCTCATTCTCCATCAGATTTCATGGGTCAGGAAGAGGTTCAATGTAGAAAGCTTCTTTCAAAGATTTGTTACCGTCTGGAAAACCACCTGTAAGAATGCTTCCTCTACCCTCTTTAAGTCTAGTAACAACTGCTCTCTATCCTACATACGAATGGCCATAATCTTTACAACTTACCTCTAGTTCTGGGTATGACGATAAACTATATTTGTCAACAAGGCCTCTGATTGGAAGTTTGGAGTTTTTCAGGAGCGTGGAACCACTTTTTAATTGTTGTTCTTCCCAGTCCACACTGATCCGAGGCGGTAGTACCTATTATGATTCCAGATCCACACCTTCTACTCCAACAACTTCTGTCGCCCTTCCCGTCCGTGGAACACTCTTCCCCTTACTTGCTTACTTGATAGCTATTCAAATATTCAATTGTAATGTCAATGGACATATTCTGATGCATTGATCCTGATTCCGGTCTTCTCTATATCCTTTCCTCAAACGCCCCTCTTTACTCTTACTCTCACTCTCTGTAAGCCTTTGCATGATAGTGGCACTACCGCGTTGCATGGGATGAAATACTTCTAAATAAGATATAGACAAATGGTGAACTCCCAAAGAAAAAATAACACTATGAAAGTACAAAGATACATTTTTATCGTGAAGTTACCAATAAAAACTATTTATAGTAAAGTGACCAACAATATCTTTTTAAACCAAAATGACCAGCAATACATTTTCATTTCATATGTAGGTGAAGGCATATAATTGCGTTCAAAATATTTAAATTTCCGCATTAAATGATCTGTAGATGTTTATATGTCAATCAATTAACTTCTTACCTCGGCATTTTACGACCACCCATTCAATAATGTTTTTTTTTTTTCCAGTGGATGTTGAGTCTTGCGTTGAGCGAAAAATAGTAACAAAAGCATAACGCATCCTGGGGAAGACGATAAACGACATTCAACAGTAAGATGCTGATCAGGTGGTTTTGAGGTTCGTGGAACCTCCTCTTAATTACTGTTGTTCACATGTCAACTCTGGCCCGTGGTGGTAACACCTGCTAGGGTCTCAGTTATGGGTAAATAGTTAACCTCCCCAAACTGGGATCAAAACACTATGAAAGTGTAAATATTGGTTTTAACACCAATAATACATTTTTTGAAAAAATTATTACCAGCAATATATTTTGGAAAAAAATATCAGCAATACATTTCTGAAGGAAAAAAAATATTATTACCACCAATACCAGCAGTAGATTTTGGGAAAAAATATTACCAGTTTCATTTTGGCAAAAGAAAAATATTACAGGGATTACATTTTGAAAAATATATGTTACCAGCAATAAATGTTTTGTCCATATTAAATAACCCATTGAGGTTGTTATGCTGTTAAACAAACCAAACGAAACCAAAAGCATAACTAAATAAAGGGTTCATATCTTCGAACACTATCCTATTAGTAATACAAGTAGGTTCACGGCCACATCAGGGTGAATCACATGTTCTAGTATGATCACCGAAGTTAAGCAAAGTCGAGCCAAGTCAGTACCTCGATAGACGACCGCTTAAGAAATACTAGGTGCGGTAAACTTGGATATACGTCTGGTATAATGGATAAAGACTCAAAATATGAAGTCGGAGACCCGAATTCCAGTTGTCTTCATTATATTCACTGGCGTGCAAATGCCGTGGGAAAAGTTGAGTATCTATCTCACGTCTCCTGCTACGGGTTAATTAGTAAACGATTATCATCTAAATAAATTTTGCAATCGAAAAATATTTTAGGTCTTTAAATAACACGCAAAGGGTTGGATAAGCCGTAAAAAAACAAATCAATCAATAGTTACTACTGTTGGAACTAAAATATTAAGAGTGAGAATAATAATAAGTCTTAATTTTATCTTTCCCCCAAAACTGTGTCAAATATTTCGAGTAAGATGTTTCATCGTGTCAGTAGTGAATGTTGAAAGATATCATAAAATATTGATTTTCACTGTGAAATGTCGAGTAGTATTTTAAGTTGGCATAATAATGGACATGTCTACTGCGGATGTTTAACCTCGATATATATATATATATATATATATATATATATATATATATATATATATATATGTATATATATATGTTATTTTATTTCAGAATACATATATATATATATGTTATTTCAGAATACATACATACATATATATATATATATATATATATATATACATATATATATATATATATATGTTATTTCAGAATGATGTATATATATATGTTATTTCAGAATATATATATATATATATATATATAGATATATATATGTGTGTGTGTGTGTGTGTGTGTGTGTGTGTGTGTGTGTGTGTGTGTGTTATTTCAGAATCTCTGCCTAAAAATAACAGAGTTTATTGTACAAACCTGAACAATTAGAATGCATTCTTAATCACGGCAAAATACCGAATACTATATAAAATTATATTTACTTGTATTTTAACAATATCCTAATTATCGAATAGACGCTAGTGATTTTTATTTAAATATAGCATTAAACGATAGATATTTGGTTTAAAATCAGATAAATCTCAAAGGGATGCTTAAAGATATATTCATGTAAATTCATATTAAATTCTTCATTCTTGTGTTCAGTGTAGATGCGTTTAAGTTCATGAAAAATAATTAATATAAACAGAAATCTTATTTTGATCTCTAATATTAAATACGGCGTATTGTTGTTGTTGATTCTGCAGCAAATATTTAATCTATATCTATAAAAGTCAGGATGTGTGTGTGTGTGTGTGTGTGTGTGTGTGTGTGTGTGTGTGTGTGTGTGTGGGTGTGTGTGTGTGTGTGTGTGTGTGTAACGAATGCACGGCCGCAATTTTCGACGGATTTGCACCAGAATTTACATGCACATGCTCCAAGTTAGTAGAAAGTCTAAGACCGATTTTGCATTTCCCAACTCCCATCGATAGTGGAAATAATCGATATTTTCATGCTTCTACGGCAGTTTTCATGTAGTTTGCGGCCATTTTCTACTGGCCAGTGTGATAGCCTATAGCTGGCTGCCACGAATAGGTAGGGAGATTCTATTGGTCAGCGTGAGAGACAACAGCTGACTGACACGAATGTCAACTAGCATGCTAGCATGCAAAAAAATCGATAGCTGCATTCGTCATAAGTGGGAAAAATTTAAATCTGCATGGCACTTTACTCCAATTGGCTCATTCGCTTGCTTAAAATCAACATTGATTCTGATTCCGCAGCACTGCGTTCGGTGTGAAAAAGTATTTGTTGATAACATTCTTTTTTCATTCGGTTTGTCCAGTTACGAGTCCTTTTTTAAAGCTGATCGTTTTGTGTTTATTCTGTTTAGTTCTTTTTTCGTAACAGATTTAATGTTTAGTATGGATCTAAAATCGCACTGTGAGATAGGCAAGAAGTAAGGAATGTAGCAACATCAGCACGGCAAAGGGCACTCTTTTAAAGGCAAGGAAGGGCAAAAATATTTTAAGTCAAGTGATAGCGATTGCTGTATGAGTCGTACGATTTTTGAATCAAGCACAGGCAACGCCGGGCTAAGCTGCTCGTCATTTTATATTTGAGTCATGTAGGAGATACTTCCAGTAACGAACTGTCTATTGTTTGGGACTACTGTATCGTGGAACAAGAAAAGACAGCCGTGGGAATGTAACATACACAGGAGATAATGATGAAAAGAAAAGAAGGGAAGAGTCAGTTAATTAATTAAGGTTTCTGCATGAATGGATGCAGAACAGAGATAAAAGAATGGAAAAGGATTTAAAATACTTAGAGAAACAAAGGACGCGAAATTATAGAAACTCTAAATCCTGAATGAAGAAATAAAAACAATCAAAAGAATATTTATTGTCCTTTATGACCCCTGTTATTATCGTCATCATATTTGTCCGTTCATATTTTTCAGATAATTCCTTGGGTCTGTTTTAGTTGGTTTATCATTTAGCCTCAAGCAGGCTTTAAAGCATTTGTGTGTTGGGAAGTTAAATCCAAATAAATAATATATATAAATAAATAAATATTTAAGTGCGTTTCTAAGACCGATTGCTATAGTTGTCACGTTGAGCTGGAAAATTCAAAAATCATGACAGAAAAATATACAAATTCCATACATAGTTTTATTCGCTATTCCATTACTTTTACGGTTATACTCTCCTAACACTAAAATTAGAGCGCATCGTACAGGGTGAAATCTAAAATCAGGCTCTAAAGAAAGAAAAAGATAAAACAAATGTAACTCAACACTATCGCTCTCACAGGTAGGTGTATATATATATATATATATATATATATATATATATATATATATATATATATATATATATATATTGTCATCTACAGAGAAAGTTTCGCAGTTCTTCAGTGTAGCTAGACGTCAGGTTGCCTTTTAGCTAGAATCGAAACTCGACCGAATTGGCGTCAGTCGGAAATTCTACCGCTAAGCCGTCGGCGAGCGACAGGGACGAAGGTGAATTTTAGCGTATTTATTTTTAGATAAACACAGAGTGACCGACAAAACTCAATTCGTGTTTGCCGAAGAGTCACGCGATATATATATATATATATATATATATATATATATATATATATATATATATATAGAGAGAGAGAGAGAGAGAGAGAGAGAGAGAGAGAGAGTTTACGAAAAACTATGTAATCCGTATGGGTAGACCCAAGAAGGATGAAATCCAGAGAGCTCAATATAAATCAGAGCTAATAATTTAAATAAAAATAAAAACAGACCACTTTAATGTTCCATGTAATAAATTATTTCACCACAGCCCTTTTAAAGGACCGCGGATCATCAGACTTTACTTCCAAAAGTTGCAACGAAAAATGAAAAGAAATTTACACATTTTTGACGGGCAGTATTAAGCATATGTAAATTAACGAAGTGAGGAAGTGAAGTGGGTAGAGAGACATGATTGAGTTATATGTCAAATTTCTATTCTCTCAAATTTAGATTGTTTGAGGAAGTCAAGACATTGACACATTAAATCGGTTAACTTAACGGAAGTTATATATAGATATGGAAGGTGGAGAGGAGAAAAAGGCATAAAGAGAAAAAGAGAGAAAAAAGTCATGAGAGAAAGTGTCATTAACTTTCTTTGGAATGAAAGGCCCGAAATAGACGCTGTTGTTTTGCTTTGAGAGTTCATAAATATTATAATTCCATTAGCTTGATTAACGAAGGTCCCGAGACCGGAAACATGTACAGCAAAAATATGATGAATAAAATAAAATATATACCATTAAAATATCCGCTTTATAACCAAAACTATTTGCGGTTTCTCTCTTTTTTAAAAATATATTTTTCCCAACTTGGAACAGTTATAAACTTTTCCGGAATATATATATGTATATGAAATTTACATGGATGTGTTTACAATATATCATAGAGCAAGATCTCTAATATTACATTCAAATATCACTCCATATTAACTTAAAACTAAATTTTAAGTAAGAGAAATTACCAATCTAAAAATAATCGATAATTGAACTCATGAATAAAATTCAAACTGATAGAGATATCACCTTAATAATCAATTACAACTAGAAGTAAACTTATATTTGAAAATAAAATGTTTAGTGTTTTAATATACATTCTATGAATATTTTTCTAATCGACTATATCATATTAAATCGCCAAAATTTAAAAAACTTTAACTAACATATAATTAAATTCCTTAGACTGTTTAAACATTCAAACTTATATAAAGCAAAAGTAAAGCAAAAAACAGCGTCCATTCCAAAGAAAATTAATGAGACATTCACAACTTCTTTCTCTCTCTTTCTCTTTATGCACTTTTGTCCTATCCCCCTCCCATATCAATATATAACTTCCGTTAACAGATTTAATGTGTCAATATCTGGATTTCCTCTAAAAATTTAAATTTGAAATAATAGAAATGTTACATCTAACTCAATCATGTCTCTCAAACCCCTTTACTCCCTCACTCCCTCACTCCCTCACTTCGTTAATTTACTTATTACTGCCCGTCATAAATGTGTACATTTCTTTTCATTTTTCGTTTCAACCTTTGTAAATAAAATCTGATGATCCGCTGTCCTTTAAAAGGGCTATGGTGAAATAATTTATTATATGGAACCTTAAAGTGGTTTGTTTTTACTAAAAAAAAAATATATATAAATATATATATATATGTGTGTGTGTGTGTGCGTGTGTGTGTAGTATTAGTTTGTGTCATATGTATGGGTAAAATTGCTCAGTATCAGGGAAATAATACATAATCAATCCACCGCACCAAACATATTAAATTAAGATAGAATAAATGTCACTGCCGCCAGAATACTCGTTGTTGACCTCTGTATATATATATATATATATATATATATATATATATATATATATATATATATATATATATATATATATACAAGAAGCTGTAAGACATTTCCAGAAGCGAGAATTGCGATAGAAGAAACTGCTATCAAAGAACTTACGGTTATATCTAGACATTACAACAGTAATATGATGAGAGATTCTCGCCAATCCAGTATTGCTCTTACGTTCATTTTTCGAAAATTTTATTTTTAAAAAGTAACAAAAAAAAAATCATTGTCAATAAATTTCTGCAAAGAAAAAATTACAAATATTGGAACAAATGAAGCAGGGAGAAGTTGGAGATGAAAATGTGTTCTTCTTTACATTACCGAAACTCCGTAACATATAGAAAGCAAGATTAACGAAACAGAAAATATAACCACTATGTGTCGGAGTTTTGAGTAACATTTAATCTAAATAGCAAATATTTTCGATGGCACTGGGGAAGTTTGATATATTGAAAAACAATTATTATTTTTTTAAATGTTGTTCCATTTTAAAATATTTATATTAATTAAAATGTTTTATTAATATTAAAACTAAGTAATGTGCGTTTTAGGAAGGACGTTGAAATAATGACTAGTAGCTCGGATTGAGGAATCGGAGAGCCGAGTTCGAATTCCATTTAAGTCCATTACATTCACTTACGTGCTAATACCCTTGGGAAAGGTAAGTATCCTCTTGTTCTACCCGCCAGCTATGGGTAAATAGCAGAAGATTCCGGCCTTGAATGTCAACTGGTCTACCGCAGAAAGAAATATCAACCTACTGCGGTAAAAAAATCTGTCCCGTCAATAACGTATCAATAGATCCATGATCACCTAAGTCTGTATCACACACGGCACATAACTGACTGACTGAATGTGTGTTTTGTCCGAGCAGTTTTTAGACCATGGACGTCCGTGAGTGATTTCAGTCTATGCTGGAATTATACTCGGCGTGTGGTTGAAATAGTGATGATGATTGTAATGAAATGCTGTCACAATGTTTCCTAAAAGAGCAATCAGGTTCTAGAAAGTGTGAAAATGTAAAAAATATATATATATATATAAACAATTCTATTACGAATAAAGCAAATGTGTATTTGATTTATTCATATTATTATTTCGAAAAAAAAATAATATTAGAAAAAATAATAGCAAAGATATTTATAATAATATCCTTTTTTTATATTGATTAATGTTAGATTTGTTAAATACGTTATTTTTATGATTTGTATCTTATTAATTTACCCACATCGGACAGAATGATTTTGCTTTTGCTTTTCATTCATGTTTCCCAGATTTCAATCAAGCGTACAGGAAAATATAACGCAAGGAAATCAAAGAAAAACAAAAATAATGCAGATTTAATCTCCAGAATAAATTCCGTTTTTATTTTAATCAATTTTACAATTATTTATTCATCTATCTTTTTCTCTTTTGACGTTTCTCGAACGAAATGCTAATAAAATCTTCTTCACAATTTACTATTTTTTTTTCTTGTTTTAGATTCAGCCCTTTCTAACGTACACGTATTCCTTACCGCCAAAGACAGCTTCATGTATGGACGAATGTAACGCGATTTATAATCATCTAACGAAATGATATGATAATGAAATAGCCAACTTACACGCTCATAGACAGGAGTTATGAATAGAGAGTATCGATCCCTTAGTTGCCATTAAAATAGATTTCCCCTCAATATTTACAGAGAAGATTCATCTCAAATCACCGAATAATCCGTTTGGTCAGAATTTTCATTCTTACAAGCAGTTTGGTGGTGTCAATAAGCACCAAGGAAGACAGATTCACAGAATAGAATAATGTCTATACACTTATGTCAGTTAGGGAATCAAATATATACATATATACACACACATCTATATATCTTAAATTGAACATTAACTCGTTAAAAACCCCGTAATATTTCGGTATGAATAATAAAAGAATAATATAAAAATCCGATATAATTATGCCAATGATAATATAATTTTCCTTATAGGGAAACATTCTGTATTCACTGACAGAGCAGTAGATGCCTTTTTTAGGTTGGAATGAATAAAATATTTCTCCTATAATATTTTTTTCAGAAAAACATTTGTCGCAAGTGCTGTTACTTTTATTTATGTTACCAGGATTGATTGGGGGCAAGACTCATAGCATTTTGTTTGAATTACTGTGGAAAGTAGGCAACTAGAATTCGTCGTTATTTTCACTCCGACAGGCATGTGCTCTCCATTATACACCTTACTGCGACAAGTCCTCAAGTGACATGGTTTCTGTTACTTTGTACCGTTCATTGAGGTTCTGTAACGTCAATCACCGAGATTTGATGGAGGATGTCTATCCTTAAGACATGAACCTTCATTCTCTCAAAGGCATTTTAAAACAATGATCTGAGAAAGCGGATGTATGCGGATAACATATTTAGTTATTGCTATGTAAAATTATATATATATATATATATATATATATATATATATATATATATATATATATATATATATATATATATATGTTTGTATGTATATGTATATGCATATATATATATATATGTGTGTGTGTGTGTGTGTGTGTGTGTGTGTGTGTGTGTGTGTGTGTGTTTGTTTGTGTTTGTGTGTGTGTGCGTTTGTTTGTGTTTGTGTGTGTGTGCGTGTGCGTGAATAAAGACTATAGAAAACTTATCTTAGTCGACGCGTTTGGTATTCTAAGGTAATATATCAAGGCAAATCCGAGTATTTTATTCCTAACAAGTATTTCTATGCAATAAAGAAAATGTTATTGTTTAAAAAAAGAATTTAAGAACTCTCATGAATATTCATCATGTCAGCCGAAAGGTTAGGCAAGCTATGGAGGACCTGAAGTGACACAATTCAATGTGTAATAAATCAAAGTGAATGTGTAGCGTTATTATTTATTTCTTTTATTGCAAATTAGTATTTAAATAATTTTAGTCTCGGTTTAGCTTATGTGCAATATATTTAAATATATATGTATATATATATATATATATATATATATATATATATATATATATATATATATATATATATATATATATAAGAGAAGCCATTGGTTTACACCAACGGCTTCCGCCATTGGTTTATACCAACGGCTTCCCATACATAATACTTCTCGTTTTTCACTCTCGCGTGGTTTTGTGTGACGTCACGAGCTGCGACACGATTTTCGCTTCTGCGTCTCGTATACACGATTTTTTCGTTACTTTGAAAATGTTTCAATCAGCAAGGGTGGACTATAATTGTGGTTTCGTCTGTGTGTTGTTTGATTTATTGAAATTGTCATCTTTGATAATAGCTTATGTAAGCCGAAAGCTTAGATTGGATTTAAACATGTATCGATATGGTGTTTTCCTTTCGTCTTCAAATGATAA
>OZ038496.1:79962426-80017426 GCA_964036315.1 Acanthosepion esculentum
CCGTAGAAGTCTGGAAGAATGTTCTCTTCTCCGATGAAACAAAAGTTGAGCTAAACTCAAATGATAAAGTGGGTCACTTTTATCGAAAAAAACTGTATAGTACAGTACTTAAATATTATTTCCTATTTGAGCGACAGCTCTCCAAATGACCTAATACACTAGAATAAGTATATTTTAAAACATTTGTATTGCATGAAACAATAAATAATTTTACTTACATTATTTACTTTATTTGGATTGTTATCCTGATCTTCATTGCCATATTCACAACTTTTAGGCCGTTTTACTCTCCGGCTATCTTCAGATGATTTGAATTTCGAACCGAACACTTTATTTTGTCTACCAGGGTATTTTTTTGTAGTTCCACGTACCATGCCTCTTCCGGATATCTCCCTTTAACGCAAACCTCCATTTTTTCGTGACCACTGCAGTAGCCTTGTATCGAACTCAAAACTCTTTGCGTCTAGTCACTTGATCTAACAAACGCATTATTCCGTTAAACCCAATGTTCAAATTAATTGAAACAAAAGGAATAATTCTAATTATTATTTACTTTTTTCGTATTTTTCTAATGAACCATGACATAGTTCACTTGATATAACAAACGCCTTTATTAACTAGACCCAAAGAGCTGTGTGTTTATTACCAGGCTATAGCAGTAGTGAACCAAAACTTGGAGAGTTGAGTTAAAGGGAAATAACTGAGACATCCGGAAGTGAATATGACAATGAAAATGGGGACAAGAAAGCGAATAATGTAAATAATGTAAGTAATTTTTTTATTGTTTCATCCAATAAAAATGTTTTAAAATATACTTAGTAGGCCATTTAGGAAGCTGTAGCTCAAATAGTAGTTAAGCATAATAATTCATCTCAGAGATATAGAGAGATATTATACAAAAGTATTGCTTAGAACCATTAATAATTATTTTGATACATGTTTAACCTTTATAATACCTTTGATATATGTCGCATTGCAAATTGAAGCAGCATAAATATGGATCTACAGAGAGATACTGAGAATTCAATGGACTGAACTTTTGAACAACGAAGATAAAGAGGTTTTTGAGAAAATAGAAACGAAGACGAAACTTATATTTAACCTAAGGAAGATACAGCTGAAATTGCTGGATCACATAATAAGGAAAGCCGTCTTGGAAAATTTGATACTCACAGGATATTTTTTGGCCAAGAGCGACAGAAGAAAACAACACATAACATACTTGACCAACTTGAAAAATCGATGCCGGAAAAGGTTTTAGATATAAATAAAATAAATCATTTATTTAGAGCTGCAAGGGACAGAAAATTGTGGAGAGCCATGATCGCCTACGTCTTGAGGGAATACGGCCTATAAAGAAAAAAGAATACTAACTTTGATGCCACAGCCACATGTATGTGGAATGAGTTGGCAAGGCTATTTTGATATAGGTTTGCGTTTTAGTGGTGATTTCTGTCACCTGCCATTTTCCCTGGCCCAGCAGTCCCTAGGGTGCTTGATTAAAGAGAGGGGACTGTATTGTTTATTGGTTTGTGGACAAATTCTAAAATCCATATCGCTGGATAAATCGCTTCAAAAATTGTTGTGGTTAACAAGTTTAGCTCGTTAATCGTTTTGCTTGAATGGCGAGTTCAATCCTTAGTGGATATACTATGATACATTGGCAGCCTAAGATAGACATAAATAAATATATAGAGATTAATTTATTAGATAAATTGGATATATCAGATACAGTAATCGTCAAAGTAGGACCGAAAATACAATACAAAAATACAATGTGACGAATACAATGTTTAGGAAGGTATTCTTGACCGTAAGTCAAGTAGTTACATAAATTTAAATATCTGAGTGGGTTAGTAACAGACGAGGGAAAATGTGACCCAGTAACCTGAAGCTGCAAAAAATAGCGAAAGACGCCTTTCCTAAACTATGCAAAGTATTAAGTGATAAGAAAATTTCGTCAGAAACGATATTGTGAAAATTGGATATAATATTTAATTTACTCTAGAGAAGTGAACTATGGAAAAATCATCTCATAAATGAAAAAAAAGGACTTGAAGAGAAATTGATATCCTTCTAGGGACAAATGCTGAAAATATCTTGAAAAAATTACATTATGAGCAACTATGGAAAAATCAAAGGAAGTATTACTTGCAATAAAAGAACATATATATTGGATTCAATTGAATGTTAGATTATTTTATGTACTTGTGTACTAGTGGGCAAACCAAAATGAACTGACTCATTTTATAGTACATCCATAGAAGATTAACCAATCAGAAGACTAGAAATATTCGACCCGATGTGTATAAAGGCGGCCATTTTTTTTCGGAAGATCTACTGCTAACCTGTCAGATGAGGAGACCTGCAAAAGTACGTTTTCCTATTCTTTCCAAATATCCACTGCCAACCTCTGGTATGGAAGACCTTAAGAATTCCTGAATAGGTGCTACGAGACATTGGTGCTGTTACATTGGACAAATTACTTCCTACGTCGGATTTCTACATTCAAACTACATTAAACATGTATTACATTGAAGCTTATTGAATCAACCATTAACTTATATAACGTATTGTTTTGAATAGAGGATAAATAGGGACAACAGATATAGGGAAAAGATAAACGTTACTTAGAACAACAACTGTTTGGAAGTGAATGTGGTTCATGATGGATCACGTCTTGAGGGGCCATAGTATATAAATAATGTAAGAGAAACCCCGGCGAAAGTTTGCGCTGTTTTTAAGATTTAAATATATAAACTAGAGGAAAACACAGGCCTAACTCAGGTATTCAATAAGGTTTTATTGTTGTGGATAAATTTACTACACATGCGCACGCTATGGAAACCTTATATAACACTTCTGATAACAGCTGGTTTATTATTGTTTAAATGTAAGATGAAAAGTTCAGTAAATCATTTGAAACTGAATGTATTAAAATATAAATGAATGTAATAATGCTTAATACTCCTTGGCGAGTAAATCTAAGTTATAACACAAGTTATATAAGAATATGTTTACCTTACCTTCCAATTTTCCAAATATGAATCCATTGTGTTTGAATCCTATCCTGAAGGCAAGTAAATCCTCGCAAATGAATACAATTTTAGACAGAGAAGAAAAGACAAACCTCTAGCATTAATCTTCCTTCTTTGAATCATGATGATGAATGTTGCGGTTAACAAGCTTCAGAATGTTTCCAATTGATGTCAGTAGATCCTCACAATATCCTAAATTCAAAACAACAAATCTATGGAAAAATAAGAGAAAGAAAAGTCGATGCGTTTTGTCCAGTTAGAAATCTCTGCTCGTAGAGATATTTTATTAGCAGCAGAAGTTTCAATATTTCCCGAAATCAATCGATCTCATGCGATTCTCTCGTAAAAACAAATCAGTTTATGTGACAACCTCTGAAACGAGAGAAGCCTGTGCCTCTTGGGTATAACGAACGGTTAGAGATAGCGCAAGCCAACCAGTGGATATAAAGCCCTGAATTGCAGTCTGTGTTTCACGCTACGGTCACCAATGCAGGAAAGAACATTCTAGTTTAATCAACGAAAATAACGAACAAGTTCCGTTGCGTTACTGTGAAATGAACGGTCATTACCTTCACTTCGCTTGTTTCAGCGAGACAGAGGAAGTATCAGCGAAAGTACTTACCTAATCTGACGTCATCTTAATACATAATTTGAAACCGTCCATTGACTTAAACATCACATCCTGCCATTTGCAACTAAAATATCAAATAAGATCCGTTACGGTAGCATTCGATTATTTTTATGATATCAAATTTCGTTTGTTGGGCGTGTGAAAAAATGTCGTTATGAAAATATTTGATTTTTAAAAAAATATTACGTCATATTGAAACATTAAGTAAACATATTGTCTATTGAAACAGATATTCAAAGTGAAATCTATTCATGTGTAGGCCACGTTTTATTTTTTTTTATTTTGATACAAGAATTCCTCTTGTTCAAGAGCTTGTGGAGATATTACATTGAAATACTTGTACGAAGCGGATACTCCCTCAATTAGTAAAATATTAACCTGTTCAAGCCTATTGTTAACAGTTTCCTTTCAAGGTAAAATGTGCCTATTGTTCTATAACCCTCTACCTCTACTGGCTCCCGGGTGGATATTATTGTAAAAAATTAATACTTTCTACTTCATAAATATAATCTCCCTTTAAGTAGCCCTCAAGCAATAGAGATTCTCGAAATGTCCCTTCAATGTCTACACATTTTAATTAACAAGGCGTACGGATGTATCACTTTGAAACACCGGTTCCCGTAAGATTAACGAAGTTAAGCAACGTCGTGTCTCGTCAGTGCTTAAATGGTGACCACTTGGGAATACCAGGTACGTAACCTTGGATGTGCATGGATAATGGGTCGGTTTAATTTTTTTTTTAAACATGGAACCGAGTTCCAACTCCAGTTGGGTTCATTATATTCACTTATGCAAATAACTTTAAGAACGGTATGGCTACTCTTCTCTCTTCAGCTACGGTTCAGTTAGTAAGACTTGTATCACTTAATCATTATTCTCTGCAATATAATATACTTACAATGTAACAAAAAAATATGGCTTTAAATAACCTGAAATTGCTTTATAACCCGTAGAAACGAATCAATCAAAACCCTATTGTTCAACAAGAAATTATTCAATTTAGGTCTCTCGAAAACATACTGATTTACTAACATGGTTATTATTTTGAATCTGATATTATCAAGGTCCATTATTTTGATACACATGTTTATTCGAAGTAATGCTTGTCAAGGTCTTCTTCTTTGAGCTATGGTCCCTCAGGGCGTCGACGATCATGGTTCTTCACAGTTTCTTTAGTCTTTTGTAAAGATTGTCTTTTTCCTATCCGCCTAATCACTGCTTTGTCAACAGTTTACATAAGCTATTCAGTTAGGCTATGCGCTACTTTCTTCTGTCCGTCTTGGTTTCAATGTGTTCTGTTAGTTTTAAAATGTCCAAGCCCTCTTTCATCATTATACCCCTCCACATTTGTACTGCCTCTTCCTGATGGTATGTATAAGTGTTCTTTTTTGTTTCTATTTTCTCTAAAGCTTCTTGCTTGCTCCCATATTCGTTTCATGGTATTCTCAGCATCCTTCTGTAGAACAGCGTTTCTTCTACATCAAGTCGCTTTTTCATCTGATATGAGAACTTCCAGCATTCATTGCCATATAGGAGGAACAATATTACAGAAAATTCCCTTATTTTTCCTTTATTTTTAAGGACATTTTCTTGATTCTTAATGTATGGCTTACACTTTGAAAGAATAATGACGAATGCATATTAATTATATCTGTGTTTAGGGGTAAATAGACTGGATTCTATTTGGAATTCTCTTTATTAATTTTTTCATTATTTGGAACATGAAAAAATGTTCTTTTGATACATACAGTTAATTCCAGTGGCAAAAGTAATGATTTAACATTTAAACAATAATGCTATGAATACACCCACCGACATAACATCCTATTTATCAAACTTTATGGGTTTAGGGGATATACTGCGCCCATTAACTCAATAAAACAATGTTTTACTATATTCAAAAATTACGTTTGCTTATATTATTTATATCACATTGAACCGCTAATATATACGTTTTTGTTGCTCCAATATGAGTAAAGGCAAGCTGTGTTAAATTGGAACATATATAACACGTATGTACAATGGATATGTACATAGACATTTTATATCTTATATTTTGCGTATTTCGTAGATGTGGGAAAAAATCGGACACCGGCAACATTTCAAGTTCAGAAACAAATAAACTGGGCGAATATTTTGCAACGTGTCATTGAAAAACGCAGTGAAACTTGCTCTTTTTAATTAAAATATCACGATCATCTAATTACTATTCTGGTGTGACCATTCTTTGTCCTTCACATGTACGCCTACATATTATGCGCACAAGCAGAAGATTTCGCATTTAATCCTAGCCCGGCCATTAAGGGCCGGATTTCCACAATTCCGCTGAACAACGTCTTCCGCAATGGGAAAGATGGCAATTTTACAACGGCGTTATTTGCTTGCTTCTCTCTATCATGTTTTCTTTTAGGAGTGGACTCTCAGGAATAGTCAGGCTGAATCAGTGAAATTCTAATTACAAATATCATAAACGTTGTGATACTGTATTCTCTGATCTACCTGATTACTAGACCACTACGCCGGGTCATTAATAGCATATCTAGTGCCAGGATGTGTCATTTATTGGTAACAGGAGACAGATTGTCTGATATCAGTAGCAAGGAAGAATTTCAAACAGAACGAGTCTTCCCTGTCAGCCATGACAGTTAAGAGACCTTTCATAGAACATCTGGTGAGAGGTGAGTTTAACCTTTTGCACAAGGCTCTTAATGCAAAATGGCCACAAGGCGTACAACCGATAGTTCGATGATGTTTTTTTCTTTTTTCTTACTGTTCTCGAGATCTGATAAAGAAAAAATAAATTAATATTATGAAACAATATCTCTTAGACGTCTTCACAGATAATTCAAGGTATACGGTATAAATAATACTCATTTAGAAATGAAATACTGATTGCGATGGCGAAACTGCCGATTTATATTATGCAAAAAAAAATGAAAACACCACTGACATATCATTTTAACAAAAATTAAACAAATATATATTGAAATTCTAAAGAGTAAATTTATTCAATAAAATCGCCATTACCTTCAACCACGGCTTTCAGACGATTTCGAAATCTTCTGCATGTCTTCTGGACAGTCCCCATGATTACAGCCACTCGGTTAATGTTTAGCAATCATGTCTCGCTAGATGAATTACGACTAAGTCGTGTGTTCGAGATTCACACTTTCAGCTTTGTGCCGCATCTAAACTTCGCTTAGAAAACTATTTTGGTTTACGTGGAGGAATAGTTAGCAGGCTTGTCACGCTAAAACAACTGAGACTTAGTAGTCAGATTGGTTTTTACCGTGTGCCGCATAATTTAAGCCTCGTGCCACATATAAGCTATACTTAGAAAATCACCACGAATAATGTTAGATAAAGAGGGCTATATTTGAATTATTTCAATTGATCTAATACATCCATCTTTGTTAATATGAAAACTTTTCGTTAGTTATGACGTCTAGAATTCTGTTTTGTCGATCAGCGTAATTTCTGCCAGAAAAACATCATTTAAGTGTGTGAACTGCTCTCGTTCCACTGTCTGTCTAGGGTTATCGTGCCTGGTCTTTCTCTCTTTTAGTACTGCTCAGTTATTGAAAGCCAAGTTTCCATTGCATCTGTGCTATTTTGCATCACGGATGGACCCGCAATTACTATGACAAAATTAATAGACCACAGCTTTAATCTTTCTAGGATATTACTCCGTGGGACAATTCTGAATTTAGAATAGGATCATTCAACCTAGTGTTTAAATCTGCCGCTTTGATGCTGCCTTGCTATCGCACTTGACCTCCTTTGTCTACCGCTATTCTTTCTGATTACTGCTTTTGATTCACTGGCTGTACATTCCTGGCTCTCCCCGTTGTTCTTTAGTTTTCGTTTTATTATTAACGTGGACAGTCAAATGAGATAATTCTAACACTGTGGATTAAAGAATACACACAGTTCAAAATTCCATGAAAGTGACATGGATCAACATATACCTGAAGAAGGCAGGGGTTTCAAAGCCGAAAGGTTTCTATAATAACTTCATATTTGGAGACATTAATCTACATGAAAGTAATGATAAAACATTTAAACAGAACTTAGCGAAAATAATATCATTATATTTTTAATAGTAAGACGTTTATTAAATGCATATTGGCTTGGATCATTATCACTCAAATCAGTGACACGACTAATAAAGTATTTCTTGGTTGCACATCTGCAAAAATAAACTGCCACTGTATGGGCAAACATTTCGTTCATTTCTATGAACTCTTTTATGATGGTCAAATGATAAGACGCCGTATTGTGAGATGAATTTCTTAAGAAAGGATGAAAGCAACATACAGTTTATGCTTCTCTGGTCATTAATCTATCACATTTGTTCTCGATCTATATTTGAAGATCGTTCATGTTCGTCGAAACTCAATTTATTTTTATAAGACGAGCGTGTACATATACGTAACATCAGGGAGAGGCGGTTGAGACTTCTGTGACACATAATCAGCAAGGGGGGCTTGGAAAATCTGACACTCACTGGACAGGCAGTGGACAAGAGAGGCAGAGGAAAACAACACATAGAATACAGGGTTTAGGAGAAATAACATAAATACAAAGGCTATTTTGAACTAAAAGAGGCAAAAAGTTGTGAAGAGATATGACCGCCTACGTTCTGAGGGGATACGGCACATAGAAGAAGAAAAAGAGCGGGTTTTCTCAATCCATTTTTTTAATATTACACATGTAAAATGGAATTTGTACCAGATTCTCCAGCGCTAGTAACGTCTATTAACGATAATCCCAGAACAGACAACACATCTACTTTTAAACGTACAGTTATGCAATTGTTAATTTTACTTTACGGTTCACCTTAGTGGATCTTTTAATATCCACTTCTTTATATGCACATCACAGCGAGGATGGATGTCGCTAATATGTAATAGTCAACGAGACAAGTCTCGCTAAACAACACTCTTGGCAGTAGTGACAACAATTACGCAATGCAGCTATATAGCATTGGGTACTTAACAAGTCTGAGTGAACGGATGACAGGTGTAGCCCAAAGAGGGATGGCAAAGGATCAAATGTTACTTCGAACGAATTGAAACAGAAAGATGTGGAAAGCTGCCATTGCCTGCAGCTGTAGATATATGTGATACAGAATATAGAACAATCAATCCTTTTTATACGCAGCTACTTAGGAGGTAAGTAAATGGTAAGGTAATAGAATAATATTGGCAATATTATTAATGCAACATCTGTTACATAGTATTTTAACTATAAAAAGCCGGAACATGCGGAGAACCATGATTGACCACGTACGAAATTACACGCGACATAAAATAAAGAAGATATATGTACCAACCAAGCGTATAACAACACGCATTTAAGAGATAGGTTTTGCCTAGATAATATGGTAATATTGACATTATCCGTAGCGCAACATCTGTTGCTTAATACTTAGTGATATTACTATCAGAGAACTTTTTTGTGATCAATATGCAGGAAAGTTTTCGTCAAAAATATTTCTCGAAGCCCAACGCCCTAGGAAAATATATCCCGTCTATAAACCACGCATTTTATTGGATATACAAATTAGTATAAAACAAAAATCAAAATCGCGTTCTGTTTATAAGAAGCTTTATACATCATGACTTATATTTTTTTAATTGGTATCACCCCAAGCAAGACCATAAAGCCACTAAGAAACAAGGTGTTACACGGTTTGGAAGAATTAACAACAGAAACATTAATAATGAGAGGGAAATGGAAAGAGTAATCAGAAGAAAAAGTAGTGTTTGTTTAATTTTTTTACTTATTAAAGTTGGCTGGAATGCATGGATTTCGAAGGGAGTTGCACAAGCGCAAATTGCGAGAAAATAAACTGTTAGCATTGAATTTTACGTTAATATTTAACAAAGAGGATGTATGTGGCACAAAGCCGAGTTTACCGTCGACAGTAACGAACAGGCTATAGCACTATTCCGTTACATCTAGCCAGCTCGACCGTAAGTTGATGAGATCACGACGCCACTCTAGTACTGCAATTAGATTAAAAAAAGTCTACTTACCATCGCGAAGAGCTCATCCAAACAGTTACCTTGAAAGTATTTTATATTAATATAGTTGTCCTTTTAAACACTGCTTTCGCGGGCATAGTTTACTCATTAATATTGCATAGAGAATTCACTGTTGAAATATCGCCAAGTAAAAGACGATTGCCCATTTCAAAACACACTACTTACATAAAATAAATTTATCTGTATTAGGTTGTTACATAAATTCGTTCATTTTTTATAATTTTAATTTAACACATATTCTTTATTAAGAGTTCTGATGAATCATTCAACAATGTATTCTCCTTTATTGTATTCGGCCTCCTCCCAAAGAGCCACAGATTCTTCAATGCCGCAACGATATAAATGATTAGGTGTTGCCTTGAACAATTCATTACGTGTTATGCTCCATATCGTTGTTGAATGACCCGCCCCTCAAACTGTTAGAAAGCGACCGTCAATGCTGGCAACCTGAAGCGTATAAACCAGGAGAATGTGGTGGGTTTGGGAGAACTTTCCAACCGTGCTCTTTAATTGCATGTTTAGTTATGTTATCGACATGTAGGCGTGCATTGCCATACTGAGTAATCACATTCTATCACCAGTCAAGTCTTTTAGGGTTCTGTTCATTTATTCAACATAGAGCTCAGCATTATTCCTTAGGTTGATTGGAAGCATTTCATCTGCGTACGCAACAAACATATATCGAGGAGCTTTGACAGCATTGTGGATTGATTGAAAGGGAAGAGACGAAAATATAAAAAATGCTCCTTCTTTTCTAAATGGTATTTAACCTCATAGTTGTGTCTAATCTGAAATAAAATTTCAATAACATTAGAAAATAGTTTCATAGGAGTAGCATGGCTACTAAGTACAGAGTTCTAAAATGCAACGGAGACTGAACATTAGAAAAAAAACGGCGGAAATATGTTACAAACTAATATATATGGTCTGTCCGGAACGAAACCAATAATTTTGAACATAAAGTGAAACGAATTGATTGTTTGATCATGGCGTCAATGTGTACCAAATCGAAAGGGAATTTAATGGGCATACGTAAAAAAGCTCTATTGAGATTCACATATCCATTATGGCTGATGCAATTTTGTGAGATTATTAACTTCCAATCTTATATATAATGAATGACTCGTCAAAATGCAGATTCGTCACGGGTCTTTTTTTTTAAATCCAATCTCCACATCACCTATCCTTAACCATTTGTATTTTAATTTTGGCATTTTGAATCACCTGGCTTTTGGCAAAGCTAATGTCATCGTCAATTTCCTATTGCGGTGTACAGGGAACATTTTCTATGAAATTAATTAGCATTAGAAGGTATATCTATAAATATGGGTGGCTCTTAATGCAATATTCCCTATGCCGTAATCGTATCTATAAATCGTTAAGCATCAAAGCAAACCATTTTTGTTATGTAGCACTTCAGTGCCAATCTCCAAATGACATTAAAAATATATTCGATAAAGAAACTAAAATAAAAATTACTAAATAACATCGAATAATCTAATAAAATGCCCCCACTCAGAGCTGCTTGTGATTCTAATAAACTTACACATATTAATAGCTGACAGCAAGCGGTTCCTATTCTAATAACTGACTCTATAGATATAGTAATTCCATCAGTTTAATGGAAACCCGGGACGGTGTCTGTTTTCTATGTGGAATGATGGCAGGAGGGGTTTTCTTTTGGCAAAGATGCAGAACGAATATATTAATGCGATCGTCTTAATGAAGGCCCAATAATAGAAACAGGATTAACTAGTATTGTTATATATATATATATATATATATATATATATATATATATATATATATATATATATATATATGTATGTATGTATATATATATATATATATATATATATATATATATATATATATATATATATATGTACGTGTGTGTGTAAAAATTTCAGAGAGAGTATATCTATAAAAGGACTAAATTAATAAAGATGAAAGAATAAGTCATCTTAGGCGTAGCATTTCGTTCTCCGAGGGATTTTATCGAAGCAAATTGCAAGGATTTTAGTTTGTAATAATTATTTATATACAAGAGAAAAAATGTCATTGGTTAAAAAAAATATTGAAATCCGAATAACATTTAGCATTATAAATACTCGCTAAAAATAAAGTCCTTACATATGCCATGAAAGAAATGTGTCATTTACAAGTTTTCCTTTTGCATTCATATATATATATATATATATATATATATATATATATATATATATATATATATATATATATACACACACAAATGCAATTCTTATTTAAAATACACACCCTATATATACAGTGTTTCATCACAATTATTTTGTTGGAATGTATATATGCACTTTCCGACAGATGATTTGTCGCTGAAATTACGCAAAAATGAAAATACCACTGACATTTTAACTGATATATTTATCAAAATTACAGAAAAATATGTCGAAGTACTAAAGGCTACATTTATTCAATAAAGTCGTCATTAACTTCAACCACTGCCTCGAGAAAACTTCGGAATCTCCTATATCTCTTCTCTTTTTTTAAGTTGGTGAATGCTGCCATAATCCTTTTCTTCAGTTGATCTTTGGTGTTACAAGGAGGTTTTTTGGTCTCTGCATCAACTGCGTCTCACACATAATACTCAAGGGATTTCAGTCTCGGAGGTGAGATGGCCAGATCTAAAAGCTGCTGTGTTCGCACAAATTGTCTGACAGCCATGCCTGGGCTCCCCTGCTTCTGTTACGGTGCAGAGTCCTATTGTCAAACATAAAGCCTTTCAACAGCCTGCCTCTTGAACCAGGGCAACACTACCTCTTCAAATAACTTTTGAATGATTCCTTCTTATTCTACGCTTTATCAACCCTTTGTAAATTATTTAAAGGCAGCAAATATTTTTGATTGTATGAATTGTCTGAGATAATAATAGTTTGGTGCAGTGTTCCTCGACTTTTAAGCAATGCCACACCTTACAACAAGTGAAAATATCACGACACACTTAGCAAACAATTTAAAGGGTATACATTTAAATGTCATGAAATAAAACCATAGATATTTTAAGAAAACACACAGAAATATGCGTCCTGGGTAAGACGATAAACTACATCCAACAGCAAGTCGTCTGATCAGAAGGTTTTGAAGAGCGTTGAACCACCTCTTAATTGCTGGCGTTCCCAGGTCCACGCTGACGCATATGGGCAAATTGTTAACCCCCAAACCAGGGTCAAAACACTATGAACGTGTAAAAATAGGTCTTAATACCAGAATTACTTTTTTAAAAAGTTATTACCATCAACAAATGTTTTGAATATGCCAGCAATATTTTTTTTGAAAATATATTATTACCAGCAATATAGTTTAGGTAACAAATAAAATATTACCAGACATAGATTTTTCAAAGGAAAATATTACTAGCTATACATGTTTGAAAAAAATTATTACCAACAATAAATTTTGTCTGCATTAAATAACCCATTGAGGTTGATATGCCGTAAAACAAATCAAACCAAACCAAACATACAAATATGAACTTAGTTTATTTTAATCTTTTTATTTTCAACGATTTGTGCAGATGGTTTATCGTGAAACTTTTGCCTGGTGTTTTCTAGCGGTTTCGTCAATGTTTGGTCGAATGTGCGATAAACAGACCCTCATTTCTTCTTCAGTTGGGTTTATTATTTCTCGCTTCTTATTTTAGGATTGAGAAGCCTAATTCACATCAATAAGAACTAGAAAATACAATAACAATGTTAAAACATTTTTAGCTATAAGAGATATTCCTTTTGAATTGAAATTCAAAATGAATCAATAGGTACCATCGAATGTTTTATTTTGAGTCTTCGATCACTGGAAATGGTGGCCAATTCCTCTTCTTCACATCATTAATACTTATTCATTTATTCAGATAATAACGCTGTACCATTACTACTTCCAAACACACACCTGTATGTATGCCCTGAGGTATTTCGCGCACACACAACGAGGATCGCGTGGCACACACGTATGCCTCGGCACGGCGGTTGAGAATCAGTAAACTTTAGTGCCACGTGTTTTAATAATTAACCCATAGATGGGTAGAAGGGGTGATTTCATAACTATCCCAAGAGAATTTACATGTAAACGAATATAAATAACCTAAATGGATTTGGAATTCGACTCTGCGATTAACAATTCAGAGCAATTATCTATTACATCATTCGCACTGCAAAATTATAGCACCTGGTATTCCCGAGAGATCACAAATATAGTTACTGACCAAGCTTGACGCTGCTTAACTTCGTTGCTCGTACGGAAACCAGCGTTTCAACTTTGTGTCTCCGTAAGCCTGTATATATTATCGAAGATTGTAAAGAGTGAGACAGGTCGTAGATAAGTAATTAGGTTCGTATGAATATGTATTTATAGATCATATTACACATTCCAGCACACGGATTAGCCTATACTCTACTAAATCCACCATTTTGATACAAGCTTAATAATATTTTATTTATAGTTAATACCAATAAAATAAAAGATGAAAATCTACTGCATCAAATTATTAATATCATTGAAAGTAGAGTGTCCTTAGGTTAATGCATATCCTCAATGGCAAACATGTTGGTAAAGTAAATAACTAATTGCCCAGGTGAGCTGATATTTATTCCCATATAAATAATTGATTTATTCTCTCATATTCCGGAGACATTATAAACCAATTCTATTTTCATTTAATATGAAAACAACACAATAGAATCATTCTTCGATACATTTCCATGTTTTGGTTAAGCAAAACCGTAAATGGCGGTATTTCAGTTAATTACGATTATGTAATCATGAGAACTTTATGTTATGTAAAAGATTTCTTCGTAGTTCTTGTATTTTATAAGATGGGCTGAATAACTGGGAAATCTATATCAAATACAATATTCTAAATAATATTTACTTGGTATATATTAGATTTTGGTTGTTTGATTTTGTTTAGAGTCATATCTAACTCTATGCGTTATTTAATGCCGAAATCTAAATATTTTCGAATCTATTTTATTGATACAACTAAATATATTTTCATTGCAATCGCATGCCCCCATATACAGATAAAATGTATCGTTGGTAATTCTATTTTAAAATGTATTGCTAGTCATTTTGTTTTAAAATTCTGTTGTTTGTCATTTTACTATAAATAGATATTTTTGGTAATTTATATATATATATATATATATATATATATATATATATATATTTGTATATAAATGTATTATTCTTTCATTGTGTTTTGATTTTCTTATGGGTTTCATTATATGTCTATAGCTGGGACCCTAACAGGTGCTACAATCCCGGGTTATGGTGTACCTGGGAACAGCAGCAATTACGAGGTGGTTCCACTCACCTAAATACCTTCAATCTCTCGATCAGAATCCTAGTCGCTGGATGTAAAGCAATGTTAAAAATCCATTACATTCTTTAAACTGTTTCAGCGGCAGAAGGAAAATAAATTTCAGCATGAATATATTTTAAGCAAACTGAATCAAATACCGGCGTCAAAACGATATCCAGGAAACTGTTCTGAAAATTTGTCGGCTTGATCCACCTGACAAAACAACTAAATATTAGATTTAGATAACAGTTTAAAAAAAATTTTCGAATCAAAAAATGTGTTATTTTGGAGAACCAGAAAATAACTTTTCCACACCTCCTCATAAATTTTGACTACTTTACATTTTACTAGCTTGAATACTTATAAAATTAACAACTCACGGCAGATCAAGAGAATGACACCATATACCGCTACATCGAGCCTCGGGCAAACAAGTCGCGGTGATCAATGTCTATTCATAGTGTGCAGCAACTACACCAAATGGCAAAGTGGGCAGAAATTGTACCTCATACGAAAGTAATGAATTGTGGAAATACGTATAAAGCCATTTTGACCTTCGGGTCCTGAAAAAAAGTAGAAGATGTAATCTACTAGTGCTTGTTCATTGAAATCGGTTGATCTCTTCTATACAGAAAAAAAAAACACGTGCAGATATCAGATTGGGGTTCTGTTCATTTAAGTCAAGCAAAGCCGACGCCGGCCAGCGATATAAACGCTATTAAACACGGTAACCGTCATCTGAGTATAGTCCACTTAACAAACATTCTTTATTTCTTTTTTTCTTTTCTCTTTTTTCTTTTCTTTCTTTCTTTCTTTCTTTTCTTTTTTTCTTTCTTTCTTTCTTTCTTTCTTTCTTTCTTTAGCACTTAGATAAAACCAATCTATGTTTGGAATGCTATTTCGACTGAAGACCATAAAAATTAGAAAAGCATCAGAAATGTCCAGTAAATATCAGTCGTCCATCACTATTGTTGTTTTTACTATTCGCTTTGAGCGGTGATCTGAAACACAAACCAGCAAGAAAAACAACTGGCTGACCACGATATTTCAATGGGATATTATATATATATATATATATATATATATATATATATATATATATATATATATATATATATTTAAAGACATTTATAATATGTTTAACGTTCTTTTTATAGATACAAGTATTTAAGCAAATGCTCTGTTTTATAATAAATTGTCGGACTATGTTCAATTCATATATATATATATATATATATATATATATATATATATATATATATATATATATATATATATATATATATATATATATATATATATGCCAGAATGCAATTTTTATCGGCGGTTTAGGTCATTACCGTTTGAACTTATAAATAAGTAATTCGCAGATTTTACTTAACTATCTTAGCAATATCACATTTACAAAGGGGAAACTCTAATCAAATTACCTGACGTCTGTCTACACTCCCGACAACTAACCTGGGCAATCAGGTAACACGAAGATCAGTAATTACATATACAAGATTTCCACGCTATTCAAACAGAAAGTTAGATAGGAAAAATTACATCACTACTAAAAAGAACGATAAGAATTAGTAGAAATGAGAATTCTGTTTTCCTGAAAAAAATAATTGACATAATTTATAAATTTCAGCAGAAATTGACACCAATTGTTCGTGGAATGAAGGTTGAATGTTTCCTTATAAAGAAACGACTAATCTCACTAGCAGTACTAATATAAGTGTCTTCTTTATTTGGATATGTTCGACTTAATAAAATTAGATACAAATTAATTTTCCGTGTTCCTACGCTAAGTTTTCAGATGATCTTGTAACAAATGTTTCGGTATTTTTTAAAAATTATTTTTAGTTTAAATTTAACATTACTGTTATTGCAATTAGAATTCCCCTTTAATAATAATGATAATAATAATAATAAAAAAACTACAAAATTAAATTCGCTACAAGAACCCCACAATATTCTTTTGTTCTCGATTATAATTTTTTTTTACTGATTCTTCTCAAGTGCAGTCATTTCATTAGGGCATTATCCCAAATATCGTGGAGCACCAAATTCCTCTGTAATAAACCAGTCTAAAAGACATTGTCTTTCTACTTATTTCGAATGTTTCTGTGATTCTTAGAAACAATAGTGAGAATAAGATCAATGAGCATACGGCACAAGACAGAGACAAACTTTAGAATGTTTAATATCTTCTCCTTTCAGAATGTTCGTGGTCACGGGTTCTCACAATTTCTTTTCATTATTAACTGTGAATAGATAAGAAATCGAGAGTTGTTTCCTGTTGTTTTCTCTGCTATTTTAACCGATTCAAAACACACACGTTCAATCGTATTTTATTATAATTCTTCTATGTTAATTATTTTTGTTAATCTCATATAATCCCTTGTTTCTGAGTTACATATATACATTTCTGACGCCGTGGGGCTTGGGGGTTAAAGTGAACAGTTGATTTACCCACGCCAAGAGAGTTTAATGGAGGATGATGATAACGAAGATGTACACGGGTAATTTTAACAAAACACCTTTGAATTAGTAACTTTAGCTCATTTCAGAAAAATAAATAAGAATTTTTAAAATGCTTAATTTTAACGTATTGTCATGGAAAGGAAATAATCATACAACAGATTGTCCCGGATATGGCGATAAACTATATCAAAATCCAGGGTAAGATGATAAACTACATCTAGCAGCAAGGACTCTGATCAGGAGGTTTTGACGATTCCACTTACCTGACGAAGGGATGAGCGTACAAAGTCCCTAACGTCGTGAATATGTCAACGAAGATGCGGAAAACAGTCCGAAGAAAGTAAATACTGTTAATAAGAATGTATTCATCTAAAACTCAACTAAGAGCATATCACCAGAATATATCTTTGGTAAACTGACAGTGACAATGTAATCATACGGTCTTATAATGATATTTAATCTATATTAGAATTATCCGAACATTTAGGAGATTTTTCTTCTTTTTATTATCAATGCAACACCTAGGAAAGCTATACTTACAGAGATTCTCAAACATATTTTTACCAATTGAATATTTTTCCACTTAATTTGTTTTTGGTGGGCTCCCATAACCATTAGATGGAAAAAATAAAGCTTATTTTATTTTTACTAATAGATAAGATTTAGAATTCTATTATGGAAATTGTAAATGTATATACTTTATTTTGAAGTTAAACTAATTTTATGAAAATAAACTTGTAATTGACAAATAAATTGTATGTACTATTTATGTACACTAGTAAAATAACTCATAATAAATTGTTTTAAAACGGACCGTGTTGACCCCAGTGAATTTATATGGACGTCCCCCAAAGATCCATATTGACTCCGGTTGAGAACCACTAGTTTTAGACTATTATATTGGATCTGGACATCACATGTTAGCGCAAAATAGCACTGATATCATAGGCTGAGGAATTGGCTTACCCCCACGTCATGTCTGGCTTTGCCTTAACTAGAAGATACTTATGTATAATAGAGCATAATCCAGAATAATCCCCGGTATTTTGTTGTCGTGAGCCTACTTCATTAGTTTGGTTATAAAATGGTCCCGTTAATACCATACATATTTAATCACCTTTATATTCCTCCTTTTCTTTTAGTACCAAAAATCTCTTTACTTAATTAGAAGGTTATGTGATTACTACACAAGTTTTATCCAAGAGCTGTGTTAATTGGACAAGAATAGTTCTTTTTAGAAACATAAATGACTGATTAATTTTGAATGTGTTAGTTAATTGCGTAACTTTTGAAATGGTGCGAAACATATTATTCAAGTATCACCTGATATAAATATATTATCTGACACCACGTCCGATTAACATTTTATTTAAAGGATTTGACTTGATTTTTTATCAGTACATAACCATTCTGAAGTAGAATAAACTTCTGTAGTAACTTCGATTAAATTTGTCTATACAGAAAAAAGTTTACTCTTTATGAATGTTATAGAATTTTGCATGCCAGTATTTGTATTCCAATAAATCATCATCATCATCATCATCATCATCATCATCATCATCATCATCATCATCATCACCAATCTCATCATCATTATCATTATCATTGTCAATAAGAACAACGCAAAAACAGACCCAGGATCGTTTATGGTCACAAGGTCGCTGTGTAGCTGAGCACTGGACGAGTTCTTTCCACATATCTGGGGTAAAACCCCGAGAAGTAATTTTTAATATGCAACATAGATTGGGCTTGATCTCTTTCCACGTCAAACCACAAGCTGATGTCCATAAAATTGGAGATTCACATTGGTTATGGCACGTTGCCGTACATCCAGGAACACCATCTCTTCTAGTTATTTATATCAGTCTAGCGACTCCCTCCGACCACCGATTCCGTGCTATTACAGCACTAGCTACATATATAGCAATGAATCCGAATCTATCCCATTATGCTAGATAGTCGTTTGAACTTTGATTGACGAGGCCTTTTTTTAAATCATGCTGAATATCAAGCCAAATTCCCTAACAAGAAAAAAGATTGGTGGGAGATCGGTTTAGTCTCCGATGCCCCAACATTGCAACAGGTATTCCTGGGTTAGAAACTCTAGAATGGTGTATATTTAAGCACGCTCACGTAGCAACCGAATTTGGCTCAAACTCCATTGAAAATGGGTTTGACAGCACTACGAGGGAAAAGTTTCTGAAGCCCCATCGGCACTTTATCTTTTTTGGGACGCCTCTGGCGTCGAATAATGCTACCAGCCCACTCCCGAAGATGAGGTACTGCGTAGGGAAAGGCCCTCTCCTGGTGTCTGAGCTAATATTATTTTAAAAATTTCCTCGATAGAAGCGAACTGGCACAAACATTATTGATATTCGTTCGTATAATATGTAAAACGGGATGAAATTACGGAAAACAATTCACCACATGACTAGCATACTTTTGAAAGTTGCAAATCAATCTTAAGAATGAAAGACTGGTATTTTTACTCCCCGTTTTTAAATATTCTTATTCCAAATGAGTTCCCGGAATCTCAATTAAAACGGAGTTACACTTTACGTTTTGAACCTCTGAGAATCTTCATGCATTAACTTCGAAAATGCTTTTGAGTTGAATATACTACATTATGACTTACCTACCAAAATAATTCTGAATCTTTGTTTCTTTGCTTCAAAACCTTTGTTTTTACCCTCATTTCTATTAAAGTTTCTCATTTCGGCATGATGGATTCTTTAGAGTTCGTTATAATCTAATATTGTTTAATTAATACTACCCGTTAATGGCTCTTACATTCAGCGTTTGAAATATATATGCAAACGAAGAACATTTATTGGGAAATTGTAGTGTTCATGGCTTTATTTGTTTATTTGATTCATTATTACTTTATTTTGTGTGGTATCTGTCATGACAAAAGTCCGTAGAATAGATAACAGATGTTTCGCGTATAGTTCCGGTAAACTGAAATAGCTCTCTCTAAGAGGAGATTAACAAAACAAAGGGAGAACACTCTTGATTATTCATAACATCTTTTCAGAGGTTAATTTTAAGTGTCACCCGGGTCTATAATCAAATGTGCAGTTATCCCTGCACATTTGCGATGTTTCGTTTAGATTTGAGAGATAGCGAATGATGTGATATATTTTATTATTATTGAAAGTGTATACGTGTCGTCAAAAATGATGGCAACTGTTAGTTTTAATATTGATATGCGATGAAACAATTGCTTCCAAACAATTCCGTTTCAATAAAGCTGAGATCCAGAATTCATTACTAAAATAGAGTTCAATTAACCTGTTAATTAATCCGCTCCCTTTATATTTTTACACTATCAATGCTATCAATGAGTCATTGATAAATTTTGGAATTATATATATAGTTCTTTGCCTTGTACCGTTTATGTAGAACCCGTTTATCGTGTTTAATTCGCTTGCTAATTTTCTTGAGATTGTCCGATATTCTTGGATTTACTACACCCATCATGTGAGGCATTTCTTTGATAATTTAACGTCGGTTTTGTCCGGTTGCTGTTTTCTGATGTTGATTGTCAATTGCAGAGGGACGTCTTGCGACTCTGTGATCTTCAAGACTCGTATCCCCAAGTCAGAAGCTTAGAAACTACCGTCGTACATTCAAGCGTGGATGTTTCAAAACATACCCCATTCATTTTGGCAGAAGTTTGAGAATCATTATGCTGAAGCCGGAAATCATACTAAAAAAGCATCACGACTTTTTTCATGTTCAAAGGGAACGATCTATAATGTTTTAAATTTCTGAAAGTTATTGATATAAAATAAAGAAAGAAGATATGTTAATAATTATGTTTGTTTGTTTAGCAGTATATCAACACCTTAAGGGCCATTTAATGCTGAAATTAAATATTGGGAGTATTAGTAATTTCTTTTACAAAAATATTGCTGGTAATATTTTCCCCTACAGATAGATATATCACTGCAATACATTTTTTACAAAAAAAAATATTGCTGGTAATGTTTTTGATAAATAAAGGAAAATATTACTGGTATTAATACTATAAAAATGTTTCGACTTTCATCGGGTTTTGACCAGTTTTGGGTTAACTATTTACCGTAACAGGTGCTACCAATCCTGGGCAGGCTAGAACAAAAAAAAAAAGCCAAGTTTTGGGAAAAGATTATCGGTACACAGAAGAATGTAAGCTATACGAAAATAGATTACTGGAAACAACAGAAATTAAGAAATGGTTCCACGCTACTGAAAACCCCCAAATCAGACGCTTTGCTGCCGGATGTAGTTTATTGTTAATAATTCAGAATGGGTAATATATTTTTGTGTAACCATTATAATATATTAAAATACAATAAATAAAGGTTTTAATCAAACCGCACATTATTTTCTAAGAAATTATCACATTGGGATATTTTAGGTGCGATGGAATAGCAAAATATGCCATCCAGTAAAAACACAATGTCATGTAAGGCAAATATGTTAGAAACATACAAAAACCAGTGTTTATTCTTTTAAACATTGACCCCTTGGTGAGTACGGTTTAGACATTCACACAGTGGCCGTTATACCGGAAGCCCGGATTCAAAAGGTTAACTGCTATCTCAGAGAGATTCAAATCTCAGGCAGTAATGTGGTTCTGCAGAAAAGGCTGACAATAACAAACAGGGAACATGTGCCTGGTTTTATGAAAAATATATGGCACCTATTATCAGAAAGAGACAGTTGAAATCGCTTAGACATAGAAGGTGTGTCGCTAAAGGCTGGATACATAGTAAAACTCATTAACTATATTTGTAACTCTATAGATTGAACATGGTATTGTCGGAAGAAGAAAGAATTGACTTCCTTTTTTGGGAGAAAGTGTACTCAATGAAAATCACTGATGCAACACATTTGATTGAACGCGTAAAGAATGAATGTATTAAAATTGATGGGAATGCAAGGTATTGCATCGAGTTCACGTGAATCTGTCAAGGTGCATCAACATGTGCACAGCAAATGATTGAAATCACACTGAAGATATTATTTGTTAATATTCCAATTTAATAAAATGTTTAAAATTTGAATTCTTGAAAATATGTGTTTTTGCCTATATTTCAAGACTTTAGGTAAACGCTGTATAATGAAGAATGATTATTTGGAGAAATTTACACTCAAAGTCTATGCAGAAGGCGTGAGAAACTAAAAAAACATCGAGTAACTTATCTAAAGTGCTACTGGAAAGCGAGGGCAGGGTGGACTACGAAAGGGGAATATGGATACAAATTTTGTTTCATTTTTTAAAAAGCCAAGTTTTGAGAAAATATGATCGGCATATATAATGATGTGAGCAATACGAAAAACAGCTTGTATACACAATTGCTGAATCAACGATTCCCGAAATTAAAATTTTCATTGAGTAAAGATTTTCCTTTAGCATGACACCGAATAATGGTATGACCTGGTGACATGGTACAATCAGATACCGAGTGAAGAATCTAAATTAAGATATTTGTCGCAACATTTCGCGTATACGAAGATTATTAAATTGTAGGTTAACGAGGATAAAATTCTTTAATATCACGTCTAAAGCATTCTTTTGAAAATCTCAAAATGCTGGTTTCTTGCATTTATGCGACATCTATTTGACATTCACCTGTTAATATTTGTGTAGAAGCAGCTTTAGTAGATTATAGCTTGACGTATTCATAATCTCGTATATATGACCTGCTATAAATACCACAAACTTGACAAATGAGGAAATCGATATTTTTCTAGTAGAAGAATAACGTCTTTTCTTTTGCTTTTAAATCCGCGGCAAGCAAACACATTAGCGATATTATACGAATAGAAGATGATCATATGATTATTGGAAAATGATTTTGTACTTCAGCAGAAAGAGTAAAACTAAGTTTTACAAAAAAACTTAAAGAACAAAGTGGCGGAAAATTAAATAAAGCAGTCAAGACGCAATTGACTTTATCAGTAAATGAGAGCAAATGCCGAAAGGAGAAAGTTTAATGTCAAATATACAACTGAAAAATTCCAGTGTTAATAACTTTTACAATGCGACGCTGAAAGCAGTGAATTTAACGAATAAAAAATTAAATGTTTTTCTGCATTTTGTTTTGAAAATTTAAAAAAATCAACGAATACTATGGATATTATGGAAAAGAATGTAATATATTGAGACATACATATATGAGGACGCTGTCAATTATTCATATATATTGGTTTGGCCCAGAAGTTCTTTCGTTTATTAAGTAGAATATTTATTAAATATACAGAACGAACTTTTTCGCTAACCCAAGATATATATATATATATATATATAATATATATATATATATATATATATATATATATATATATATATATATATATATATATATATGTATGTATATTGGCACGGGTTGAGGAATCGGGGACCCGATTTCGAATTTGAGTCGAAACCATTACATTACTTTCTCTGACACGTTAATACCCTTGGGAAAGGCATTAAACCACTCCTTTCCCTCCAGCTATGGTTAAATACCAGGGCAGACTGGGTTCTGTAGCGTTGAATATCAACTGGTCCGAGGTAAGGACAATTCTGAATTCAAAACCTGCGGGGGGTGGCTTATTGCACCAAGTTTCTGCCTTAGACCCTACAAAATCGTAGTTGTTTCTGCACAAAACCATCCCTACTATAATCAATTCATATGTGATGGTGTGTGCCTGTAGGTTCATAGATACTGATATGCTTGAACCGCATACGTCGAATACGACGGAAGACCCCACCATATATATATATATATATATATATATATATATATATATATATATATATATATATATATATATATATATATTGTTCCAAAATATTATTGGTAACTATCAAGGCAGTATCGAAGACTGAGACGAATATATTGTTATTAGATATCTATATATATATATGTATATGTATATGTATATCTATCTATCTATCTATCTATATATATATATAAATATATATATATATACACATATATATATATATATATATATATACACATATATATATATATATATATATACACACATATATATATATACAAACATATATATATATATATATATACATATAAATATGTGTGTGTGTGTGGAAATATATATTTATATATATATATATATATATATACATATATATATATATGCATACATATATAATGATATATATATACATACATATATAATGATATATATATACATATATATATATATATATATATATATATATATATATATATATATATATATATATATATATATATATATATACTAGTAATAATCTTATACATATAAGAAATTATACTCATTCGGAAAAGCTTCGGTGTTTTGATTTGCAAATAAACAAACCAATACCAAAGTGAAAATAAGGTACAAAAATAGAAAGAACAGAGAACGTGTACGTCAGCCGGAAATAATAGTCTACCATCCAAGTCCCTATATATATATATATATATATATATATATATATATATATATATATATATATAGAGAGAGAGAGAGAGAGAGAGAGAGAGAGAGAGAGAGGGAGGGAGATATCGCTGAATTACACATGCTCTTTCTGCATAATACACACACTACACAAACATACATTAGCGAAAACACACGTCCTCTTTTACTATTTCTGCATAATACACACACTGTTGAATTACACATTGTCTTTACTGATTTCTGGGTAATAGACACTCATACCCACACATATACATACAAACATACAAACATACATACATATATACATACATACATATATACATACATACATATATATATATATATATATATATATATATATATATATATATATATATATATATATATATATATATATATATATATATGATGAAATATAGTCTTAAGATGTCCTATATTTATGGGATAAAGTGCTCAATATCAGAGATAGAGCGTGTGTAAATATAAGAGTGAACATAGAAGTCAACACTTAGAGGCGACAGTCTGTTTCATGCTAGAGGCAATCCTCAGTTCTGACGATTGCGCCTAGCATGAAACCTGACTGTCGCCTCTAAGATTTGGCTTCTATGTTCACTTTATATATATATATATATATATATATATATATATATATATATATATATATATATATATATATATATATATGTTGACATTTAAATATAATTTCAAGTTAATATTGCAGTTAATTATATAGAAACTGCAATTGGACTTTAATCAAAAAATATATTAAGTCAATTGTGTATGAAGCAAAAAACTAACTGATCACTGAATGATCTTTATTCATACTTTCACGTATGTAATATGTTTGTGCACACGTGATCTTTGACAAAACTGATTTTGTAGACAATCCAAGTATTGAGGGCCAAATTATATTTAAACAAAAACTAACGAAATAAAGACATGATATTTCGTAATTCCCATGCTTAAATCAATTACTAAACCTAGCGATGACTGGCACAAGGTCACAATTTCATAATCCCGAAATCTTATCTGTTGGACTTTCGGCAAATTATTAAGGAAAAACAAAAGCTGTCGATACGAATCTCTGTCATAAAGTAATGTCATGCGTTTTATGGTTTTGTTGGTATAGAAGCCGAGTCTGTATCGTACCATTCAAAAAAATTGTTATTATAGTGTGCAATGTTAGAAAATGCCATCTGAATAAAAGTGTGTAGTTGTCTATCAGTGAATTCTATTATGCGGAAATCATTATCTTTGAAATCCATCATCGCTTGCTTGACTTTTACAAAAAATGCGGTAGATTAAACATTGAACTGATTTCCAATTCTTTAGTAAACCTGTTCTGCTGACTTCATATTTTGCACTTGGACACTGAATCCTTCTTCCACTAGATGCGGAATAAATAGCAAAGCGGGTTAGACTCTTTTATGTCACATTGCGAGTGTCAAAGAGAATGGATTGAATTGAAAAACAATGTTAAAAGATATTAACTCGGCTAAACAATCTTGATGCTAAGGCTCCATTGCTTATACTTTCACTTTTAGCGAAAGCATATTCATGAATATCCAATTCTTGGTAAATTAATTGTTTTACCGTCACTTATAAACAGGACCACCAGAGGATTTATTATTATTATTATTATTATTATTATTATTATTATTATTATTATTACTATTATTATTATTATTATTTTCCGTGTATGTTATGTCTCGCATTGGTATCCTGTAGAGCCGGTTCAAGCCTATGGGACTTTTGGCCCTAGTGGATAATTGTCATTTAATTGATAGTACTGTTGTTAGTATATGAGATGTTCCTAGTGATGCTATTTTCTGGACAGCCTGTATGTTGATGTTACTTGTGGCACTGTTAATGAAATTGTTCATTCCATTCCTCGCGTGCCCCAGGGCATTGATTACTATCGTTGCTGTATCAGTCTTCATTCCCAACATCATGTTAATCTCGATCCTTGCATTTGGACAATTTCTCGATGTTTTTCGTGGAGGTGTTTATCTCAGATGCTACTGCTATATCGATAAGCATACACTTCCTGAATTCTGATATCACTTCCGTTGTCTTTTATTTTCCTGTCAGTTTGAATTGGCATTTCCCAGAGGAAAGTTACATCGTTATTTTCTGTAAGTGTGTCTAGTTGGTGCTCATACCATCTCTCAGTGGTTTCGATATTTTGCTTCTTTCATAAATTTCAGTACTCGTATATCGCTAGCTTGTTACCTATGTGGTTATATCCCTTTATTGCGAGGGCCGCACATACGTAGAGAAGATGGTCGACAGGTTCATCATATTTTCAGCAGATCCGGCATTTCGGGTAGGTTCATTCCTTGATTATGTGACAGTGATAGGATCTGTTTGCGAGGCTTTGGTCCTGAGCTGCAATAATTAGAACTTCTATCTCAACTTTCAACCCGGTTCTCCTCAGCCACTAATGTCTTTTCTGTTTGTCTACATCTGCTTTATTGCTTCTTTTTAGGTATTTTGCATGCAACGAATTTTTCTCTCAATTTATTTATATTTGTTTGTAATTTCATTTAGCCAGATTGTTTTGCTTTCTGTTTTATTAGTTTAGCGTAGATGGTATTCGTTTCGTTTTTTGTTGGTAGGATTTCAGGTACATTAAACTGTTTCTTGAAGAGTGAGCTTCTTTGATGATAAAGTTGATTTGCTGATTTCATATTTGTAAGAGAGGGTCGTAGGGTTTTGTGAAGTATGCAGAGTTCAAGTTGGATTAGACCTCAGTCTAATAAAGCTCTTGGTACGTATAATGTTGAAGCTGTATCTTAATCCAGGTATAGATAAGGAGTTGATAGCCTTCAGTTTATTGGCCCCATTATGTTCGCATTGTAGTATCATACACACAATTCTATAATATTCTTTTCGGAACTTTTTCTTCATAATTGTATGTTGTTTTCCGTTTCCTTCATTAATTACTAAGTATTTGTATGTACCATCTTGTTATGTTTCATTAATCTAGTTGCTGATATCAAGGTCTAAATCTGGAACTTTCGTTAGTTTACTGCGTTAGAATATGGCTTTGGCACATTTGTCGATTCCGAACACGCGTAATGTTTTGACAAATGTGAGTATTGTTTTCTGGCGGTTGTCATCCTTGGCAAACGTTTTAAGATCATGACTACAGATTAGGTGATTCAGTTTGCTATTCTGTGTCATGTATCCGTAGCTACTGTTTTTCAGTCGGCAGCTGAGTGGCGCGAATGCACCTCAGAAGAGCAGGGGTGAAAATGAACTCTTCGTGGAAGATCCTACGTTTGATGGTGATTGGTCTCGGTGTTAATGATCCCGCTATATGATTTATTTTTAGTATAGTCTTCCAGTTTTCCATGCTCTCAGTTCTGAATTATTATTATTATTATTATTTTATTTCCTTTGATTTCTGGCGTGTACACATTTATTTCCGGGTCCTACGCAGGGACCTAAGGTTAGAAATGGCATCATGACTCTTTCCACTGAAAAAAATACATAGATAAATCACTTCGTAAAGTGTGGGCTGTACTTGTCAGAATAATGTTTTGTATTTGTTTACGGCATGGAGTTCCATGAATCCCTTCAATTAGTCTACTGGAATCTTTTACAACCAATCCTAGGGCTCCAACTACAACAGGGATTGTTGATGTTCCCATGTGCCACATTTCTGAGATTTCGATTTCAAGGTCCTTGTATTTTGACAGCTTTTCGAATATCTTCAAAGATACATTGCAGTCTGCAGGGACTGCCATATCAATAAGGAGGCACTTTTTTTGTTTGTGATCATTAATAACAATGTCTGGGTGGTTGGCTTTGATTGTTCTGTCAGTGTGTATTGTGTAGTCCCATAGAATTGTTACAGGTCCTATCTCCGTAGCCGGGTCTGGGTGGTGTTCATACCAGTTTCTTTCAGTTTACTTCCCATAGAATTTGCAAATTTACCAAATTTTTCTCTGTAGTGTTGTTGTTGTTATTATTATTATCATTATTATTATTATTATTATTATTATTATTATTATTATTATTATTATTATTATTATATTAATAATATAAAATTAAATATCTTAAACCTATATCGGCGATGTTCGTCGATATTATTTGATACGTCATACCGAAATAATATCCAACATCTCTTATCAGTAACTAGCTGACAGCTGCAATAGAAAGAGAGGAAACGGAAAGGAAATACTGGTAAAAGTAAAACTTTAATATTAGTAACATAACATTAAGGCCGCAAAGTAATATGTCCGTCATAGAAATCGGCCTGAAAAGAATGTGGTATGTTTTCACCGTTGTGATTTCTTGTTTTATGCTCAGCTGGTCTGCACTTTTGTAACTAATGTGTTTTTGCAATATTTTCAGATGCACTGATAGTTTGCTTTAAACATTTCATGCCTAAATACACTAAAAGCTTTTTGCCCTCAATGATATAAAGGCGCGTCTAATATGGACGTATATTTTTACCCCGTCAAATGGAAAGGAGAGAAATGAAAGAATAGGTTCAAGAGTGAACAAGAAATGTCAATAGGCGGCTGTAGAAAAAGAAAATGAAAGAAAGACGCCAAGGAAAATCAACGAAAAAGTGAAACAAAGGAAAAGAGATGAGAAAGAAATAATGAATGAAAAAAGGAACCAAAGAAGGAAGGAATGAAAAAGACAAGAGGAAAAAAGAAAATGAAAAAGAATGAAAATAGAAAAAGAATTTTAAAAAAATATAAAGAAAACAAAGAAAATGAATGACAGGAAATAAATTGAATAAAACATAATCAATGAAGAAAAGAAAGGTGAGGAATAAAAAAATGAATAAAATAGAATAAATAAGATAAAGAAAGAGGAAATAAAATAAGTCGAAAAACAAAAGGAAAAACCAAAGAAAGGAAATGAATAAAATAACAAATGAATTTTGGAAAACAAAGTAAAGAATGTCATAGATTGAAAAAGTACCTTGAATGATAAAAAATGATTAAGAAAAACGTAAGAAAGAAAAAGAAAAGAAAGAGAATGAGAAATAAATGCAACATAAAGAAATAAATAGGAAAAACATAAAGAAACGAAGAAAGAAAAGTAAACGATAGAACTTGAATAATAACAGAAAGAATGGAAAGAAAAAAAGAAAATGAAAAAAAAAATATTCATAAATAATACAAAAGAAACAAAAAGAAAAGAAAAACATGAATAAAAATAATGAAAAGTATTAAGAGGAAATACAAGAGAAATAACAAAAGAAAAGAAAATTCAAGACGAAAAAGAATAAAAAAACAATGTAGACAATGAAAGCCAATGTGAAATAGAAAAAAAATGAAATAGAGAAAAAAAGTGAATAAAAAGATGGGAATTGTACATAAAACAGAACAGGATAAATGGAAGCAAATAAGAAAAAAATAGGAAAAGAAAGAAAGAAATAATGCAAGTAAACAGTAATATAAAAGAAGGAAAAGACACGACCAGTTAATCAAACAAAAATTAAGTACGCCGAATAAGAATGAAAGACTTGGCGTAATCATATATATATATATATATATATATATATATATATATATATATATATATATATATATATATATATATATATATATATAAGAATCTACACATAGACACACATGGGTGATTGCGTAAGGAAAATGAGAAGTGCTCTGTAAAGATTGTAATAAATGGATAAGCCGCGCTGTTGTGGCTTCCTCCACGTATGCATTGCATTCATTGGATTTTATAACGAAGCGTCTTACAGCATTTACATTCAGAATCCCATGAAAAGAAGTAGAAAAATTTAATGTCATTCAATTCAGAAAACGACTTTCAAATCTATGTAAATGTTGAAGATCTTTGATTGAGTGGCAGCGTTGAAATAATAAAAAAAAAAGATCGTAGGCGTGGCAGTGTCAGCTGACAATTGTGTGAAGACGGAACAGATTGGCAAAACGGAAACAGACAAGAAACTCATCGGGGAAGAGTTTAAATTTGGAATATTTCAGTTAGGGCTATGCGCAACACAGTTATAGTACTTTGAACTGCACCCAGTAAAATAAGATAACATTTACCAAACTAAAATTCCGGGAATAATTTGTGTTGGTACATATATCAAGGATATTGGGAAGCATATTGAGATTTGAATAAATGAAACGATAGTCTCCGTCGATAACTGCACATATCTGATAGAAGAAAAAGAAGAAGAAGCAGAACAATAAAAATAATAATAATAATAATAATAATAATAATAATAATAATAATAATAATAATAATAACAACAACAATCTAAAAAATATGGCACGTGGGGACATCAACAATTCCTGTTGTAGTTGAAGCCCTTAGGTCACTGGTTGGACTGGAAAAAATGTATATAAGCCAAAAACAAAGGAAACTAGATATTAATAATAATAATAATAATAATAATAATAATAATAATAATAATAATAATAATAATTGCTCTGATACTACGCTAGACATGGTTTTCAGTACCACAGATTATCCTCATGTTAAATATGTACACATCAAGAATACTGAGAAACGATAATACCCAGGGATGACTACCACATATCTGGTAGATGATGATGATTAAGAAGAAGAAGAAGAAGAAGAAGAAGAAGAAGAAGAAGAAGAAGAAGAAGAAGAACAACAACAACAACAACAACAACAACAATAATAATAATAATATTAACAATAATAATAATAATAATAACAATAATAATATTAATAATAAAAATAATAATAATAATAAGGCCACTGGTTGGACTCCAAAAAATGTGTATAAACCAGAAAGCAAAGAAAGCTAGATAATAATAATAATAATAATAATAATAATAATAATAATAATAATAATAATAATAATAATAAACAAAATAAGTACCACCTTATTGATATGGCAGTCTCTGCAGACTGCAATGTATCTTTGAAGATATTCGAGGACCGAGAAATAGAAATCTCAAAAATGTGGCACATGGGAACATCAACAATCTCTCTTGTAGTTGGAGCCCTTGGACTGGTTGGAAAAGATTCCAGTAGGCTGATTGAAGGGATCCCTGGAAGTTCATGCCCCAAAGAGATACAAAATAATTGTTCTGACAAGTACAGTCCACACTTTACGAAGGGCTTTATCTATATAATAATAATAATAATAATTATTATTATTGTTTTTGCAGTGGAAAGTGTTATGATGCCATTTCTAACCTTAGGTCCCTGGGCGGGATCCGGAAAGAAATGTGTAAACGCCAAATATCAAAGAAAATAATAATAATAATGATAATTGCTCTGATACAACGCTAGACATGGCTCTCATGGATTCTTATTTTAATAAATTGGAGGTGTTTACATGTATACTTGACTCGATATATTAAAGAGGCCTTAAGCAAAGAATGGATTCAGTACCACAGATAATTCTCATGTTAAATAGGTGGCCATTTCCACCAAGGACTGAATTTTTTGCGTCTTTCTTCATGAGCGAGTGTCTAGGGTGTATTTGCATCGCGTGTTGATATGGTATTTTGTTAGTTTGAATGATAAATCAATGCAGCAGGTTGATTTACACAAGTTTTGAGAAAATCAGCCGTGCACTCAGTGGAAAAGCTGGGGTTTGAGGTGACAAATAATAACACCACAACTTAGAGTCAACTTGGATTCATCGATTTTACAAATTTCTGAGCATTGACTTTTAAAGGTCGGCTGAAAGATGTTCAGAAAACGGCAAGTTTTTCCTAACAATCTTACTTCAAAATTTAGTTACACCAGGAATAAATCTAAATAATTTGAAACTTTTATATTAGCTATATTGAACGGAAAATGTATTTAAACAAGTATTCGACTTATGAACCACCGCAAGCAAAATATGCAATTTTCTACTGTATTGGATAGGTAAAACATTCAAATTTATTCCTTGATTTAAAAAAAAAAACTCTCAAAAAATCATTCACATTTATATTGATTAGTATACATTATTATATTGATTATTATACATATTCCTGGTTTACCCATATCTATGTGTCATATGTATATTGGGCTTCGTATATTTGTGTGTCAGTATCACTTTATTGCTATGATAATTTTCCACTCAATAATAATAATAATAAGGATGATAATAATAATTCATAAAATATGAATAATAATAATAATAATAATAATAATAATAATAATAATAATAATAATTATAATAATTATAATAATAATAATTCATAACGGATAGCATGGCAAAGTGGAAGAATAAACTAAACCTAAATCATGCAAACGAATCATTAACGTCGAGAGCAATCAACATCAAAAGAGGGATCCTCCAAGGAGATTCATTGTCGCCACTAATCTTCTGCCTTGCATTAGCGCCACTCAGCTGCCTACTGAACAATAGTAGCTACGGATACAAGTCACAGAATGGCAAACTGAATCCTATATTTTAAAGTGATAATAGTAAAATGTTTGCCAAAGATTACAACCAACAGAAAAATATATTCACCATTGTCGAAAACTTCAGTGAAGGCCTTTGGATGGAGTTCGGAATCGACAAATGTGCCAAAGCCACCGTCAAATAGTTTGGACCGGACTCTCCAGGATACAAAGCAGGAAACATAACATAATAATAATAATAATAATAATAATAATAATAATAATAATAATAATAATAATAATAATAATAATTATTATTATTATTATTATTATTATTATTATTATTATTATTTCTACGGGAAGGAAACTGAATGAAACTGGTGCAAACATCACCAGACCCGGTTACGGATATAGGACCTGTTAGAATTGTATGGGACTACACAATACACACTGATAAAACAATCAAATCCAACCCTTTTGGCATTGTTATTAAAGATCACAAAACATGCTTCCTTATTGATATGGCAGTCCCTGCAGACTGGAATGTATCTTTGAAGATATTCGAAAAGCTGTCAAAATACAAGGAACCTGAAATAGAAATCTCAAAAATGTGGCACATGGGAACATCAACAATCCCTGTTGTAGTTGGAGCCTTAGGATTGGTTGGAAAAGATTCCAGTAGACTAATAGAAGGGATCCCTGGAAGTCCATGCCTCAAAGAGATACAAAAAATTATTTTGACAAGTACAGCCCACATTTACGAAGGGCTTTATCTATGTAATATTTTTTTTTTCAGTGGAAAGTGTCATGATACCATTTCTAACCTTAGGTCCCTGGGCGGGACCCGGAAAGAAATGTGTAAACGCCAGATATCAAAGAAAATAAAAGCAATACAACTAATAATAATCCAATAAATGAAGTCTCCCCTAGACCCTAATTAATTGAATTATTCTGCTTTTATTTGGCGTATTTCTTAGGAATTGGATGACATCTACACAACTTATTTTATGTAACTTTATAATCAGTTTCCTTACTATCTCTTAACTGTCCTAGTTCTACCATCTAAATAAATCTGTATCTCGATCTCTCTACCCAGTTCTCGCTGTCACTCTTTTCCCTTTTTGCGTTCAGTATGACATACCAGTGTTAAATTTTCCAATCCTTCTTTTCTGTTATGTGTGACGGTAATTTTAATTGTCTACATCCGATTCTAAATATATGAGTGCTTTTATTTCCTGTTATCCTTAATATTTCCTTACGTGTTTCCATTTCCTTCTCGGCTTAATTAGCAAAAAGTACATTTATACTACCCCATGTTTCCTTTACATTTTTGAGAGTATTGTCCAACATTCTTAAACAACAACTAATATAACGTAGCATTTCAGTAATCGGCTCGTTGTTTCTAATAAAATGTGCTGTTCTCTTAATGCCATCATCATCGCTGAAAATATTAAAGACGAAGAATGCTTGAGCATATTGGAAACTCGCCTTTTCTATAACTCCCTAGAATGGTATTGCAAGCATCAATCTTTTTGTATGATAATACAGCTATACATTATACAAGTGTCGTCAAAGATTAGCTAGAATATTAGTAATAATATTAATAAGTAGATACGGTAAGCAGAAAAAAAACTAATATAGACTTCATAATTTTGATTTTTCAGAGGGAAGGTAGTATTACAAATGCAGCTTCCAATCTTCTTCTATATGTGTTGTGGCCTTTCAGGAAGTAGGAGATCGTGGCACTCCACAATTTCCTGTCTCTCTTAGCTCTTAATACACTTTATATTGTTGTTATTCCTCCGAAACTCGTCCTGGGTAAAGACGATAAACTACATTCACGTTCTGGGTAAGACGAAAAAATTATATCCGACAGCAAGGCCTCTGATCAGGAGGTTTTGAGGAGCGTGAAACCACATCTTAATTGCTGGTGTTCGGGGGTACACCCTGAACAGGTGTGGTCGCACCTGTTAGGGTCCCAACTATGGGCAAATAGTTAACCCAGAAACTGGGGTAAAAACACTATGAAAGTGTAAAAATAGGTTTTAGTACCAGACATAGTGTGTAAAAAAAAATATTACCATCAATACATTTTGAAAAAAGAAATATTACCAGTATTACATTTTTGAAGGTAAAATATTACCAGCAAAAAATATTTTGTCGGCATTAAATAGTTCATTCAGCTTGATATGCCGTAAAACAAAACAAATCAATTCTATCCTCCTAGACTTTATTCCGACATCCAGTTACTCAAGTTCACTAAATATGTCATGCGTTGTTTTCTTCCGTTCCTCTTGCTTTCTTTCTGCCTTGTGAGTTTCAGATCGTCTAATACCTCGTTCTTGATTTTGCGCCCTAGAAATGTCAACTGTCTCTTCCTGTTGTTGTGCATAAGTTTCCTTTTTGTTTCCATTTTCGTTTATCCTCAGTATCCTTCTGTAGAACCACATTTATGTTGTTTGACGTCTCTTTTTCATCTTTGAAAATATTATCCAGCATCCGTTGCTATAGAGCTGCTTCCAGGAGAAACTATAAACTAGAAATTACCGACTATCAGCTTAATTGGATAAACATTGATAACGCGGATAATGTGTTCAAATCCTCTCTGATTTTTTTTTAAATAGGTATTATATAATTTTAATTCACATTGTTAGATCATGTTTTAAGAAAGATTAATTTTAACTCTTGTTAGAATCGGCAATTAAACATTTTTTCGTATGCCCTTTTAATTTTCTTCTATATCCGTTGTTAAATATGTTAGGTAATTTATTTCCGTAATGTCTCCTATTACTTCTGCACAAGCAAGGCAATTTAATGACAATGAGCTGCACAGACTTCAGAGATGGAATGAAACAGAGGGAAGAACAAAAGATTCACAGACATTGAAAATGACGATTGACATTGCATTTACATTTTAGAATGTCTCTGTTGACCTCAGAATGCTGCAAGGATGCTTCAAAAGTGTCAAGTGCAAGCGAATAAACTATTAGCACAGAAGCCGTGGTCACAACTAGTAATTTTTAAACAGTGAATTTACAAGACCTAGCTGGCAATTTAGAACTGAACTTAAATTCGGGAAATTCGGGTAAAAAGGAGTAAAACTCACCAGAAAAATTAACCTAAAAATATTTGCAGAAAAATCAGAGGCACATTACGGCGATGGGAAAGTAACTAAAGTCGATATGCCAGGTCAGGACCAGTGACATCGCAGATTCTAGTTTATATTTTGTTCGGAATCAATCATATATATGCATATACAGCATAAACGCGAAACCAAATGCGAAGCAATATTCAAGGTGTGGACGAATTGAAGTTTGTTTCTGGAAAGAAATATTTCTAGTACGACAGCGTGAACTGACCACCCTAAAAGCAGACCTAGTAATTGATCCAATAGAATCCTTCTACTTAATGTCAGTAGAAAAGTGTGACCAAAAATTAAGATTACTGAAGTAAACTCAAAAATATATATATATATATATATATATATAGTGTATTTAGACAGCAATCCTTCATTTATGCATGTTTCATTAAAAACTGCAGACAAGCTAGAACGATTAAGCTTTTTTTTAAATTTTTTATTGTGCTCGAACAAGTGTTTTCTTTTTTGGACACAGAGTGTATAGAAACAGTCCAAATTTTCTATAATTCCGGGCGCTTTCGTCGATACTTTCAGACATCATCAAGGATGGTTTTATTTATTCATTTTAATTGAGTGCGTACGTTGTGTATGTTTTTAGTCTTATAGAAATGTTTTATTTCCTGAACACAGCTAGCATATTGTTGTCGTGTCTATACATACATCTATCTATCTATCTATCTATCTATCTATCTATCTCTCTCTCTCTCTCTCTCTCTCTATATATATATATATATATATATATATATATATATATATATATATATATATATATATATTAAAAATATAAAATTGCGACAATTTAACTATTGCCCCCTATTATATATATATATATATATATATATATATAGAGAGAGAGAGAGAGAGAGAGAGAGAGAGAGAGAGAGAGGGTGCGAGAGGTAAATTGTCGCCAATTTATATTTTTAATTTAGAGCATGCGCGTTGACACAATTCACCCCGCCATACATTTACGTATGGCATGGTGTACTTCTTGGCATTCACGCTGGAAGCTCCTATACGAACATTCAGAATGTTTTGGTGACAGTCTGAGGATTGTATAGATGATCTGAAAAGAGTTGTATAAATGTAGTGCTGATTACGAAGGTACGCTAGCTCACTCGGACCGTGAGCTAAAAATGTTTATATACCAAAATTCGATTAGTGCATTAAAACATTCTCCAGTTTAACCAAAGTAATTACAAATTGTTTTTGTTTACATTGACTGGTGTACATATTAGCCACACTAATCGAGGGATTGCTGTATATAAATTGCACTGAATACTCTTTGTAATATTGTGAAATTATAAACAGTTTTGAAAGCCCCTAACGACACCCAGCTGTGGTATTGCGTGTCTAAAACTGCCCTGTCTTAACAGATGCCGTGTATAAACCATTCGCTGCAAAGCAAAGCCACGTATAAGCATCTTATTTCATCTCTTCTGCTCTGAAATATAAATGCGACGTCATTTTCTCTCCTCATTTTTCGGCAAATTGTTCACAGAATTATTTATTTTTCGATAAGGAAAAATTCCTAGATAAGCCAGAAAAACGACAAGTAGTGGAAAGTTCCAATATCAGTGAAGAAAAGAAAACCGTACCTACGCTCTCTCTCTCTCACACACACACACACACACACACACACACACACACACACACACACACATATATATATGTATATATATAGCCAATAATGTGTTAATTGAAAATATTTTTCTTGGCTTATATGATATTGTGATATAGATAATTATAGTACTGTTTTTAACAATCAGTTTTTCTTAAAAATTGACAGGGGAATTTAAATATTAACTAAACGGTGAACAGACCAAATCTCGATTATAATAATTCTACAAGCATTGTATATGGAAGTAACTACAGAAGAAATAATTTTTGGTAAGGCTAATGTTGATAGTGTAAAAAAATGATTGTTGAAATTGTAAAACCATGGTAAGAGGGTCCGTAATAATAACGACAATAGAGTTTAGTCTGGTTACTTCTTTGCTGACATAAGTGATACTCCTGATTTTTTTTCAAACATAACAATATGGCTGACACGTTACTTCCGTCTCTGAACAATGGCTGAATCTGTGTGCTTCCGATTCCTTAGTACACGGTTAAAAAAGAAACAATAAATCCATGAATGAAACCCCGTCAGTATCATGCTGACCTTTCAGCCACTTTCTTTCGACATAAACCCAATTCGTTTATGACAGTTTTAGGATCATGTTGACTGTGCAACGAAAAAATCCCAAAATTAAAACGTTATTCTAAAAAAAAAAAACAGGTCAAGATCAAATGATTTGGGCAGCAAGAGACTGTCATCAGAAATACATCCCTCATGATTATGTTGTTCGTGGAATCATAGACTTTCAATGTAACATATCTCTCGTGTCCTTTCCGGACGTAAGTGATCATGGCTAATTTCATGTCCTTTGGAGCTTTTGATAAATTTTATCTTTTTGTTATTTCTCCTAATACTTGTTCCGCTATCGATTTACTCAAGTTCACTAAGTTATATGTTGTTTTCCTCTCCCCATATTGCATTTAGTCTACTTTGAGAGTATATTTTCCAACCACGTTTTCCTCATTACGTGCTCTAGAAATTTTATCTATCTCTGCCTTATGTTAATTATAAGTTTCCTTTTTGTTTCCATTTTCTCTAAAACATCATTATTGCAAGCATCTTCGTTCCATGGAATCCTCAGCTTCTTCCTGCAGAAAGACAATTCTATTGCCACATGTCTCCTCTTCATTGGTGAAGAGATTCCAGCATTCATTGCCACACACGAGGGATGATATTACGGATTAGTTCAGCATTCTTTTCTTTGTTTCTCACGAATGTTTCTGTTTCTTAATACATTGCTTAGTTATTGAATGCTTCTTTAGCTATCCTAATGCGACTTCGGATTTCAGTGTCGCACTTTTCATATTCTGTTCAATATCGAATTGACTACAGTAGTTTAATAACTACCTGGCCATAACATATGAAAGGGGGTACACGAAGAATCAATCCGATACAGGTCCTTAATGTTCATGTAAACATATCAAAGTAGCCAAATTACGAATAGTTTGTGACATTGACCTATAATAATTACTCTAGAGCAGTGGTTCCCAACCACTGTGCCGCTGCAGATTAGTCTGCCGCGGCACATTAGTGTGCCGCGGAATGTTTACTGGTGAGCCGCGAAGAGATAATATCTAGAAGCCATTTAATTTCATTTTTTTTAATAAAGACATTCAATTTCTTAATCATGATGACACCGCTCAATTCAAAATGGCCGAATTTCTAGATTTATCAGTCATCAACCTTTTCAGTTATGAGTTATGTGAAGAGGAAGAATTAGCAAGCTTTTCCAGTGATTGCGGTCTCAAAATGAAGTATGCACAACTACCATTGGACGCCTTTTGGATTTCTGTTATGGAAGAGTATCCAACTCTAAGTAAAAAAGCCATCAAAATTTTACTGCAATTCTCAACTTCGTACCTATGTGAACTGGGATTTTCTTACTTAAACAACATTAAAAATAAAAAAACGTGAAAGACTTAAAAATATTGAAGAAGAGTTAAGAGTGTATCTCTCTCTCACATTCGCCCAATTATGGCAGCAGTAGTCAAGAAGCACCAGGCACAACTGTCCCACTGACATTCACCATTATTATTTTATACCCGATATTGAATACAGGATATGTTGATTTATGGGAATAAAAATTCTTCTTATATAATATTCTTTGTTTTTTATTATTTTATTGCAAAAAGGCTTTATGAGTGGAAAATATTTATTTTTTGTGATAGTTGTGGCGCGAAAATTTAAAGAACTCAATAGTGTGCCGCCATGTAAAAAAGGTTGGGAACCACTGCTCTAGAGTATGCGCTCATTCAACAATGGACATTGTTTATTTTCATTTCTCATTTATCCAAGATATATAGCTTTCGAATATCGAATTCATTACAATGCTAAATGTATAAGAGTGTAGCATGCAATGTGTACCTCTGCATCAGACGGTCTTTAAAAAAATAATGTTACTATCATTATTACAACAAATGTTAGTTTTAATGGATATCAGTATTTAAATAGAAGGGCCATTTTTTTCGTCTACCGTTTTGCGCATTCGAGAAAAATTAACGAAGAAAATGTGTCCTCTATATTACACTGGAATCCAGCGGATGTTACTACTACGAAGTTAGACGGAAGTCCGAATACTGCCGGTTACAATGACAAAAGTACGCAGGTGTAGGCTTTAAGAAACCTTTATTCAACTGAGAATACAAGGTTCGAGTATAGTGTCCTTTTATAGTCCCAGTAAATAGATATAGCTCTCTCAAAGAGGAGAGTAAGAAAACAAAGGGAGACCACTCTTGATTATCCATAACACCGTTATCCACTAAATATAGTGTTTGAAGAAATAAAAATGTCTGATTGAAAATGAAAATCAATTAATTATTTATATACTGAGTTGTTTAATTCCCGAATACGAAATAGAGCAAATATGTGTTTCCAGATCAATCTCACCGAGGAGATGTTGCTTTAAGGTAAAAAGAACCTTGTTTGTCTTTGAGGTTTTCCGAAGCTGAGTGGTATGAAGCACGCTTGATCAAACTGTGTTTCATTTTAAATGAGAGATGCAAGTTCGAATTCTGCCAGGATGCGCTTTCTATTTACAGTGTAACCCGGATATAAGAGACCCGGATATAAGAGAAACCCGGATATAAAAGAGATTTTCTCTGGTCCCAAATTAGAGCTTGTGTTAATATAATAGACCAAACCCGGATATAAGAGAAACCCGGATATAAGAGACTTATTCTCCGGTCCCGACAACTCCCTTATATCCGGGTTACACTGTATTAAGTTTTCTGTAATACGCAGAATGGTAGACGAAATAAACAAATAAAACAAAAAAGTGATGTTCCACTCAAATACGGGTACACACTTCTGAGAAGATTTGAAAGAGAAATGAACATTTCATAGATTTACTGGAAACAGTCAAAGCGATATTTAAGAAAGGGCAAGGTCTTCTTGTGAACAGTTCAGAAAATGAAACTAGCGCGTAGTTTTAAAATGATCCCAGGGAAGGTTTTCATCTGGAAAATATTGCATTTGAGAAAGGCATGAATCCATCTACTCTTACGTGGATATGGATAAAATGGCAGCGAATGCATGGCCCTTCCTCCTCGATTGATAAACAAGTCTAGGAATATGGTAACTCTGACGCCCAACTGGTTGTGCGTAAGCCTAGTTATCTTCTCTGTAAAAACCTATTTTCTAAGGGAACAGCAACAGTGTCATATGTCGTAGTGTTTTCTTGACCCTGTAATAACGGCCAATCTATAGATTTCAGGGAATAGTATAACCTAAAACCTCTATAACGTATTGTTTGATGAGAACTTAATTCGCTAGAGTAAGAGTTGTCTAACAACGTAGGTCGTGAAATTCTACATCTGATATTCGTAATCAAGCACGCATAAAAATAATCTCTATCTATAAAAGGCAGGATGTGTGTGTGTGTGTGTGTGTGTGTGTGTGTGTGTGTGTGTGTGTGTGTGTGTGTAACGAATGCACGGCCGCAATTTTCGACGGATTTGCACCAAAATTTATATGCACATGCTCCAAGTTAGTGAAAAGGCCAAGACCGACGTCGGATTTCCCATGTCCCATCGATAGTGAAAATAATCGATTTTTTCATGCTTCTACGATAGTTTTCATGTAGTTTGCGGCCATTTTCCACTGGTCAGAGTGAGAGCCTATCGCTGGCTGCCACGAATAGGCAGGAAGATTCTATTGGCCAGCCTGAGAGCCAACAGCTGACTGACATGGATGTTAACAAGCATGCTAGCATGCAAAAAAAATCGATAGCTGCATTCGTCACAAGTGGGAAAAATTTAAATCTGCATGGCACTTTACTCCAATTGGCTCATTCGCTTGCTTAAACACAACGTTGATTATGATTCCGCAGAACTGGATTGGGTGTGAACAAGTATGTGTTGTTAACATTCTTTTTTCATTCGTTTTTTTTTCAGATACGAGTCCTTTTTTAAAGCTGATCGTGTTGTGTTCATTTTGTTTAGTTCTTTTTTCTTAACAGATTTAATGTTTAGTATAGAGCTTAGAAAAATTCGCAGTGTGAGATAAGCAAGAAGTAAGGCATGTAACAACATCAGCACGGCAAAGGACACTCCTTTAAAGGCAAGGAAGGGCAAAAATATTTGAAGTCAAGTGATAGCGATTGCTGTATGAGTCGTACGATTTTTGAATCAAGCACGGGCAACGCCGAGCTATGTTGCCAGTTCGATATAAAGCGAGGACCGAACTTACCATAGTGAACTGAATTTGATACTCCGTAAACAAAGCAAATTAATGATTATTAAATCTTTTAAAAAGTCAAAATATTTGTGTATCTATAACATGTCGTTGCGATTTTTCTTCATTACCAGTTTGTTTATTTATATGTTACTTCAAAACGTAATATTTATTCTTCCTGCCTTGGAAAGAACAGCGTGACAAACGCTATTATTGTATACTTTTTGTCTCCTTCGGTTAAGATTGTTTTAAAAGTGAACAGAATAAAAAAAAACATATGAAAATGAATTTATATATTTGTTTATTTTTTAGATTTGACAACAAAAGCATTAAACACTAATTATTAGTAACAGTGTATGAAAAAACTTATTTTAGTATCTGTCTATATTTCTGAGATGAGGTTGTATGTACACTATTTATATTATTCGGAGTATTGTCCTCATCTTTTCGGCATATTTATTACAAGCTTTCGGCAGTTGTACGCTCCGGCCTTCTTCAGGTGGTTGGAATGTTGAACTGAACCATTTATTTCTCTCACTGGGGTAGACTGTTCTAGTTCCACGTGCCATGTCTTATGGATGTCAGTTATCATTTATCTCCTGTTAATTCCCCTCTCCAAGTTCCCCACCGCCTTAACCGGGTATTGAACTCACACACTTTGGTTCCTGTCACTGGATCTCACCAACGACTTTATCAACTGTGCCTTCTTTTTGTTGTTATTTATAAAATGGTAAATTATAAATATTGCATTGTGGCTGGTTTACCTATTTTGATAATGTTGTAACACTTTAGACTTATCTGAATAGAAAAGATTTCTTTATAGATAAAAATGGTTCGGGTAATTAGGGAACAAAAAAATTTGAACGGTCGATCTGTTGCTAAGGTCAATCACCTGTTTGCCTCCCCCACCTTAATACGATTAGATTTTTGTTTTGTTTTTTTTTCTTTTAGTTTGTCACACAATGGACCAGTGTTATTTTTATATTTTTTTTATTAGATGATAAACATGAATAGAAATAAGTTAAGAGCGAGTAGAATCATTTTACGTACGTGCGTGTGTCCGTGTGAGTGCATGTATATATCCCAATGTAGGGAAACAAAGACCGTTACTTAACACTTCAAGCCGAGCGCGTCGACATATTCCTTACTAAATAGAAAACATTACTGCGTTTGTTTACTTTTTATGGAAGATCATAGATTTCTTGTGAAATAAAATTTATCCGTGATTCGACTATAAATTGCTAACAGGTGTCGCAATGTGTGATTAAAAAAGATCAAAGTTGTAGCCGATGGAGAGCACACAATTCGATACCCGATCAGAATCTTCATGTGTGAGGGGTGTATGTTAATGAAAATACCGAAACCTCAATTTGAACTCAGCTGAAGAATATTACTGATTATGTGTGGTAAATCATCAAACAGATATATTTAACGAATTTATCAAATGTATTTCTTCATATGATGGTAAATAAAAAATATGTATAAAAGGAAAATAATGGATAGAGCATTGTACTTAGTCCAGATAATTTTTTATAATCTTTTAAATAAACATTGACGAGAGAGTTTAAAGTATATACACTAATAGCGGTATCAAGAGAATAACTTTACATTTGCGACACTGTTTTTGCAAGATCAAAATTTAAATGTTGCCAAAAGGACACTCTGAAAATAAAGATACAATTTAAGACGAATAATTCTCCAAAATATTCCCAGCAGAAATCCCAGAGACCGCTACGAAACGCTTTATGTAACTGATCACACATATGAAATTTGTAATCAGAAAACGGCTTCTAACCGTGTAATTCACTTCCAACGTTTCCGATAACGGACTCAACTTCGTCGTTCACGACTGGTCATCGACTGTGGAACTAGCCTAAGGCTTCCTTGGTCATTTCATTTGGCGGTCATTACTGGGAAATTATCCTCATTAAATCGCCCGAACAATTAAACCCATATAATAGCGTACTTTATGAGGTTTCAAGCGTCGAATAGTTCCACTTTTGAAGATTATTGATCTACTCTTGATAGATATCAGTGAAATGTAAATGAATCTAGATACAAGTTCTAGGTGGAAAGGTTGACGAGACGAATACTTTGATTAGATTGTCTGACTTTTCATCGCTCAAAGAATTTTTACGTCATCATCAGGCCGTGTTTGCTCGTACCTGATGCGTGAAGGTCTTCTTCCTACTCCTGCTGCTTGCTGCCATTAGATCTACATGTTAGGTACAAGGAAATAGCTTTACTACGCTAGATGATGCAACTGTGGTTTTCGGAGCAAGGAAGTATTTTCCGTTTTAGAAACTGAATTGTTCATTCTCCTTGACTGTTTGCTAACCTAATTTCGAAAGTTCTGTCTACCATGTCATTTACCGCATAGCTATTTAGAAAAGAGATGGATTCATATATTAAGTATTGTGCGGAATTAAATTCAAATTACCCATCCGCAATTTTAAAACGAAAAACCAAACCTATTTTCTGCGCCGACAGACGAGGTGCTATTAAGTATTTGTTACCTGAAAAAAAAAAGAGCAAACAACAGAATTTCCTTATAAATTCAAAATGAAATATATAAGCAAGCATTTTAAATGGTGGTGAGACAACTAAATTGAACATTTCAAGTTCCGACTGATCCGTATGTTTTGAAAGACTCGGAAGACATTTTTTTCAATAAAATTATTCTGTTCATAACTTTACAAATATGAAGCCCAAAGGTGAATACTGCAGGGAGTGATGCTCGTCGTCAATTTCTAAATCTGTACTCTACACTGCCACTCTATATTAAACAAACACACACACACACACACACACACACACACACACACACACACACACACATATATATATATATATATATATATATATATATAGTATTCCCAAAGATGAAATAACTTTTTGATTTGGCCGTCAGTTTGAATATTTATAAAGATGCATTTAATTGAATATTTAATGCAAACCTTTAAACTTTTTTGTCAGTCGATAAACATTTATATTTGTTTTAATTATAACCGTTAATCTTGTCTGCAAGTCAATAACCACTGCATTCATTGACATTTAAAAAGTTAATACATGTCTGGGACATTCAGAATATTCGTACATAGCAATATATAAATATATGTTTGTCTGTGCATATGTATTTTCATCACATCATTTTACTACTGAAAACGAACAAGAATAGACAAAAATAAATAAAAAAATAAAATAAAATAAATAACCTCAAATAAGTAAAACTGATTCAAAACAATCAACACGTAAATAAAGTAAGTAAATAATAAACAAATGAGCAAACCACGAACGCAAACATAAACACAAGTAAGATTACTAACAAATTCAATAAAAATATTCAATATAGCTGGCTACTTGTATTCGACGAAACCCGTCTACTAAGGTGGCTAGCCAATCCCTGTTGCAGACGCTTGTTCAGGCGCATTTGGAAATTTTTAACATCCACATAGCCTACCTGTGATTAATAATGAAACTAGATTAGGGAAAGAGTGTATTATCTAGCATGATTAACAATTAGAACAAGGACAGCACGGTCAAGCATTGGGCCACAACGACATGCGACATAGCTATCAACGGACCCCAAGCGTCCCGCCTACACAATGTCATTCACAGGACTTGATTAAACCGATAGTATGGTTTTCAGGTGCTTTCCAAATGTGCCGTACGACACCTCCAGTTCGATAACATCAGGAAGTTTCCCTCCTGACAAATTGATCATGGTGAAATTCGAACATGGGTCTCATGCTCAGAATGAAGAAGTTTTAACCACACGGCCACTAATAAATTAACCTTACACAATAAATAGCGAAATAATGCGTCATAACACGCAATTATTCTGTAACCAATTGCCCAGAGAATAATACGAAACACAAAAATTAACAGGCACCAAAATAAGCGTCAAATAATACAATAGAATATTGCATCACTGATCTATATATATAAATAGTCGTGCAAAAACACAGCGTTCTGCCTGAAAATTGCGTTTAGCATGAAACAGACTGTGTCCTCTTGACCTTGACATCAATGTCCATTTCCTAGTACCTGACAGTCAGACACCCACACATATAACTTGATTACAGTGGTGACGGCTTTGTGCAGAACCACCCACACTTTTTGAAGTGATGAATACAGAGGCCTGGTGCACTGTGTGCAACAAGGTCCCCGAACGGCCTTCTAATATATATATATATATATATATATATATATATATATATATATATATATATATATATATACACACACACACATATATATATATATATATATATATGTATATATACATATATATATGTATATATATATACATATATATATGTGTGTGTATATATATATATGTATATATATATATATACATATATATGTGTATATATATATATATATATATACATATATATATGTGTATATATATATATATATATATATATATATATATATATATATATATATATCTGGTAAAATGTAGTTTTCATGTATGCTATATTTATGGGTTAAATTGCTTAATATCAGGGACAAGAGTGTATGTAAATATAAAAGTAGACATTGAACTCGACTAGAAACGACAGTCCTTTTAGGCTGAACGCAAGCGCCAGGCCACGTGGATTGTGTTTTTGCTCGATCTTTTCATATATATACAGGTCAGTCATACATATTCGTAGTGTACTGCATTGTCGGTAGTCTTTTGTTTTATTTTAACGGTTATTATTTAGGGTGTGGTTTGTTTATTTACTTAGTTTCTTTACTTATTTATTTGTTTGGATCAATTTTTATAATTTGCTTTTTTTATTCATTTTCCTTTATTTATTTTCATTTCATTTTGGTCGTTTCAGTTTTCGATTTTTAAGTATCGTCGTAAATAAATGTTTTCGTGTCTGCATTATGAGACGTGTTCCGATTGTTTATTTAGTTCTTTGTTTTCGTCTGGAGAGGTAATTATGGCTATTTTTCTTCCAGGTAGAGTTTACAGTTATTTTCCATGATATCTTTGGCGTGATTTCTTTTTAGTTTTTCATCTCCCAGATTTGTTTAGAAAGCAGTGTTTTGTTTGTGTATTTACTATTTGTAAACGATATTTTGTCCTCGTTTTTCCATTATTTGCAGAGATCTTCAGTTACTCCAATGTATATTTGTTTCTTCGTTATCTTTTAATTTTAAGGTACCTTGGTATATTCCATTGTTCCATAAGCAATTGACCTTTAAGGGATATTTGTTCTTTATTAGGCAGTTACACGTAGATTAAATATGTTTAGGCGGTTTTGTGATTGATTATCCATTTGTGCTTTTTTATTATTTGTGTCATGTTCTCAGTGCAACTGTAGCTGATTTTTACTGTGTTTTTATTGAATATGTTGTGGACAGTGCTGCGGGGAAGTATTTGTATATGAGTTTAATGAATATGTTTCCTACGTTTGTTTTTACTTTTTGTTGTACAGTGGGTTGAACCATATTATGTTTCTCTTCGTGTTGGCTTTTTGTTGTGTGTATGTGAGTGCTGTCGGGAATGCACTATCTTTTAACGATATCTCATAGTCTTACTTAGCTTCGTTGAATGTGGTTTCATTGGAAGAATTGTGGGAAAGACAGCAGTTAATTAATTTTTCCAATTCCTTCTGGAGAAAAAAGTAGTGATAATTATCTTCCCAGACTAAAACAAACTACAAAATAAACGAACGGACTTCCTCTCAAAATGTAGACACGTAAGCAAATTTTTACTACGATACTTAAAAATGGAAAACTGAAAAACGAAAAAAAATAAATGAAAATAAATAAATAAAAATAAACATAAACAGGTAAAATAAATTAATTCAAACAAATAAGTAAGTAAATCAACTAAGTAAGTAATAAACAAATAAACAAACCATGGCCAACAAAATAACTCAGAATAATACAACAGACTACCTATAATCCAATAGCTTAGATTTCAATGTCCGCTTAAAATCTCGAATTACATCATGGTGGTCATCTTTTCATACACGTTATTCAACCAACCCTACTATGTGTGCCGTTGATAAAATAAAAATTAAATTAACGTGCCTGCGCGATAGTAAAAATTTAAATGAATATATATATATATACATACATATATATATATATATATATATATATATATATATATATATATATATATATATATATATATATATATATAAAAATATAATACAAATGTTTAAACACTAATATTCTATGGTTATAATTTATTACATGTAAATAAGTAAATTATAACCATGGTATATTAGTTTCCATTATATTCTTACTCTGTCCTGGACATTGAGTTCTACCTGAATTATATCCTCTTGGAATTTTTTATGAAGAACGAAATTACTGGAAAGTAATTGAAACTCAACTGAAGCTAGTTGTGTGTGTAATGCTCCTCATGCCAATGATATTTCCACCAAGCTTCTCTACGGCATATGACTTCACTGAATTTCTTTTGATATGTTCCTCTCGAATTTATAATTAAATTGGGTCATCAGGAGAGAATGTGCACAGTTTCGGGGCCTTCCTCTCAACGGTTTCACTTGCACACCGACCCCCTCACTGATGTGAGGCCCCATTGTAACGGTATACAAGGGTGTTGTAGATAAACTAGTTCAAATGCCTAACGGCGACAGTGTAATAAATAAATAACGACAAGTATAATAAATTGATCTAAATACATCCAAATATATAAATAAAGTAACAACCAATACCGATAAACTAGCCGTTTAGAAAAAACAAATAAAGATAATCAATCCAAATAAATAAATTAAAAACTGTTCCCGCCAAAATAATAGTCAGAACAAACCACAACAATCAACTCCAAAATTAAACATATAGCTTTATCTACTCAAACAAAAACAAAACTGTTAAATAAGCTATATAAACAAATTTTTATTACGTTAATAAAAAACACCGATCAAAATAAAAATAATAAATAAATAATATATAAGATAAATAATAAATGCGAGAAATAAACAGTGGAACGGTGGAGGCTATCCAATATTTGTTGTAGAGTCCGCTTGTAGGCGTGATTATTCGAAAAAGTTCGTTCCCTGTTTGATTTCACGTTGTGCGAAACTTAATTTGAAAATAACCTCAGATATTAAATTGTGATTGGCGATGGGTTGTAGGCGACTGCGATGTTAAAAACAGGTAAAAAAAGTTTTTTTACTGCCAGTGGTGTTGGCAGTATTAGAGTTGAAAGATGTTATTTTTTTCTGATTATGGATCGGTCTGGGAACATATCTGCGCTTATCTATATCAAAATCATCAATCTATTGTTTCTCTCTAGCACTTTCGGTTAAGCTTATAGCTATTTATCTATCTCAATCCATATCTCTCTAAATGCATATATATAAAACTTTATCTATCTATCTATCTATCTATCTATCTATCTATCTATCTATCTATCTATGTGATTTCAAGTTTCTCACCCTATGAGCCGTTATCTACCTTCCATGTCTTCATAATCTTCACTTTCTTTCACCTCCAGTTAGATTCTTATCCTGTGCATCATAAATTACTCCAGTAATTTGTATAACACTCGAGTATTTTATTGATTGAACATCGGTAAAATATAAATATTTCTATAAGTATCAGATCGCATCCAATTCAGTGTGTGTATATGTATCTCAGTTTGTTCATTTCTCTCTGATGGCACTTCTATTTGGTTCGAATGAGAAGCCTATAGCAAAAATGACAGTTTAAGTGAACTGTAAAAAAGAGATTCAGTTTTTTCTCTCAAGCTCACTGGAAAATAAAATGTCAATTTTAATGTGGGAGTCGGTGATCGATTGGATCCTCTATTGAAAACGTTATTTTAGCCCGTTAGGAATTAAGAACATCATTTTTTAAGTAAAAGATTATTTAAAATATAGATAGATAACAAATCACTTACTATATGATAGCTATTTTTTTCAAGAGAGTATCCTGTCAATTCAGGATGTAGGCAATCATATCTCTCCACAGCTACCTTTGTGTAGATTGGCATGTATTCTTCGGAACGATAGTGGCGTGATTTCTCGTTGGTTTCTAGATGGTTTTTCGATACTGGTCTGGTTTGGTTTGTTTTACAGTATATCATCCACAATGATAATTTAATGCCGACGAGATTTATATTGCTGGTAATATTTTCTTTTTAAAATGAATTGCTGGTAATATTTTCGTTTTTTTCTTTTTTCAAAAATATATTGCTGGTAATAATTTTTCTTCGAAGATTTATTTCTGGTAATAATTTTTATAGAGTATTTCTGGTATTTAACACTTTCATAGTGTTTTGACCCCAGTTTGGGGGTTAACTATTATCCCATAGCTGGGAGTCTAACATGTGCTACCCACTCGGGATCAGGGTGGACCTGGGAACACCAGCAATTAAGAGGTGATTCCACGCTCCTCAAAACGCCCTGATCAGAGGTCTTGCTGTTGGACTTCGTTTATCGTCTTACCAAAGACGCGGATGTAGTTTATCGTCTTACCCAGAACGCGGACGTAGTTTATTGTCTTACCCAGGGCGCGGATATAGTTTATTGTCATACCCAGCACGGTTTTTGATACTGTGGTTAAGTTTCGTCTACAATTGCTACTACACATTATACAGGCTTTCCCACCAAAATATGATCACATTTGGAATCACAATAGCTTATTGATTCTTTATCTTTTTTCAGATTGATGTATATTCATTTAATAATTAGTTTAATCCGTTAATCTTTGTAAATTAATAATCATTCATATTTCTTCAGTCTAACAATTTGTCCTCTTTGCATGACAATAAAGACTAGATATATTTTCATCTAAATGACCACATATTAGTAGGGGGCACCGTGTATATACATTGCTTTCACCAATAGCTCAGAAATTCATTTTTTCATACTTACGGACATAATAATAACTGTATGTATGTCAAGTAATTCTAAAATTGCCACTGCTACGATTATTCACAATTCTATCTAAGAGAGGGTCGGGCATTCGCCGACTAAACGGATTCTCACACGCCGGATGTCTGGTGTGGAAGGTGAACAGATATCAGGCAGTTATGTACCATGAGTGATAAATGCTTAGGCGATCATGTGTCTTTCGATACATGATGGAGGCGTCAAATTTTGTTCCCGCAGCAGGTTGCCATTTCTTTCTGCCACCCAAGTCTATAGAACCCGGCGTTTTTTGCTATTTCACCCATAACTAGCGGGAGAAGAAGAGGATTCACACCTTTCCCAAGAGTGTACGTAAGTGAATGTAATGGATTCAATTGTAATTCGAACTCGTCTCTCCCTACTCCACCGTGCCCACCAGATAGACATCAAGCAGCACTAAAGCTATCTTTATGTGGCTGAAGAACATGCATGCCAGTTCAACTGGGAACCACAACACAGTGGGTGCTGATATTTTATTGATTCATAGATTCGTTTTCTACATATTATCAATCGTTTGCAGGTTATTTAAACTCAAGAAATATTGTTTAGATTTTAATAATTTTTTTGGTGTTTAATAAAGGTTTAGTGATACAAGTTTCACTAATCAACCTATATACAGAGGAGAAATAATTGTATTCCTACCATTCCTATGAGTATTTGCGCGTAAGTGAATAAAACTAACAGGACTGAATATGGAACTCGGCTCTCCGATTAACAAGTTCTAGCCATCATCCATTACGCCACAGCAGATTCAAACTTCTCTCCATGCAAGCTGCTAGTGACACGTTGGCGTGCCGCCGATGGCAATGCCAGCGCTCATATAGTGGCAGCTGCCGGCCGACCACTGTTCGGCCTCGTCAGATCCCTCTCTGGTAAAATTACCAAGACGAACACGGTGGCGGTCCGACAGCGGTAAACGCTAGTGGAATGACACCCAGTGTCAGATTGTTAACTTGCTTGTAGGGTTACAGCTGGATGATTTTATATTATTTATTTCATTTTTATTGTGTATTAATATTTTTCAGGTTATTTAACGCTAGACAATACTTTTAGATTGTATAAGTTTTGAGATAATCATGATTTACTGATAAAAGTTGAAGTAATTGACTACGAGGAAAAGCGGTGGATTTATATATATATATATATATATATATATATATATATATATATATATATATATATATATATATATATATTTATACATTTCGCAAGAATATATATATATATATATATATATATATATATATATATATATATATATATATATATCCTTGCGAAAGGTATAAATCCACCGTTTATATATATATATATATATATATATATATGTGTATATATATATATATATATATATATATATATATATATATATATATATATATATATAAAGTGAACATAGAACTCAACACTTAGAGGCGACAAACTGTTTCATGCTAATTGCAATCATCAGGCCTGACGATTGCATCTAGAATGAAACAGACTGTGGCCTCTAATTGTTGATTTCTACGTTCACTTTTATATTTACACACGCTCTGTCTCTGATATTGTGCACTTTATCCCATAAATATAGCACATTTTAAGAATATATTTCTTCACACATATATATATATATATATATATATATATATATATATATATATATATATATGTATGTATGTATGTATGTATGTGTGTGTGTGTGTGCGCGCGCGCGTATGTATTATTCAGGTGTCCCCAACGACAACGAAATATAGGCCATTGGATAAAGGCGTTGGTTGAAGAAATCCAATAACTTGATCCAAAGAATTCTGTAAGCGGACACAGAAGAGGTGAACAAAAAATTGCTGAGTTGAGTTACTGAAGGGATATTACTGAAACTGAGATATCCAGAAAATGCATGGATCGTGGAACTAGAATAATTTACCCCGATGTACGAAATAAAAGGTTCGAATCGAAATTCCAACGTATATCAAGCTAAAGATGGCCTGAGCGTACAACGACCGAAACGTCGTGAATGTGGCACTAAAGATAAAGACAAGTGTACGAACATATAAACAACGCGAAGAGCCGAAATTTAAACATAAAAATTGCATCAAAGTTGTACTAAAAACCTGACTGGTAAAACCTATATCGAGATATATGCTTGACTCCTCTGGGGTACCCTTGCCCGACTTCCCTCCCAGAACTGAGGCCCTACTGGACGGCTTGCACATAACCCCGTCGTCGGTACTGGGCATTATTTCTAACTTAGATCCCCACAAGGCTACCGGCGGCGACGGAATACCAGCCATTGTCCTGAAGAAATGCGCACCTGAACTGGCACCTGCCCTCTCTAAATTGTACAACCGCTGCCTCAAAGACTCCTGTTTTCCTGACTGCTGGAAGTCCTCTACCATTGTTCCTGTCTTTAAGAACTCTGGCGACCCCTCCAACCCTTCTAATTACCGTCCTATCAGTCTCCTTCCCATCTTTGGCAAAGTCTTCGAGGCCATTATCAACGCCGAAGTGACTACTCACCTGATATCCCACGATCTGCTCTCAGACAAGCTGTATGGTTTCCGCTTTGCCCGGTCTACTGCTGATGTGCTTACGGCCATCACTGAATTTGTCTACCAAGCTATCCATAGTAACGGCGAAGCCCGTGCCGTGGCCCTTGACATCTCCAAGGCATTCGATAGGGTTTGGCATGCCGGCCTCCTTCGCAAGCTCCGGGGTTATGGTATCACAGGTCGATTGTTTGACCTAATTCAATCGTTCCTATCAAACCGGGATTTGAAGGTTGTTCTCAGTGGATCCTTCTCCAACTCCTATCCCACTACTGCTGGTGTTCCTCAAGGCTCCATCCTTGGCCCTACTCTGTTCCTCATATTTATAAATGACCTTCCAGACGCCATAGACTCCCAAGTCGGTATCTACGCTGACGACACTACTATTTACTCCTGCCTCAAGCACAAATCTACTGAGGCGGACAAAATTAACCTGGCAGCTCAAATTGAAAAGGACCTCCAATCGGTTGTGGACTGGGGAGAGAAATGGATGGTCAACTTTAACGCCTCTAAAACAAAATTGCTCTCCATTAACCACCACAAGGACCCATCCCTGCATCCCATCAGAATGTCTGAGGACCAACTTCTCGAGAGTTCCTCTCTGCGGCTGCTCGGTCTCACGCTGTCCGATGATCTGAGATGGAACAAATACATCGAGTCAATTGCATCATCCACCGCTAGAAAAGTGGGTTCCCTGTGCCGAGCCAGGAAATTCTTCTCCCCTGAATCGATCCTCCAAGTCTATAAGTCTACCATTCGACCTTGCATGGAGTATTGCTCCCATTTATGGTCTGGGGCCCCTGCGTGTTGCCTCGGGGTTCTTGATAAGATCCAGAGACGGATATGCAATGTGATTGGCCCTGATCTGTCATCTCGTCTGCAGTCGCTCTCTCACAGACGCAATGTT
>OZ038496.1:80022426-80092426 GCA_964036315.1 Acanthosepion esculentum
TCAACGACAGTTGAAGTTTCTAGGGCTAAGGAAAGGGTGTATGGAAAATCTGACACTCACATGATAAATTGAAGGCGAGAAAACATAAAGACAGAATTTACATATTGCTTTGTATACGTTTTCTAGTGGAAGTTTCTTATTCCGATTGCATTGTGGGGCGAAATAAAGTTTGTTTTTCTTAATCTGTTATGCATACAAGCAAGTTAGGTTAAGGATCACTAAATGTTCTTTCTGAATATCTTTTTATTAATTTATATTTTCTCTATTATGGATGCTTTTCTTGGTTTCAGGTGTGGATTTAAACATAATTTTTTCTTGATGTCAGATTACTTTCAGCTACGTTAGTCGTTACCAATTACTTCTTTTTGATGCTATGAATTCTTGTGTTCATTTTCAGATATTGCATTTCCGCGCGTTCACGTGACTAGGCGAATCGCCAATTACTATTGAAATATACGTTCTTTCATAGATTTGATATCAGTTTATTGGTGATGGGTTCTTTGTTTTTTTATGCTGAATGTTTCCAATATCCGTAGTTTTTTTTCTTTTACACCTTATGTGATATATCACTTTGTGCTATTGTTGAGGAGACATCACATTTCATGTGTTTTTCTGTTTTGTATATACGATACAACAAACAGCATGTTAATTATTCTGATTAATATAATCAAATATTGCTAAATAAAACTTATATTGTAGATAGCCTACCCAGCTATCCAAAAACCGATTTTTTTTGTTTTTTATTTGAAATCTATCAACGTTTTTCCAAATAAAACTTTGTTCGGTTTCATGTTTTTTACAACCAGTTTGTTTATTCCAAAGAGACCAATTATTAAAACGTACACTCCATACATTTGTCCTTTAAAAAATAAATTATATTTGAATACATTTTCCAAATTAGCCTGTTATTCTAAGCGAACTTACTTTCGAACTGATGTGTATATATATGAAAATATTTATCACAATTTTAGCTTGAATTAAATGAAAGAATAACTACAATTTCAAAATTACTTTTTTAATGTATAATTGTTTTCTTTGATTTAGTACATTGTTCTTTACCAGATTTTTTCAAGCATGTGCAGAATTCTAAATATGTGGGATGTATTCTAACAGAGGATGGAAACTGCGATGCTGAGATGTGAAGACGTTTTGGGATGGCCAAAACGCATTCCATAAGCTAGGCAGGATATTATAAGACAGGAGAGTTTCGTTGGTAACAAAGAAAACAAATACTGAACTCCTACGTGATATATGTCCTTCTTTACGGCCGTGAATGTTGGGCAGTCTCCTCAAGGATGAAGGAGAGACTCGACGCGACAGGTGGATTCTACAAATGATGCTGAGGATAACATGGACCGAACATGTCAGCAACGATGAGGTTTTCGAGTGGATGAAAACAGAAAGGAAATATCAAGAAGAGGCATGTGAAGTTTTGGGGACACGTAATGAGAAATTAGGGATTGGAACGTCTGTTACTCACAGGGCGGATAGAGGGGGAGAATGACAAGGGAAGGCAACGCGCTTAAGCAAGTGGATGACAGAAAAGTGTCTTCAATAAATAACAAAAAGACAAAACTTATTGAGAGCTACAAGAGGCAGGAGGGGGTGGACAGCTGTGATCGCCTAGGTTCTGAAGGGATACGGCACATAAAAGAAGAAGAACGCCATCTTACCAGCAGGTGTCTGTCCCTAACCTAACTGTTATGGGAACCTACCCATAACAGTAATGGACTAATCCGTACCCAATAAATACTGCACCTCAAGAGGTAGCAGCAGTGAGAGTGTCAGAAAGACAGTCAGAGTGAGTCGGACAGAGAGAGAGACAGACAGACAGACAGACAGACAGACAGACAGATACAGTGAGACAGAGCGAGTGAGTCGGGCAGTCGGCTAGACGATTACTGTAAGACATTGGAATAGTGATACTTCGAGACAACATAGTTCTCTCTAACCTAACCTGATAATTATTAGTAAAACTTCTACTCTTTTGTACATATATTCTATTTGTAATATATATCTGTGATATTCCATACCTGTGTTCGAGTTATTCTTCATTGGTTCTACCTTGAACCATCACCGTGTTACAAGGACCTGGACCATAACACTAACGTATAAGCCAAAGTTGTTTCCGGTTTGTACATAGAACGTTGCTTCAAAGTGATTTTCGACATTATTTAGCCAGAATCTAAAAGCTGAATATTGTATAGGCCATGAGATTTAACCGCAGAGTCCAACAGTTTTGGTTTGTTACTATAGGATAATCGATGGTACAAAGAGTGAATTGTCTATTCTTGTGCTCCAGTACACACTGCTCTGAACACAGTTATAGTCATAACGCTTCGATATTATATAAGTCTGTCACATCAAAAACAAATATGACGAAAAAGCATGACTATAAGAAGGATTGAAGGCAAATATCAAGAGGTTCTTTAAATTATAATGATTACAACCTTCATTACATTATATTCTATAAAAAAAATAAAAACAACGTCTCCAGGAAACAACCGTATCAGCGGGGAATTAAGGCAAAAATTTAAACTTTAGAGAAAATGTCATGCGTTGGGCATATTTCAATTTCTTTTCTGTAGAAGTAAACCTGCTCTATCCACGAGGCTATAATGCACTTTAATCTATTTAAATTTCGATTTACATACATATTAATACCTAATATCATTAACTTCGTTGCTATTACTATAGGCGATGATAAAGCAAATATAAGAATATTATTCCGAATTAATATAATGTAAATAATAGTTAGTCATACAAGAACCACAGACAGTAATCATTTCTGTCAAAATAAACAGGATGCATTACATTTGGAGCAGTTTAATGGAAATTATACACACACACACACACACACACACACACACACACACACACACACATATATATATATATATATATATATATATATATATATATATATATGGGGGTGAATATATGTGAAAAGTGCGTGTATATAAATATGAATATATATATATATATATATATATATATATATATATATATATATATATGTAATATATTATATATATTATTATTTATGTATTATATGCGCGGTACTTATTAGAAAGCGCTCAATATCAGAGATAGAATTAACATATTTGGTTGGATTGATGTGAGTTTGTGACGCTGGGTTTCACGCTTTTGCGATCGTCAGTTTGTCTGACGATTGCAAAAGCGTGAAACCCAGGGTCACAAACTCATATCAATCCAACCAAATATATATATATATATATATATATATATATATATATATATATATATATATATATATATATATATATGCCCTTTTCAGGTTTATATATATATATATATATATATAAACCTGAAAAGGGAGCTAGTGCAAAGAAGGCTAATGCGTAGTAGAATGTTTGCAGATTTCCCTGCAGCGTTTCTACTTTAATTTTTAACGGCACTTTTTACTCTGCGTGGTGTCTTTTGGAGATATTCAACTATTTTGAATATTTTTTAGAACAGACTGAGTTGTCTTAATGAATCTTAGCAACTGATTGGCAAAAAAGTCATACTGCGCATGCTTCAGAGATCGATTCGCGCAAATGCTCTCCGTTAGCAATGTGCCGGCATTATTGGCCGAACTCCACTTTCAATTACAATATACAGCGTGCGATGGATAAATTGTCGTCTAAATTTAACAGAAATGAAAATAATACTAACATCTCATTTTAACAGATATATTTGGCTAAAATTACCCAAAAATATCTTGAAAAAATACAGAGACAATGTATTCAATAAAATCAATATTAGCTTCAAGCACGGCTTCCAGACGAATTCGGAATCCCCTGCAACACTTCTGGACTGTCTCCTTGATTAATGTGTTGATTGCTGTCACAATCTTTCATTCAGTCCATCTTTTGTGTTGCAAAGAGTTTTGTTGGTCTTTGGCTGATCTGCACCTCACACCTCACACCCCACACATAATAATCAAGAAGGTTGCAATCCGGGATGTCAGGTGGACAGATGTAAGGAGTGATGTGATCGCAGAAAATTGTCTGACAGCCATGACTGAATTCTCCTGCTTGTGTGACATGTTGAAGCGTCCTCCAGCCAGATCGAGATTCTTCCAGCAGTCACACTCTTGACCCAGGGAAGCCCTACCTCCTCATGATACTTCATGTAGGCCTCCGTGTTCAGTATGAGGTCATGTGGAAAGAGGAATGGAGGCATTACGTCCACTCCAAAAACCTTCATAATCTCCAACACTTTCCGAATCTTCTGAACTATCCTCAGATTGACACCCACGCACTCTGAAATATTCCTATTGAAGCTTCCGGTGCGTATTCTAGGCAGTACATAATGACTATATTTCTGAGATGAGGTATTATGTACATTATTTACATTATTCTGACTATTGTCCTCATCTTTGTCGCCATATTTATTACAACGTTGCGGCCGTTGTACGCTCCAGCCTTCTTCAGGTGGTTGGAATGACGAACTGAACCCTTTATTTCGCTCACTGGGGTATACTTTTCTAGTTCCGCGTGCCATATTTAACGGATGTCAGGTATCAGTTATCTCCTTTTAATTTCCCTCTGAAAGTTCTCCACTGCCTTAAACGGGTATTGAACTCACACTCTTTCGTTCCTGTCACTGGGACTAACTAACGCCTTTATCCACCGTGCCATGTGTCGCTGTAATAAATATGGCGACAAAGATGAGGACAATAGTCCGAATAATGTAAATAATGAAGTACAGTATGACGTTTCCAAATTTTTGGCGGAGTGAATTGCGTCATGACGCCCTTGTTGTCAAAGACGGTACCAGACTGTCCCTACTATACTATGCAGTCGAGAAAATAAAACAAAAACAACGTGCATGCAGGAATAATATATAAAACACCGACCATTTAACCATTGAACTCTATAGATATAATTAAGTATGAAATTTTCCCATTCGTTCATGGAAAATATTAAAAGAACTATACATACATTCGGTGATCTTCGAATAAGTGAAGACCAGGAGAGAAAAAACAGGGTTTTGTATTTCACAGGCATGGCAAGAAAATCTGTGTAAAGCGTACGATGTTAATGATGGTCAACGGTATTCTAGCTGTGACAAATAAAAAAAGTCAGCGAATCTCGTGGTAGAATCAGAAGATCTGAAGATTCTACTGACTATATCGAAAGTATCCAGCCATTTTGAATATCTCGATTAATCATTCTACACATTTTGCTGATTTTAAATTGATGAATCATTTCCGGATATAGTTTCTCTCATACGTATTCTTCACAATCACTTTCAGTCTTCATTTAAATATACTCGCGATTTTGACTTTCTTATTTGAATAAGAAAAGGAAAATATATTTTTTGCCAGCTGGAGATCTTCCATAAAATCATATTTGTTATTCTATTATCTTTCTGGAAACTCATGAAATTTATTATATATATATATATATATATATATATATATATATATATATATATATATATATATATATATATATATAATGTGTGTGTGTGTGCGTGTACGGGTAAAAAATTACTGATAGAGAACAATTGATCGAACATCAAAATTACTATGGTAACTGCCAAATATTTGCCTGGCTAATTCTTTGCCTTTAATAGCGTTTTAAGTCAATTTTAAAGTACGATATATATCAATTTGTGAAGGGCTACACATATAAACAGATACACGGACAACAAGAGGCAAGCAGACACACAGCGACGTCTACTTTTATGTGGAAAATTTTATATATATATATATACATATGTGTGTGTGTGTGTGTGTGTGTGGGGGGGGGGGGGTGTGCGCGCGTGTGTGTGCGCGTGCGTCTGTGCATGTGACGTTGAAAAATACTGAGAATCTATCTGGGACATCTACTCAAAATTTCAAAACCTGCGACCATTAATTCTTAATTAAAATGATTAAAATAAGAAAAATACACTATATATATATATATATATATATATATATATATATATATATATATATATATATATATATATATATATATATATATATAAATTCCTTATCATCCTTGATAATGGCTAAAAGAATATCCGAAAGCACACTTATATGCAGAATATCGTACGATCTTAAGAAGAATTAAATAGAAAGCTTAATAGTAGTTCCTTCTGCATCATATTTAATGAAATATATATATATATATATATATATATATATATATATATATATATATATATATATATATATATATATATATATATATATCCCTATTGATCATATTGACGTTGTTAACATCAGCGTTGCTAATGCTAAAAATCCAAGAAGACAATTCGTCTCTCTTTTTGTTACATGACGTTGAATGACTATATTGCATCATTTGCTCTTTCTGCTGCAAGGAAATCGGTTCATTATAGTGCTAAACAATTTTTCTCGCTATAATCTATCTCCCAAAAATTATGTCTTCTAATGTATAGGACCCTGGAAGTGCGCATTCTGATAGTCAACGATGGATTCCAAAAGATAAGCAGCGTATTAAGAAACATAAAATCGTTGTTAGAAACTAAGAAAAGAATACTGAACTGTTCCGTCATATCCGTCCTTCTATATGGCCATGAATGCTGGGCAATCGCCGCAAAAATAATGTAGTGACTTGAAGCAACAGGCATATTGTTCTACTGGATGCTGCTGCGAAGAACCTTAACCGAACCTTTAAGCAACACGATGTTTTAGATGCATTCCAAAAAAGTAAGCAAATTATTAAGAAACAGAAAACGTCGGGAGAAACAAAGAAAAGAGTACTAACACTTAACACCATATCACTCCTCCTGTGTGGCACTGAATGCTTGTCAGATTCCTCAGAGATTAAGAGGAGACATGTGGCAACATACATGCAAGGATGCTGAGGATGACATGGACCAATGATTTGAACATAGATGAAGTTTAAAGAAAATTGAATCGAAAAAGAAACTTATAGTTAACATCTGGAAGAGACCGGTTTTCTGGCACATAATGAGGAAAGAGTGATTAGAAAATCGGATACTCATAGGAAGGAGGAAAGGCAAGAGTGACAGAGGAAAACAATGCATAATTTACATAGTGAGCTTTGAGTAAATGGATGTCGGATGAAGGCTTACGAGAAATAACAAAAACGACAGAGTTTATTAAGAGCTGTGAAGGTTAGGAGATTGTGGAGAGCCATAATCGTCTACATCCTGAATGTACACGAAAGATAGTAGAAGATTTCGTCTCTCTATCGAATAATGCCGCCATTTTAGGTCTGTTACTTCTGTTATCTATCTAGAGATTCTTGAAAAAATACAAAGAGTAATCGGCAACTTTATCCTTCCTGCTCTGTCACCTCGGCGTCATTCCATTTCCGACCTCTGTAACGTAGCTTCCCTTTGAGTATTCTCGAAATATTTTCGTTGTAATTCTTCTTAAGATTTATCCTCTTTAGTTCATCAGCTTCAGGAATTTCTGTACAATATTAGACTGGTAATATTACTTTGCAGCCTCTCTCCCACAGATATAACGCCCTGAGTTTTTACTTATTCTATCGATATTTCCTGGAGAACTATTGTGATGAGCTTTATTCTTTAGTTCTACCTGGTCAGACATCTGCAACTTGGAAACACTATAGCAAGGAATTGATTCATCCTCATTTTTCCTGTATTTCAAATGTAAGTAGAAACTTTTACTCCGAGTATGCATATTTTACTTAACACTAGAAACTTAACGACATTATTTCAAAGATCAATGGTTATCTATCGTATTTATCACCGTAAATTTCAGTATAATCATTCTACTCATTCATCCTTAAGATTTTAACGGAAACCTCCACATTTCGTGGTTCAGGAGCCTTGGACGTAGTTTTCTAGTATAACAATGCTACTAATGTATTTTAGTATAAAGATTCTGATAATGATTTCTAGAATAAAAATGCTACTCATCTTTTCGTACATAAAAATGCTACTATTGCTTTCTAGTATAAAAATGCTAATAATGTTTTCTAGTATAAAAATTCTAATAGTGTTTTCTAGAATAAAATGCTACTAATGTTTTCTAGTATAAAACTGCAATTAATTATTTCTAGTATAAAAATGCTAATAATGTTTTCTAGTATAAAAATGCTACTAATGATTTCTAGAATAAAAATGCTACTAATCTTTTCCAGTATAAAAATGCTAATAATGTTCTAGAATAAAAATGCTACTGATATTTTTTTAGTATAAAAAATCTACTAATGTTTTCGAGTATAAAAGTGCTACTAATAATAATGATGATAGTAATATATTCATAATGTTTTCCCGTGAAATGTTATATTAATCATATTTTTTTAGGAGGAAAATGATGCTATTAATGCTAAGGCTGGTGGGGATAACGGAAAGAAAGCAGTCACTAACACCTTTGCTTTATACAGAATTAAAAGCACTCGTGCACTCGAATTTTCTTTCTGCTTCAATTGATAAAGAAATGAAAAAAAGAAAGTCAGAATTATACAAATTTTCGCGCACTTCCTTTTCCTTCCTTTATATATAAAAAAATGTTGATAAGAAAAACCAATTCGATCTCCCGGAAAGTAATTCCATTCTTGTTTTTTTTTATCATCTTATGTATTCATTCTCATTCATACTCCCAACACCATCTACTATCTCCTCCCCATCTCTTTTGAGACGAAGCTCACTCACCATTCCAATTTATCTTAACACTACGCCAAGACCTGGACGCGGCCATCTTTGTAATCTATTCGCACCAAAACGAAGGCGTCTAAATTAGCCGTTGGGCCTGCCGTCACTGTGAACCGTGTGATGCATTTTACATAAAACAAGTCAGTCGACTTCCTAAGGAAACAGCAAGATATATGTATATTGTTGCTGCCAAAATAATAGTTCCACTGAAATATGACACCAAGTCATAAGTAAATAAAAGAGGATATATTGATATATTTCTTAAAGTTTCAATCACAATTTCAATATAGATATCAATTCATGACATTGAAACATTAAAAATGACGATAATTTTCAAAATAGCTAGACTCGTATATAAAAGTGTGAAAAAGCTTTGTCTGTTTCAGATAATACGAATCAAAATATAATTAATAAAAATCTCTTTGAGTTTATTAATTTGTCGATATGATATCGTCAGAACAGAATATATTACTTTGGTTGGAAATATTGATTAATTGAATATTTTGGGTGTCATTTTCAAACATTCCACTAGTGTCCTATTTCATATTTTGAGGAGAAACATAGTTCACAATTCAATGACTCAATGATTCATTCGGTAAAAATATGAATAATTTATTGTAATAAATGTTCATACTACTACTACTACTACAACAACAACAACAACAACAACAACAACAACAACAACAATAACAATAATAATAATAATAATAATATTTGATTTGCACAATTAGGTATGAAAATGATATGGTATGATGTGTTTCCGAGAATTACATCAAAATGAATACTTTCATGAAATGTTCAACATTAATTTTCCTGAGAAATGATTGTAATTCAATAAATCTCAAAGTGAAGATATTCAACATCTATGACAACACATTTATTTCTTACTGTTATTATTATCATTATTATTATTATCATCATCATCATCATCATCATTATTATTATTATTATTATTATTATTATCATTATTATTATCATTATTATTATTATTATTATTATTATCATTATTATTATTATTATTATTATTATTATTATCATTATTATTATTATTATCATTATCATTATTATTAATATTATTATTATTATTATTATTATCATTATTATTATTATTATCATTATCATTATTATTAATATTATTATTATTAATACACAAATTATTCAATAAATGTTCCAATATATCATTCATTTGCTTGACATTGTTCTGATATAATAAAACTTTATATCATATTCACTCGCACATTTGTGTTCATCTGTATATATACATGTGTGTATGCTTGTGTGCGCGCGCGTGTGTCGTCATGTGTGTGAACATACATACATATAGGTGTGTGTATATACATAAATTGCACACACACACAGAGGGTGCGTGTGCGTGTGTGTATGTGTGTGCTTATGCTTTTACGTAAGGTTTACTTTTATGCATTATTTTGAATTAGGGATAATTTTCTTTATTCAAACTTTTCGATCTCTAGGCCACTTGATATTAATCCCGATGTTACAGTAATTTAAAATCATACAACTTCCTCTACTACATATTATGTTTAGAGTAAGAAATAAATTGTCAGATTAAAAAAAATGTCATTAATTTCATAAAAAATACAAGTATCTGTGTATTATATTCTTTTATCTTTGCAGCAGTCAGCTTTGACCAAAAAGTAGTGTATCTCTAGCATATCAGGAAAATAAGTACTCAAGCCTCACTTTCTCCCTCGTGATAAAGTTCAAAATATTTTACAAGGACTTGTAGTTAAAGAATGTATTTTCCTCTGTGCAATTTTTCTTCAGATGTAACGTCGAACAGCTATCGCTACTGAACTGGTATTTCAATGTCAAATATTAAGAACCCGATTGAATATTTCTACCCGTTCAGACGTTTTCATCTAGAACACGCCGTCTTACATTCATGAAATCGAAACACCCTCATTTCCCCTGTATTACAATATTGAAGGGGAATTTCGAATAAAGCCATTTTTGCCAAGTCGTTCTTCTTTGTTATTGACTCTCAAATATAGGCTTCATTGAATACTTCAATTTCGATCACTTCATATTAAATACCGGAGAATATCTATCCTCCATATCCTTATAAACTTAAGTTCACATCGCATGCCGCAATAAATAAGCCTCTAAATCTACCTATATCTTAGTTGAACTCTATTATAAATATATATGTATATTGCAAGGAATATTGGGTCACTGTGTTGTGCCAGAATGTTTTTCTTGTCAAAGTTCATCTTGCCCATTTACATATCTACCATTCGACTGTGCATTGAACACAGCAGCCATATCTGGTCTGGAGGTCCTGTTATTAATCTCGAGGTTCTTGACAAAATCTAAAGAATGATCTGGAGTATAATCGATCCTAACTTGTCATCTCGACTTCAGTCACTTTCTCATGGAAATGACGTGTCTTCCCTCTGTCTTTTCTACAAATATTTTCACAGGAAATGTTCTGACGAACTTTTTATCCTGGTGTCCCTGTTGCCGGTATTTAAGCGTGACAGCAGATTGTCATCTAGGTCCCACTCGTTTAGTTTTGCAATGAATTCTTTTCTTACACTACCCTCCCGTTTACTTGTTTCTACACTCTTCAAAAATTTAAATGCAACGTCAATAACCATCTTCTGTGTTCTTGAATCCCATTCATCTTGTACCCCTTCTCCAATCCTCCATATATTCAGACGTTTCTCTTACTTTCCCTCTCTGTAACCCCCTCCGTACAAGTGGGATTATTCTGTGTTTTGGGTGAAATAATTGAAGAAAAATGTATTCTACAGACGTCGTAAAACTACAATGTTTAAATCAGAAAGCATACAATAGAAATGTATATTTTCTTTGAATTAATGTTCTATCTATCTATCTATCTATCTATCTATCTATCTATCTATACATATATGTGTGTGTGTGTGTCTGTCTGTGTGTGTATGTGTGTGTGTGTGTGTGTGTGTGTGTGTGTGTGTGTGTGTGTGTGTGTGTGCCTTTGTATCTGTATCTGTCTCTCTGTGTGATACATTTCGAGATCCATCCAACCGATTTTGAGCAAACTTGTCACATACATTCTACAGTGTCTCAGCGTAAAAAATCGATATATTTTTAAATCAATAATTGATAAAGCCCATCAAAATTAATAAATTCACCTTTTTCCCGCTGGTTTCGTTCAAACTCGGTATGTAGAGTTACTTACAACATGACGAGCTCAACGATACCTCATTTTTTTTTAATTCTCCGCCACTGCATTTAGCGAAAAACCGTGAAAAACGAAAAATCGATGTCAACACAAATCGATTTCAAACCAATTTTAAACTAATCACTCCCTCAGTTGCCAAGCAATTTTATACAAACTTCACCCATCTGTAGCCAACAATAAGTTGATTGTTTACCAGTCATTTAACTTGATATTTGAGTCCACTCATATAATGAAACCCTCGTAAATAGCGAAAAATGCCAATTTTGACTGATTTCCTTCTTATTTTCATTGATCTTTCAACCAATTTTTATCAAACTTAACAATTGCTTTATAAATGCATCCTCTATTTCATCTAGCACACTGACAAAATGAATTTCAAAAACTCCAAAATAATTGTGGTCTGAAGTAAGTCGTCATGTTACCTGTTTTACCTCTTCATGTCCTCGGCTAACTTCCTTTGAATAAATACAGACTACTTCTGTTATATCAGTAGCTGCATTTATTGAAAATGTTATTTAATAAAAGTACTTTAAAATAATTGAAGATGATAGAAACTTAGTTTTAAACATGGTGCTGTTTTTGCCTCATTCTAACTGAACACTTTTTTCTGATCGACCCCGTGGGTGCGGCTTCTAGTGTAGAATATTTTCCAAATTTCTTTTTTATTTTTGAAAGTTATGTTTGTCTTATCCAGTCACCAAACTTCCTGAAGCTTACATTTCACATTCGTTCATTTTACTATATAACTTTCACATTTATTGTATATGTTTTCTTTTAAACTTTCTTTAACAGCATGTTTCTATTATTCTGCGTGATATAAACAGGACAGAATAAACAACAAATTCTACGGACGCCATTTCGCATTCCGGCTTCAGGGTATTTATACCAAACACCAAAGAACATGGATCCGTAATGTGTTGTCGCTACTGACGTAGAAAAGCTTCTAAATAACTATTCATATATATATATATATATATATATATATATATATATATATATATATATATATATATATATATATATATATATATATATATATATATGGAATACGCTGCGATCGGAATACAATTCATTTTGTTGTTACTTCTGTGTTCATTTGGAGAATCATCTCTTGTCTCTCTTCTTTGTGGATTGGCCCTTCATTTTGTGTGTAATCCTGGTGATCCACAACTTCTTATGCGTTGCATCTACTAGTAATCTTTTAATTTTTCCCCATCCTTCTCATTGCTTTTGCCTAACATCCATTTACGCAATTTCTCTCTGTCCTTGTAAGCCTGAAATTATCCGAAACTTTCTCTTTCATATTAGATCTATCTTTCTATGTCTACGTATAAACGTCATTTTGGTTTACTGTTTCATAAAATGTCCTCGTTACTCACATATTCCGTTCATATTATTCCCCAGATCCGTCTGGAGAACATTTCTATTTGCTTCAAGTGTCTTTTTAATCTGTGAGGAAATTGTCGGGCATTCAGGGCTATATAGAATGACCGATATTACATAACATTTCAACACTTTTCCTTTGTTTCTAATGAAATTGTCCTTCGTTTTAATATTTTACGTAATATTTGGAAAGTATCTTTCTTTATTCCAATACGCTTTCGGATTTCGGTGTAATATTTTCCATCTTGCGTTAAAAGACTTACCAGATATTTAAACTTTCAGACTTGTTTCATTATACCAATACAATTCTTAGGTAACATTTTTCGGTATTCCTCGGCAGTCATGCATATTGCCTTCTTGAAAATGATGCTTTTTTTATTTATTCTAATTTGCTTTTACTATTTCGTCTAAGAATTCTTGTAACTTCCTTTCTATGCATACAATCAACTCTTTCTGTGTGCCTATATAATGTTAAGATTGGTAGGACTTCTAGTTTTCTCAGATATCATTCCTATTATGTGATGAATAGATCTTGCGAGAAGACATACTTTTCATACGTCTGTTTCTATTTTTATGTATTTACTGATGTCATTTTGAAAAAATACAATTCCAAATATAATAATACACTACATTGCGTCGATACTGAATTTTGTATCAGATAAATACTAGAGAAAAAAAATTTAAAAGCAGTAATGAAAATAAAGATTAACCCTACTCCATTCATAAACAACGGATGTACTCTCTATAAGGCTATTCCCTTGAACATCTATTGGGATCTCAAAACACACGACGCCACTAACCGGGATCGACTTTCAATCCCTTTGCCTAAGCCGTAACGTAGCTTCTCCTTGTTCTTCTACAAATATTTTCATGGTGACTGTTCCGATGAATTTTTTAAATTTTAAGTAATAGAATTTACCAATGTAAAAGTAGTCCCTAATCAATCTCATAAATAAAATTCAAACTGATAAAGATATCATCTTAATAATCACTTACTACTAGATGTAAACTTATATTTGAGAAAAGATTTCTAGTGTTTTAATGTAAACTCTACATACCTCTTAATCGACTATTTCACATTAAATCACCAAAATGTCCGTAATAAGGTTTTTAAAAAAACTTTAACATATAATTAAATGGCTTAGACTGTTTAAACTGAAAAATTTACGAAATCTCAAAGTAAAAAAAAAAACAAAAAAAAAACGGATATTCCAATAGAAGTTAATGACACTTGTTTACAACCTCTTTCTCTTTTTTTCTCTCTTTTTCTTTTTCTCTTTTTTCAATATAGATTTCTCTCCATCCTACTTCCTAATCAAGATATAACTTCCGTTAACAGATTTAAAGTGTCAATGTCTAGATTTCAGCGAATATTTAAATTTGAAACAATAGAAATGTTACATCTAACTCAACGCTGTCTCTCTACCTCCCTACACTGCCCCACTTCGTGAGTTTCCTTATTATTGCCCGTCATAAATGTGTAAATATATTTTCATTTTTTCATTTCAACATTTGGAAATAAATCTGATGATCCACTGTCCTTTGGAAGGGCTGTGGTGAAATAATTTATTATATGGAACCTTAAAGTGGTCTGTTTTTATTTAAATATATATATATATATATATATATATATATATATATATATATATATATATATATATATATATATATATATATATATATATATATATATATATATATATTAAAATGAAATCCTAAAGCAAATATTAAAATGAGGCAGAGGAAAAAAGAAAGGAAAGAAGAAAAACAGAAAAAAGGAAAGAGTAAAGAGAATAGTGAAAAGACAAGAGAAAATTTAATTTATAAATAGTGTTTTAGTAAATACATTGAGTTCTATTTGTGGATCATTTTTACTATTTTATATTATTAGTATTCACTTGGATTATATAACAACGGATTTTACCTATATATATATATATATATATATATATATATATATATATATATATATATATATATATATATATATGGACAAATAGATAGAGAGAGAGCGAGAGATTTTGTAAAAAAATATGGTAGGAAAAAAGATATACGAATACATTGGAGTTTACTTTAGCTGAATAGCTCTTAAGGATTTGTCGATGATTTTTACGGCAAAAGGTGTCACGATTGCTAAACGCCATATCTGATAGCCTAAAAGAAAGAAAGTCAATTAGCTTAATGTTTAGATATTAAACATTTTGTGGGATGGACAATTATCTCATGCTGTTAAACGATTTCGAAAATTTTGCTCTTACTCCTAGTACTTGCATGCATATTTTACACACACACGTGCAAATATATATATATATATATATATATATATATATATATATATATATATATATATATATATATATATATATATATATATATATATATATATATATTACACTAGTAATATTCGGTTGAAAAAACCTCGGATAGCACAACTTATAGGTCTATCAAAACAAATTGGTACAGGAGGGGGAAATGGAAAAAAGAAAGAACTAGAACATCTGAACAGGGCGAACAGTGACTTAAGTTTTTAGTCCAAATAAAAAAAAAGAATAAAGTTAAAACGTTGAGGTGAAACCTAGTTAGGTTGTTCTTGGCTCTTTAGGATTTATTTCACAAACACACACACACATATATATATATATATATATATAAGTGAACACTGACATCAACACTCAGAGGTTACAGGCTGTTTCATGCTAGACGCAATCGTCAGGCCGCATGCTAGATTGCATCTAACATGAAACAGCCTGTCCCCTCTGAGTGTTGACTTCAACTTTTATATTTGCATACGGTCTATATCTGAAATTGAGCAATTTATCCAATAAATATTGCACACCTTAAAATAATATTTCCTCATATATATATATATATATATATATATATATATATATATATATATATATATATATATATATATATATATATATATATATACATACCTTCTTTGGTAAGCCACCCGGTTCAGGAAATGTTGTATTGCAGTTGATAAGTAATTACAACAATCAAATAATGTTTTCATTCTTTTGTCGCCGAACGGTTTATACACTGCGATTCTAATTGTATTGATCGCACGCAATAGCAGGTTTATTACTAAATTTATTTACAATAGTACTGGGTAATCGGCGTGGGAGTTGAAACTCGAGTGCGGATGTTCAAGTTCTAACCGAATTGGTTGCATTTACTTTCGCCCAACTGCCCCTGGGTAAGACAAGAATATATGTTTTACTCTCACCCCATGTCAGATTCAAATCATAAATTAAACCGATCTTCTTAGCCTTGATTGGTGTATAGTCTAATATATTGAACAACTTTTAATTCTAAACCGTTATTGCCTGACATTTTCTCTAGAATAATGTTTCATTTGTAGGGAATCTTTATTAGATGAATTAATTTACAGCTATTATCCCTTTCTAAGTAACAAGTACGAAATATTGTCGAATATTATTAAGCGTTGGAAAAGCTTCATCTAGTTCAACGTAAAACAATTTTAGGAGTAAACCTTCAGTTTCTTTAACTATGAACATCTAATTAATTTCTTGGTATGTTTTCCTGCGAACGTCTTTGAATTATTTTAGCCTGCTTCTTAAATTTAGATTCCAAACATTTTCAAAATTCGAGCAAATGATCGATTTCATAGCAATTTCGTTAATCAGATAAATATAATTGGTATTCAATATTAAAAAAATAAACATCGGACGCACTTGAATTTGATCAGCCGTTTAAGTGAGTAGCAGCTGCTGCTGTTATAAATATGTCAGTGACGTTATTTATTGATCCTAAAACCCGATGAAATTGCTCCTTTCATGTGACCTTGAGCTTGATTTTGATGACTGATTAATCGATTTGCATTCGACTATCGATATCCACATTTTATCAAAGCTTATTCCTTTTATAAATTTTAATCTGGAAATTTTTTTTTTAAATTTTCTATTTATATATTAAATGTAAAAATATTGGCCGATTCCTTATAGAGAAAAATGTGGTTTTCTCTGATCGATTAGCCAGTGCCACTGTCTCTTGAAATTTATAACATATTCTCATTAAAAGAAATTATCCCGAATATAGTTTTCTAAACACCCATAAATGTTATCACTATTTACAGGATAATTATTTTGTCTGAACATTCATAATGTCATCATTTACTCTTCAAGTCACATGTGCTTTCCATTTTAATCGTTTCTGCTGTTAAAATTCCCCAATTGATATGGTTTCTTTCGTTTGGTGAGGTTCTGTGTGATACGTTTGAACCTTCCACGAGATCTGAAGAAATATGTGGTCTCTCTCTAATTCCCGCAGATTTCATACACTTGTGGTTATTTTCAACAGGACTCGTGCGTACAATCCTCGCATCCGAGTTTGTGGCGGTAAGTCGGTGTCATTGTGGGCCGGCGTAGTGATTTGTGACAATTGCTCGCTTATAACGATTTTTTCTAGCCACATTAATATACGTTACAAATTAAACTAAGCACAATTGACTTTTAAAGAATTAAATTTTTCATGGATTTTGATCTCATTCTAGGATCTTTTTACCGTCCAAATCAGTGAATTTATTTTGCTCATGTTAAGCCTCGAAAAGAACACTATATAATAGTTTTTTATCCATAATGTTGAATGTGTTAAAGTTATTCTATTTTTGAAGACGAAGATCTCAAGTTTATGTTATAAATTACCACAAAACATCGTTGATTTATTTAAAATGCAATGACATTTTATGACGTGTCTGAAATATGTATAAAGATATATTGGATTTCTATCAATTTTTCTACTTGGTTTGTTCAGTTACACAGAATATGATCCATTATTATGCATAATTCGTTTACAATTAAATTTGTATTTTATATGGATATTACGTAAATGAAAAGTGTGATATAGTAGACTATGGGCCCTGTAACATAAATGCGGTTTGTGGGGGTCGGGGTGGGGAATGAGACCCTTGCATCGGCTTTGATTTTCAGTATCGATCTGAGGAAACGGGCGTATATAACAGATATTTTCATATGTGTGAACGGGTTTGGTGCCATGCAGGGAATTCATATTAAAGTCGATCTAATGAGGTAATTTTTTGCCAATGTTTTGTTTTTGTAGCCATATGCAGTATTAGGCAAAAGTAACCTTAGAGGAAACTATTCTATATTTAATGATGAATCACTTTATTTGTAGGATTATATTTAAGCAATTACAGCGTGAGTTTAATTTTCTAATGAAAGAGAAGAAAGCATAATGACAGGAGGGCAGGGCAAATATCAAGGTCGTATCAAATCATCTGAATATACGTAAAGGCAGGCAATTATTACAAAATAAATGAAAGACAGAAATATATTGATGATCATAAATATTATAAAGATGAAATACTCCAACATGAGACAACATGGGACTGCATATAGCGAATAAATGATGAAATAAATTCCAGAAAAGAAGTGGCGATATCTTTCAATTCTTAAAAAAATACACCTTAACATGATATATTTTGGCTTTCTTTTGAATTACAAGATAAACTTACAGGAACTGCATTTTTTTTTTACACAAAAAATATAAGCACTTACGTTAACTATAAAAAGTTTATCTTGCAACAAAATCATATTATCTTTTTGTCAATAAAAAAAAACACATTTTCTTTAAAATTCTTGGCATTCTTTTCAAGGATTTTTGAAAATGGTAAATAACTGATCAACCCAAGCATTCTTCAAACACTTAAATATCCCTATCACACTTTGGCTATTCAGTTTTGACTCCGTTCTCCAATTCATCCAATACTAATTCAACAGGTGAAAGGTCAGGCTAATGAAGCCGTTAAAAAAAAAACAAACAAAAAACAACAACAACAGCACCGCAATTTACTGAAACTCGTAAAATAAATATATGCAATAAACAAAGACATTATTTCATTAGATTTAAAAAAAAATTCTTTTAATAATATGATATATTATTGACGCTATTTCCTTAAGAATAAAATTCGATGAATAATGGATTTTTAAATCAATTGTATTATTATTTTTAAAAAAATTCTTTGGAATACTTTATAAAGTTTTAAATGTTTTAAATTTCTCTATTAATTATTACAATGTTATTATTATAATATATATTATAATATATTATAATATAATATAATGATTATAATGTTATTATTATAATATATATTATAATATATTATAATATAATATAATGATTATAATGTTTTTATTTTAATATATATTATAATATATTATAATATAATATAATGATTATAATGTTATTATTATAATATATTTTTATAATATATTATAATATAATATAATGATTTTATGTTTTTATTATAATATATATTATAATATATTATAATATAATATAATGATTATAATGTTTTTATTATAATATATATTATAAAATATTATAATATAATATAATGATTATAAGGTTATTAAGCAAAATCTATAATTATTTACTATAAATAGAAACGTTTCATAAAATTACCCGACTCACAATATTAAAAAAAAAATTATGTGTATAAACATGACAAAATTTGTAAATACGGACGTCTATACGCGATATTATCAGAAAATTAATGCAGTAACTATAGTAAATTTAAAGCCAAACTGCCTATAATTCAATAAAATATGAGATTACGGACAATATTTTCCTCAGTGTTTAAGATAACAGGGTAGTAAAAATTATATAAATATGCGCTCACATTATATTCCTCAAATATTTTTTCAGCTATTTCTCCTGTAGAAAGAAATGTTGTCAATAAAACTGTCAGTTTGTAAACAAAGCTTTCAACATCTTCGAAAAACAATTATTACAATGAATTTCTGTGATATTTTATGCTAATATTTGTTTTAAATCAGAATATATAACATTTAAAACAGGTAGTAGTCTTCAAATAAATTTTCAGAAAATTATATTGTATTTTTTAATTATAGATAAGTACATTGTGCTTACAGATTGTAAAAATTCGCTTAAGTGAGCGATTTGAGCGATTAAAAATACGACTTCCGTTCAATTTAAATTAGTTTTTAAATGCAACATAGTATTTTACTCATTAGAAATATTAAATTTAATCAGCTAGCTTGAAATTAGAACTAATATAATAACTTTGAAGAAAGATTGTTCATTTCTGAAAATTAATTCTAAAAAATTAGGTATCGCGTTTCTTTGGAGGTACATAATTTAACGTGTTGTTTTAAAAATAATCCCTTTTGAGTTCATATAATATTTTATATAAATCCTTTGAGGTTTCTCTGATGAATTTCTTCTGGCACTTATAGGTAATCGATTAAACTTCTCCTTCAAGTTTTACCTTATTATTTTGTTTTAGACATACTGTGATAAATTTAATGATGCGTTTAGATACATGGAAACATTTTTTTATCAAAACCCGCCTACAGCAATATTTAAAACACACATAATTAAACTTGAAATTGTACAGTTTGTAATGTTCATATTATATGGCGATGAAATAGATTACATGACTTGTAATAATTATTCTTAAACAGTAGATGTTTCGAACGCTATTTTCGTTTTACAAAATGTAAACACCAAGTAAAATGAAGGAAACAGGTAGTTGGTAAAAAAGTGTCCATCGAATAAAATCCTTTTATTCTAACAGTATCGTCCGGAAAGAAATGTTTTACTTTTTTTGGGGGTGGGGGGGAGGAACGCTAAATACTGAGGGTACAATAAAAACATTTAAAAGCTACAAAATCTCCACTGTATGCCATAAATTTATTTGGCAAGATTACCGATGTGCCGGCGCATCACAATCGTTAATTTTCATAAACAGTATATATAAACACCCCTACACACACTCTCCCTCTTACACACACAAACACACACATACAAACACACACACACATATGTGTGTGTGTGTGTGTGTATGTGTATGTGTGGTGGGGTGCAATAAAGATGCATGGCACGTAACTGACTGATGTATGTCCACCGACCTCATCAGACATCCGGCGTGAGAGAATCCGTTTAGTCGGCGAATGCCCGACCCTCACTTAGATAGAATTGTGAATAATCGTAGCAGTGGTAATTGTAGAATTACCTGGCATACATACAGTTATTATTATGTCCGGAAGTATGAAACATTGATTTTGAGAGCCATTGGGGAAAGCAATCTATTTACACTGTGCCCACTACCAACATGTGGTCATTTAAATGAAAATATATCCAGTCTTTATTGCCATGCAAAAAAAGTTAATTTGTTGGCGGTAGTTTTCATCATTTTATAGGGGAATCGGCTAGATGTAACCGTCAGTTCTATGCAAACGGCTTCTTTTCCCGCAATTAAACCAATCATCCTTTCTTGCATAAATATGGAATATGGAATATTGCTGTCATATACGGCCTGGTCCCCCCGTTGTAAATCTCGAGATTCTTGACAAAATCCAGAAACGTATATGAAATGTGAAAGGTCCTGATCTGGCATGTAGTCTACAGTCGCTTTTTCACAGACGTGCCGTGGCGCCCCATTGTCGCTTCTATAAGTATTTTTACGGCAACTCTTCCGATAGACTGCATGAATTTAAGCGAACTAATAGTTTGGCATCTCAGTCCCAAACTTTCACTGTCGAAACGGTTAAATGTAACCGTTTCTTCTACTCAAATAGCTTCTTCTCTCACACTTCCCGTCTGCGGAATTCTCTTCCTCTTAAATGCTTCCATGAATAATAACTATAATCTTCAAATATTCAAGTTTAATGTCAATCAAAATCTTCTGATACATTTGATCTTGTTCCCCCGTCCGTCTCTTTATTCCCTCCCCAAACACGCTTCTTCACTCGTGTTCTCTACTCCCTGTAACCCCTTGCATGCTAGTGACACTCCCGCTTTGCTTGAGGGGAAATGCTTAAAAAAACAAAAACAAAATCATCCCGTTTATGGACCTCTGTTACGGTTTTTTGGGTTGCGTCAAGTTTGAACTTCAAAAGTGTAAATGTAATGTCAATCGTTATCTATTATTTATTGCTTTCATTCTTGTTTTTTTTTTTAGTGTTCTCTCTCCTGAATAGTATTTTTTATTCTCTAGCATTCAATAAGACTTTGCAATTTAGTGGCTTTATGGCATTACTTGAGGTGAAATGATACAAAGATATACACGAACTGACATCATCGCTAAATCAAATACACAGTTTGTATCACCGCAAACTTTGAAGAAGCGTCAATGAATAACAAGAAGCTGCATTTCGTTCAAATGTTGCAATTCAGATCGAACTCTGTGTCTATCATGTGACATATTTTTTATTCAAGTGTAACAATATATATATATATATATATATATATATATATATATATATATATATATATATATATATATATGTATGTATATATGTATGTATGGATTATATATTGGAATTTAAAGGCCAGTATCATAAAATAACTGGAATTATTTTCGGAGTAACTTTTTGTAATTACACTGAAAGATCTTTATTAATTTATTTGTTATTAGGATTTAATATTATACAAAAAACATATATCATTGATTATAGTCTGTCTATATTTCTGAGATGAGGTATTATGTACAGTATTTACATTAGTCGGACTATTGTCCTCATCTTTGTCGCCATTTTTGTCACAACGTTTCGGCCGTTGTACGTTCCGGCCTTCTTCAGGTGGTTGGTATTTCGAACTGAACCCTTTATTTCGATCACTGGGGTAGACTGTTCTAGTTCCACGAGCCATGTTTGATGGATGGCAGTTATCAGTTATCTCCTGCTAATTTTCCCTCTGAAAGTTCTCCACTGCCTTAACCGGGTATTGAACTCACACTCTTTGGGTCAGTCACTGGATTTAATCAAAGCCTTTATCCACTGTGCCATGTGTCCTCAAGGACACATGGCACAGTGGATAAAGGGTTCAGTTCGAAATTCGAAATAAAGGGTTCAGTTCGAAATTCCAATCACCTGAAGAAGGCCGGAGCGTACAACGGCCGAAACGTTGCGACAAATATGGCGACAAAGATGAGGACAATAGTCCGACTAATGTAAATACTGTATCATTGATTATATATAGAATTCAGTCTGATCTGAGTATAAAATCTATTTCTAATGTACTTTTTTCACCAATTTAGACACAGCAGTGAAATGCTTCTTGATGTAAGGAACATTTACTGGGAAAATATATATAGTACAATAAAAAATGCCTTTTTCATGTTACAATGTTAATTCATAATATGACTCCATAAACTACACTCTGTATATTTCTAATGCAGGTTGATCATACTTAATCTGAAATTCCGTGATCCTAAAACCTCCAAAATCCGAAAGTTTCCAGGTGTTGACATGACATGCCTCAAAAAGAAAATTTCAGTAGCCCATCCACGTAACCTACATAGGTGTCAAATATTTGTTAGCGATCAGCACAGTAGCACACGATTGGTGGATTATTTACCAGGTAATTTGTGCTCAGTGAAGATTTTATTCAAAATATCAAAAATGTCCTGCATTTATATATATTTTTATAAGTAGTGATCATGTTTTTGAACAAAATATTATTTTTAAGTGAAATCTTAATTTCACAACTTAAAATGCCGTGTGAATATTACATGACTGGCGTCATTACCTGTATCTCTATGTACACAGAATTTATTACCGTTTATATCAAACTACTTTCAGGTTACGTGAATGGGCTGTTTTAGGAAATTAAAAGCGATATCGTGTTCATGCTTGGATCATTCCCAAGCAGCCCAATTTTATAGATGCTATATAGAAATTATATACCCTGTATTCCAAAATTCTCAAAAAACTGAAAACCGATGCACTTCTGGTTCAAAGAATTTCGGATGGAGGATTCTCAACCTGTAATGATTGTCTACTGCTATGTATTACAAAATAAATTAACATCAACGGAATAAAGATTCTCAGTTGCGGGTTGCATGTGCGCGTGTGTAATTCCGAATTCAGATTGAACAGTTATCTCAAATATTGCCATTATTGCTATAGACACACGATGTCAGAGTTGAGTAATCTTTATGCAGATGTTAAATACCAACCAAGTGTGAATAGTGATCTAATGGAAGCTGACTTTTAAAAATGGCGTTGAAAAGACTATCATCTATTTCTCAGACTGGAAATAATTTAATCGACCCAGGAATGTCTGTGAATGACATAGGGCTTCCCAAGATTTTTCAATCCTTGCCACTCTTGAAGAGAAACGGGCCATTAATGATGTAAGGTTGGGTAATGGCCAAGAGAGGCAAGGATTAAAAAATCCTGGAAGCTCTAATCTTGCCCAATGCGTGTTAGTAGGGGCTTACAGCATTTGTTATTCAAAAAAGGTTAATTATCTAGGAACTGACTCAGCACAATGCTAGTTAATTTCGGTGATCAGACGAGAACAGGTTTTTTAACGCGATAAGGCTGTAAAAAAATACCTCAAGCAAGACGATAATGCCACTATGACGCAAGGTGTAAGGGTAGTGAAAAAACTTAGGAAAAGGGACCGTAAATCCAATCCTAAAAAGAAGAAAAGGTATAAAACTCTACTGCCGTTCAAACTGTTGGAAGGATGCGAAGCGGGCGAAAGAATAATCTATCTGATCATAATAATAGTTTTACTTTAAAATGAAAAATGTTGATTTTAAGAATCCGAATTCATAAAATATTAATGTTTGTAAAATATCTTAAGTAAGCATTTATTTAGATGATGGCACACAGATTAAATCATATATATGAAAAGCATTTAAAATGGATAACGATTGATAATATTCTAATATCATAATACGATAAAAGATGATAAATTGATCTCATTTACGCAGTGTAAAAATAAATAAAAATATAAATATATTTTAGAAAGTAGACTCACCTGTCCATCCAAAAAATCAGTTTTATTTTCTGAAAAAATAAAATTTAAATTGTTAGAATAATGCAACCTATACAAATAAAAAAACAAAATTACTAAATGTCGCAGATATTTTAAATCATGTTCTTTTACACATAGAATCCTGTTAGACGATGTGGTTTGGCTTAGTTTATTTTGCTTTACGGTTTATCAAATACAATGTGTTATTTAATGCCGACAAGATTTTAAGATGGGTTCGTATGAATATAATATATACTCTTTGTAAGAAATCAGTTTGTAGATCAAGTTTCATTGACGTATTTTTGTAAAGAGGATTTTTGTCGAGAGGGAAATGTAAAGCTGGTAAAATATTTTCACTAAAATGTATTGCTGGTAACGTTTTTTTCAAAAAGTATTTCTGTTAATATTATTTTAAGAAAAAATGTATTGCTGGTATTTTTACTGTAAAAATCTATATTTTTATGCTTTCATAGTGTTGTGACTCCAGTTTAGGGGATTAATTATTTACCCATAGCTGGGACCCTAACTGGTGCTACCACCACGCGTCAGGGTCGACCATGAAATAATAGCAATTAAGTGGTGGTTTCACTCTCGTCACCCCCCCACCCGATCACAGATTTTGCAGTCAGATGCAGTTTATTTTCATACCCTGGACGTGTTAGACTGCAAGGATTCCGTAAAACATTAGAGTAGTAAATATATCATAAGCTATAATAGCATTGTTATGTCTTGCGGAATACATTCTGAGCGATGCTATCTGTCTGCCTTGAGAGAATATTGTGTCATAATCTCATACGTGACCTATGAGTCATAGCAAAAGATGCAGGTAAAATGGTCGTTTCCCTGTAGTACTCCAGAAGGTAAATGACTTCAGGTGTATTCAGTACCTTTACAAGAGCCAGATCCGGCCGAAAATCGAGAAGTGTTGTCATATTTGGACGGGAGCTGCACAGCTAGAACTTTCCAGCCTCGATAGAATCCAAAAACGTCTTCGAGTCCTTGACGGAGACGAATTGTCTTTCACTCTCCAACCTCTCTCTGCCAGGCGGAATGTGGGAAGCCTTTCACTGGGGTAGACTGTTCTAGTTCCACGTGCCATGTTTAACGGATGTCCGTTATCATTTATCTCCTGTTAATTTTCCTCTCCAAGTTCTCCACTGCCTATTGAACTCACACTTTTCGGGTCTTGTCACTGGATTTAACCAACTAATTTATGCCCTGTCACGTATTCTTGGGGACTCCTCTCTATGATTTTCTGAGTATTATAAATTAGAACAGTTTACATCAGTGAGTGAAATAAAGAGTTCAGTTCGACATTCCAACCAACTGAAGAATGCTGGAGCGTACAATAGCCGAAACGTTGTAATAAATATGGCAGCAAGGATGAGAAAATAATGTAATAATGTAAATAGCATACGTAATACCTCATCTCAGAAATATAGATAGATACTAAAAAAAAGTTGTTGATTTAAAATATGTCAACCTTACATCATAAAAAACGAGCAACATGCATATTTATGGCATGTATTGCAACATTTTTAAAGTTGGTAAACTAAAATATTTAACGATGCTGCAGTGGCATACCTATTGACATTATTGTTGTAGAAGTCACCATGAGCTTACTCAATCATTAACTTAAAAATTAAGATTAATCAGAATACTAAATGAGGAAAACTGTGAAATGGTCATAGGTTAAAACGAGTTCTTATATATTTCATAGATCATAAAGGACATCACCAGGGTTATAACTTATCTTCACTTTACATCTAAATGTTGATAAACAATTTGTCACATTGTTCTAGAGATATACATTGATCCAGTTGATACCGTTATAGACGGCTCTCTATATAAGGGCTTAATTCCTTCTTCTGATTTTGAAGACATGTCTCTGTTATGTGGTATCGTCAGTCCAGTGGCAAGAAACTTCGTACAGAACAATGGTTCATACCGGGCTTAACAGCATAGGATAATTGTCCATCTCACAAAATGGTTAATATCTAAAGAACCACTAAACTGATTGAGTTTATTTTTGCAGTTTTTCAGATGAGACGGTTAGCAATCTTGATACCATTTAATGTAAGTAAAATCCTTTGAATTATTCAGCTAAAAAGCAGATTAAAATTGTTTTGTTTCAGACCCACTGTCTTCCCAATTGAGTAATGGAGAGAGGATAAATACTACTCAGGTCCTCAGTAATGGTACCAACATTCCTACAATGGCTTCCACCTTTAAAGTCTATTAAAGACTTATCAAGAGAACGGTGAATTTGTTATAAAAATGGGACTGTAGAGAGGAAAATTGGATCAGGAGGTTACATCAGGAAGAGAGACAATTTTGTTTCAACTTAGAGGTAAATACATAATTACTGTTCAAAGTAGTGTTCAATAGTGTTATAAAAACATCGGAGAATTCCAGTAAGATACCTTTGATCATTTCTAAGAGCTTAATATAAAAAGTGTACAATTTTGTTTTTAAACTATTTCAACAATTTTGCTATTATACACGGTATAATACAGATCAAAATATAAACATAAAATGGGCGTATTATATGAAGATGAGTTTGTATAATGAGAAATATTTATTAGAGATTACTGATTGAGATTGATGATTGATTTATTAGAGATTACTGATATGAATCCTAAATAAATATTTGTCTGTTTATTGTAGCTTTATTGATGTATCAATTTCGGCTATTTATTTAGTTCTATATCCTCATATACTCCCCCAACTTGCAGTTACATACACCTATTAACATTTCACACAATTCAAACAAGCCTATACCTACATGAATTTACGTAGTGTCAGGCGGTACAAATTCTTCTTAATAATCCGCCTGTTGCCCAAAGATCTCAAGACAGAAACGATGTATTCTGTTTGAATTGCGTCGTCTGTAAAAAGCCAACGGCTCCCCGATTACAATTCGTAGATTATTCTCAACTCCCCGAAGATTCTGTCCGACTGATAATTCTTCGATGATTTAGTTCCTTTCCCAAATGATTTCCTCTTAATTGTGATTTATTCAAAAAGAAGCAAGTCTCATATTAGAGGCACCTGCACGCAACAGACACAGTGGAGTCACGGTTGACTCGGATTGCATGGAAAATTAAGGCCGAATGGGAAACTGCGAAAGTGTCCAAAGAAAGTTAATATCATCGAGGTTACATTCATCAAACTTATGAAACAGACATTCGAGGAACGTAAAATGACTGGCAGTGTTGTCGACCAGGCCACCAGTGTCGGCTGACACCCGCCACGAGATGGTAAAAATAAAACTGATTGAGTCTCTGGTGTATGATATGTCTTTCAAATAACGTCTGCCCACACGGAATTCCAGACGCTCGTATCTTCTATTTTTCTCATGATCTCTCTCTGTTTCTCTCTCACACTTTATATATATATATATATATATATATATATATATATATATATATATACATATATATATATATATATATATATATATATATATATATATATATATATACACACACAAGTATAGGATTGGTGTATACAGAATAAATTTCCAATAACCAAAAAATACTATTCTTAAAAGAGTACTCAATAAACAGTAGATCAAATATAATTATTTATTCGAAAATTATAAAATAAATATGTTGTAAAATCAATAAAAAACACGTCATTTGTTTCAACACTTCTAGTGTCTTATTAAGTAATGGTGTTGAATGCAGAATAAAGGCTTTTAAAAGGTTCAAATCAATCAAACACCCCTTGCTAGGGAAAACACTGTTACATAAGATGAAATGACCAATCAAAATACAAGTATATGAGAATTCAAAAAAATTGACAGAGAAATTTGGTTATAATAAGTATTTAATGGTTGAATGTTGTTAGGGTTAGACGAAAATAGAATTCATTCTAAATAATTTATATTAAATTATACTATAAAATTAAAAATTACCAATTTTAAATTTCATATTTAATCTTTATTAAGTTTAAAAAATATAAAATTATTTAAAGAAGAGACTGAGGAAAGGATATATTTGTTTTGTTATTTTTCATTGAAAGGCCAAGAATTACGTTGGAATAAACGTTTCAATCTAATGTTGCTCTGAGCTCCGTTTCTACTTAGATACATTTGAAGTGAAGTTATGGGCAGGGGAATGTGTAATCTTGCAAATGGCAATACATACACTATCAGATTATAATATACAAACACGTAGACGTATTTAGATATATAAACAAGCAAAAAAGCGACCAGATAGGAAATAGGTGTCCTCCACCCATAAAAAAACAAACAAGAACGACAACATATTCATACAATGAAAGGCACATATAAGCGATTAGCACACATACATTGATAAAGATACGCGCATATATCCACCAAGAAATATTCAAAATTGAAAGTGTTAGCAAACGAATTCTAGCATACTATTAAAATATAACTTATACGGGCAAAGATATATCGATAAAAAATGGATGAATTGATAAAATTTAATATGGGTAGTATAGAAAAACAAATATTCATGAATAATGTAAGGAAAACACCTATTTCCTGTCTAGTCGCTTTTTTGCGTGTTTATATATCTAAATATGTGTTTGTTTATTATAATCTCTCTTTTTCTCTCTTTATATACATCCACACACACACAAACACACACACACAAAAAAAATAAATATATATATATATAACTTCAAATGTTGTTCTTTTTACTGGGTATTCGTATATTTTAAACAGTATTTACGTTTTCTCCTGACATAAGCACTCGTGAAATCATTGTTTTAAAAGATGGAACATCTACTCAAAGTAAATTTCAACGTATGTGAACACAACAACCTCATTCAATGTGTATGTTTGTGTTGTATGTCAAACTTCGGTCCCGCTATGTATACTGTGTGCATGTGTACATATATATATATATATATATATATATATATATATATATATATATATATATATATATATAAACTGTTGCTGAAACGTAAACAGACGTATATTAAAGGGCACTGAAAATATATCGCACAAATGAAAAAGATTGTACCTTACGCTGGTACCAGAAAAATAGTTTTGTTTTAAAGTTGAACGAATTTTTGTGTGTGTGTGGGGCGTGACAACAATTATTCTGTACTGCCTTGTGATAATATATATATATATATATATATATATATATATATATATATATATATATATATATATATATGTGTGTGTGTGTGTGTGTGTGTGTGTGTGTGTGTACAAAAAGAAACATCGATAGATAGATAGATAGATAGCGAGATAGAGAGATAGAGATATATAGTAACATTAGGTTAATCAATTTTTACCTCTTCAATATATGCTGTGAGTATCAAATTTTCCAAGTTTTCTTTCTATCTAATGTATGCCAGAAATTTCTAATTATTCTAATTATAAATGTATTTATTTTCCATTTACCTTAAGAAAACATATCTTGTTGTAGAAGCTCATCAGTTTTCCTGTTCATCTGTGATGTCTTTGCCCATTATTCCCTTACATATAGTGGAGGCATTGAATGTATAATAACTGCTAATTTATATGGGAGCGATTCGTGAAATTAATAAAATCGTCCGAAAACCTGACATATTTTTGTTTTCTAAATAAATATCACTATATAGATTTAGGGTTTATTTCCTTTAACAAATATTTAGAAGGCATGGAAAATTTGATACTCACAAGACTGGTTGAAGGACAGTGAAACAGAGGAAATCAATGCATAAACAACCTAGCGTGCTTGTGTACATGGATGGAAGAACGGGGATTAGAAGAGATAACAAAATTATTAAAAGCTACATATAGACACTGAATATACAAAAAGCACCTCAACAAAATGACACAACAGTTAAACAAACGTGAACTCACTTATAAAATAAACCAGTTAACTAATACCCCAAAGGAAAATACTTTATATTTGATATCTAAATATTTTGACACAATATTTCTTGAAAAATCAATCTCATAGAATTATACAGGAAAATATCGATTTTTCGAATACATAATGTGAAATTTACGATTAATAACATATATTTCACCAATAAATCAAATTACATTAAAAAATAAATAATAATTCTACATTTTGTTATCGCATCCAGTCATATAAGAGTTTTGAGATATTTTACTTCCACGATTCTCATGGAGGAATTCAGTAAGTATCTTTATTTCCAGACGATCACTTCATGATTTTTCTTTCTGATTACACATAATCTTGAACCGATACACGGTTTGCATTTAAAAGCGCATGATATTATTTTAAAAAAAAACAACAACAAAAAACAAAAGAAAAACTTGTGCTCCATCTCAAGAATTTTCAGTAAATGTCAGACGAAGAAATCAGAGAGATTTGCTTGTATATTTTTGGAGGTTCACGTAACATACGATACCTCTGAACAGTTTTTGTGAATTCGATCTTAAAGATCTCGGAGTCATACTAACACATCATTGAAAATAACTGTTTAATAATCGGACATATGTAGACACCACGAACGCAGTTAACTAACTGACTCATAACATGGGCGCATATTTATACTGATTGGCACAATATCGTTCCAGAAAATAAGTTAAGTTAGCGAAAGATCAATTCTCAATATCAGTAATTTAAAAACAATATTCGCCGTTACATGTTCATTCGTTTTTCGATCACAAACTTTTCTTTCTACATCTAAGGCCAGAACGATCGGTCCTTTGCTTTCCATATGCTTTAATATATATCCAGTAATGCAAAATTATAAGACATTAATTAAATAAACAAATAAAAGTTAGTCTTCAAAATTTCGCTAATACAAACGGAAAGGACTATTTAATAATATTTCGTGTTTAATGTTAATTTTAATTAAAAATCACCATTTAACACAGAGACAAGCACAGACACACAAACCGCTATATGTAAAACATCGAAACAACAATAGTTAGCTCACTTAAACAGAAAGATTAATTAGATATTGTTTTCCATTCTGCAGCCTTATTTCTCAATAACACAACATGCATAGCTATTGCTACTCTATTATACCTTCCAGGGAAAATGATCTGATAACAATCACTCTACCTTGCTCTTCATTCCTCTTGTTTAGTGATTTAGAGTTAGGACGCGCCATTGTACGTCCATGAATTCTAATCACCAATATTTCCTCCTTGTTCCATAAGGAGGAAGTTGCTCTTAACTTCCTCACCTAAACGACAACTCTTTTGAATAAATCTCAGCAGAGATACTTCCCTGAAAATTAACCATTTCATTTCAAGAGGCAATCGCTATCTAAACATCTTATGCTCATAATCTACAATTCTACCTCTAAATAATCACTCGTACAATCTGTAAACCTCTACTAGAACGGAAACTTGTTTCTTCTCTCGGCAGAACATTAATATTAATATTAATACCTCACCGTATTTTTTTTCATTGTGAGAGAATTTATTAACAAAATATAAACAAATGAGTTTGAATGCTTTTGTTCAGTAACGAATTCCTACAGTTTAAGATTACAAGACCCAACAGATATTTTTTTTAAGCTTTTCACCACAAGCAAGGCCTGAAGCCACTAGCACGCAAGGGGTTACAGAGATTTGGAGTGAGAGCAGATAGAAATGTTAGAGGAAAGGGTGTGGAGAAGGATAGTGGGTGGATGAGGACTTCCAGGAGTCAGAAAAACAAGAATCCTTGAGGCAGTAGTTGTATAATCTAGAGAGGGTGGGCGCCAATGCAGGCGCGCATTTCTTCAAGACAATGGCAGAATTATGGTTGGAAGATGAGAAGGCGTGAGGTAAAAGAAGCCGACGGTTATCGCCCATGGCGTGGGCAGAGAGATTTTTGGCACAGCCTGCATCATAATTGTGTATGTGGGCATATTCATTATTTGCTAGTTCCGGACATCCTGAGATATGGTCGGCAATTTCTTCATATTCTTCTCAGATCCTTCATATCGTGTGAGTTCCACCCTTGATTATATGACTGCGATAGGAACTGGTTGCTTTCGTCCTGAGCTGCAGTTATTAAGGCTTATGTCGCAACTTTCAAGCTGGTGGTGCTCAGCCATTGATGGGTTTTCTGTTGGTCCACATGTGTTTCTTTCGTGTTATTAAGTATTTGCAATACAACGCCTTGTCCTCCCAGATTTTTCTATTCTGATTTCATTTGGCCAAGTTGTTTTGCTTTATCTTTTACTCGTGTGGAGCAGATTGTATTCGTTTTTTTGTTGGCCTGATTTCCGGTATATTAAGCTGGTTCTTGAAGAGTGCAGCTTCTTTCTTGATGGAGTAGATTTGGTATTTTACTATTTGTAGTAGAGTATCATTTGTATTTGTGAGGTATGTTTCCTATCCAATCGTTGCAGATTTAGAGTTAGTTCAAGTTGGATTAAGCATTAGCCTCCTAACGCTCTTGGTACGTAAAGCCTATCGATTTCAGGTGGTGAATCCTCATTTGATGTAAGCATTTCTCTCATCTTGGCATACAATCTTACAATTTCATAAAACTTTCATTTAATAATGTTGAAGCTGTATGTTACTTCGGGTATAACTAATGTTTTGATAGCCCTTATATTTTTGCCACCATCAAGTTCGCTTTCTGGTATCTCACACACTCTTCTGTAATATTCTTTAGCTCACCTTCTAGTATCAAACCCACTATCCAATAATATTCTTTTGGCATATATTTGTTCATTATTTAATCTAGTATTCTGTTTCCTTCATTATACCTTATGTCTTTCTATATATAACCTTTGTCTCGTTCCTTTAACTTGCTGTTGATATCACGATATAAATCTGTAGTTTCCGTTAGTTTACCGCCTTTGACGCTGGTTTTGGCCTATTTGTTGATTCCGAACTCCACCCTAATGTCTTCACTGAAGGTTTTGGCAATGGTGAGTAGGTTTTTCTTCTGGTTTTCATCCTTGGCAAATGTTTTAAGATCATCGATGAATGACCTGCTGATTCAGTTTGCCATTCTGTGATTTGTATCTGTAGCAACTGTTCTGTAGAAAACTGAGTGCCGGTCATACAAGGAAGAAGAGTAGTGGTGAAAATAATCTCCTTGTAACATTACGATTTTGATGTTGATGGGTTTCCATATTAATGAATTTTTGTATCGTGTAAGTTTATTTTCGTCTTCCAGTTTTTTCATGCTCTCCATTATGAATTTGTTTCTGTTTTAGGATCTTCTCTATCCATGTGTGTGGTACATTGACAAGCGCCTTTCCATAGTCGATTCATAGTATCGATAAGTATATTTTCCTTGTTTTCAACAATTCCAATATTGTTTTATTGTTAATTAGTTGGTGATTGCACCTGTAACTTATTCTTTTATATCCCTTCTATTCTGATGAGAGACAGGTTATGGGTCTATAGTTCTTCGAGTTCTGCGTCTCTTCTGTTTTTGGGAATAGGTATGTAACTTCCCACGTGAGCCACTTGGGGCATTTTTTCTGGGTTTAAGATTATACCATTTCATGCAAGTGTGAGGTCTTAGTGGGTGCTTGATATATTTTTTATCCAAAGATTAGCTATTCGGTCTATTCCTGGTGATGTCCGGGTCTTAGTTTTGCGGATGACAGCGCTTGTTTCAGTAATATTGATATCTCTCCATTTTTGGTACTCTATATGTGTGTGTTGTTCCTATTGTTGCTTGATTTGTGTAGGTCTTTCATTTTTACATTTTGTAGTTTTCAAACACCTTACATCAGATCTCCTCGACAGCCTGGATATGAGGTGGGTCAGATATCTCTATTTTATTTTTTCCCAGTTCTCGATATATTTTCTTGGCATCTTCTTTGATGATATTGTTTTCCCAGAAGAATCTGCTTCTGTTTTTCTAACGCCTGTTTCTTTTGACTTTGAATTTGCTGTTTCTGTTTCTCTTTAAATTTTTCTACGTCAGTCTTGGTCTTTGTGCCAAGGCTTCGTTTCACTTGTCTGCTATTTCGTTCTTTCATTTTGGAAACCTTGTCTCTTTCACTTACAAGTGTCAATTTTTTTCATAGTTTATTTATTTCAGTATTTACATTAGTCGGACTATTGTCCTCATCTTTGTCGCCATTTTTGTCACAACGTTTCGGCCGTTGTACGCTCCGGCCTTCTTCAGGTGGTTGGAATTTCGAACCGAACCCTTTATTTCGATCACTGGGGTAGACTGTTCTAGTTCCACGAGCCATGTTTGATGGATGTCAGTTATCAGTTATCTCCTGCTAATTTTCCCTCTGAAAGTTCTCCACTGCCTGAACCGGGTATTGAACTCACACTCTTGGGGTCTGTCACTGGATCTAACCAATGCCTTTATCCACTGTACCATGTGTCCTTATTTATTTCAGTGTCTTTTTTACTTTCCAGATTGGCATTTTCTTTTTTGTTGACGATGTGTTTTTAAAGTTTCACCTATTGTTTCTGCAAGGCTGCATATATAAAATGATTAGGTTCATCGGTCTTTCCATTTCGTCCTTTATTTTATTCGTTGGTTAGCAAGGTTGGTGATTTCCTTCAATTGACGGTTCTTTCTTACTTTTGGAATTGTTGGCCTTTCCTCGACAGACTTTTTCTTTACATCTCCCATTTAACTCGGATTTTTTGTCATCGCTGTTTCACTTTCATATTCTTCATTATCTTCCACTGTTTGGTTGCATATCTAACTTGAAATTACCTTTTGAATTTGTTGGCTTACTTAATTACTGAATTAAAATTTATTTTTTTCTTTCACATTATTTGATACAGATCATCCTCTAAAATTCTGTATTTCCAGCTATCATTGTCGAACGATGTTGGGGGTTTTGAAAAAGAGTCATAGGTGAAATAATCCTCTGTCTTCTTCGTATCAAGACAGAAGATCCACATCAGCTTTTTTGGGATGCGTGCGGAGGCAAGAGAGAAGCTTTCTCTTTTTGATATTTATTCGCTCAATATCAGCTAGGGTCCGGGTAAGGATGTTGTATCCTTGTGGTCAAACACAGTTTCAAATACAGTTTCAACTCTGCCAGCCAAAGTGTTTATGGCTAATATCCTCTTTTGTGAATTCCACTAGATATTTAATATCAGAACACACGCATATTGTATTAATTTCTTACTGCTCCTTCTTTTGTGTATAATGTTTTACACATCCTCCGATTCCCATGTATTTGTAGGCTTCTTACATTATTTTAAGACAAAAATCTAGATTTATTGAGGGTGTTTCTGTAATTCTCCCTTACTTGAATGTTACATTTGCATATTTATCTACTCCGACATACATATTGATGTCATCACTGTAACATTTTACTCTGTTGATGATACCATTCAAGTCAGTGTCATCTTTGGCAAAACTTTTGATATCATTCATGTAGAATAGTTGATTAAACACTTTCTTTTTTACGCTGTACCTATAGTTACTAATGTTCAGTTCAAAAGCGGGGGATTAAGAACAGAGAGACAAACCTACTCATCCAGTGGAAAAATGTTGCTTTTATTATTATCATTATTATTTTTATTATTATTATTATTTTACAATTAAATAATTATTATATGGTAGTGAATTATTCCATCAAATAATATATTACACGTCTTTGCATGAAATCGTACATACATACTTTAGGATTGAAATCTTTTCACATATATTGATCAGCGTGTGAGAATTTGTAAAAACTATGAAGTAAGAACTATTTATCAGATATAAATGCTTATACCTTACGGGGATGACATGTAAGCGCAAATTTTAGCATCAATTCTAGGCATGACATTCGCTTTCTCCGGAAAGTTCTTACGCTGTTCAATGCATATTACATCCAGAGTGAATTATTCTAATTCCAGGATGTAAGCAATGGTCAAATTTTCCTATCTAATAGAAGTTAGCAAATTGATGAACGCTGCCCAAGTTATTCGGTTACCGTTGTCCAGTTCAGCTGATTGCTCCAGTGTAATCAGAGTAACTGCATTCAGAAACTCGTTAGTGTGAAACTTTGCAATAAAAAGCGTGGTGAACAAAGAAATGAAGAAATAAAAAAAAACTCCAGAAAATACAATTGTGCAGCGATCAAACGGTGGAGTTAATCAAATGAACTTAGCGTTTTTATACTTTCTTTTTTTAATACTTGAATAACAACTGCGAAAGTTCGACCATTTGCTTGAGCAGAGTAAAAAAATAGTTCTACTTACATCGACAATTACGAAAGAGAAAAGAAAAAAAAGAGACAGAATAAATAAATCAAAATTGTCCGGGTTTATGAATATATATTTGTGCGTTCATGTAAGTATATTAATTTATGGCAAGTGCAAGACATTATGACTATATATAGGCACAAATATATACACTACGTTTAATTTGGTCTGGCACAAGAAAATATTAGGATAGAAAGCAGAATGATTGTGTTCGCCAATGAGTCTACTCTGAATATTGATATTTTAATACAGATATAAGTAGTGTCAAATAAACAGAAAAAGATCTAAGGAAAAACTGATTAAGTGTAACTTTATATATATATGTGTGTGTGTGTGTGTGTGTGTGTGCGCGCGCGCGAGCAGGCATGTGTGTATGTGTCTATGTATGTGTCTGTGTGTTCGCGCGAGAGCTTGTGTGTATCTATATACTAATCACCTTGACATAAAATTCTTTCACTTAGTTGCCCGTCCTTCTTTTTTGTCATACACACACACACAAACACACGCACGCACACGCACACACACACACACATGTGTGTGTGTGTGTGTGTGTGTCTAGGTCGGGGTGTGAATGTGAATATATATATATATATATATATATATATATATATATATATATATAGACATTTATATTATGTTTAACGTTCTTTTTATAGATACAAGTATTTAAGCAAATGCTCTGTTTTATAATAAACAGTATTAAATAACATTTACCGGCCTGAATGTCCGAGAAATTTTCATAGAAAATTTTCGCTCTCCGACAGGAATCGAACCTGTATCCTATACGGAACCATCATTTCGCGTGATGTGCCTTAACCTTTCGGCCACAGATGAGCGTCTGGTTAGCAAGGTCCAATTCTAAAATATATGACGTCATTTGTTTACATTTGATACGCTAGAGCAGATATGAATAGAAGAGATTCATGGAAGATTTAAGTTTAAAGATAGTAAAATCGACCTTGCTAACCAGACGCTCATCTGTGGCCGAAAGGTTAAGGCACATCACGCGAAATGATGGTTCCGTATAGGATACAGGTTCGATTCCTGTCGGAGAGCGATATTTTCTATGAAAACTTCTCGGACATTCAGGCCGGTAAATGTTATTTAATACTGTTTATTATAAAACAGAGCATTTGCTTAAATACTTGTATCTATAAAAAGAACGTTGAACATAATATAAATGTCTTTAAATATTTATATATATATACATACATAAATTATTTCATATATATATATATATATATATATAATCCCACACTCACTCTCTCAAGGAGAACGAAGAGTAAATTGACGTCATTTATATTTTAATTACAGCCGTGCGCGATGTTTTTTTTATTTTATCAACTGCACGCCATAGTAGGTTCCGTTGTGCATCATCTGTCAATTAAAAAGACCATCATTACGCAATGCACTCCGCCAGAAATTTGGAAACGGCATGCCCTAGTGCTTGCTATTCGTGAGCTCCAATACGAACATTTCAGAATGTTTGCTTGTCAACCTGCGTCTATCGTGTGATCACCAGTGATGGCGAAGTTATGGCCTCCATTCATCTGCGACGGGGCCTCACTTTCAAAATGGAGGCCTACATTAAGTGTTTTCGGGTGATAGGGCCGCCCTGGGTCAAGAGAGTGACTGCTTGAAACACTATATCTGGCAACAGGACAATTCACCATTTTATACATGCAAGAGAACCCAGTTACGGCTGTAGGACAATTTTTGCGACAGCATGAGCTTTACATATGGGCACCTATCTCCTGAGACTGTTAATATGTTTGGGGCAGTGTTGTATGAAGCTTGTAACACTATGATGAAATAAAAAGCAAGAATTACTGCTGCACACACCTAGGTAAACAAGGAGACTGTCCAGATGTATTGCTGGAGATCCTAAAGTCATCTGGAGGCCGTGATTTACGCCAATAGTTATTATGTTGTAAAACATTATTCCTAAGTATTTTAAGATATTATTATGTAATTTTGTTAAACATGAGTATTAAAAAGTAATGTCAGTGTTATTTTCATTTTTGCTAAATGTATTGCTCAATGATTATATATATATATATATATATATATATATAGAGAGAGAGAGAGAGAGAGAGACAGAGACAGAGACAGAGAGAACAAGAGAGAGAGAAAGAGATAGATAGATAAATAGATAGATACGCTTACAGAAATAACTTTTAGCCATAAATCATGATGTATTGTGTACGTATGTTTATTTGATTAATAGTGGGTAATAAAAATATAAATTACAAATATAAAAAAATAAAATAAACAACATCTAATTGACGTGCTAAGTTTCGAGCAGAAAAAGATTTTACCCTTAAAATGTTAAATGGTGTCTCTCTATAGAATGAAATATATTGTCTGGCAAAAAATATTTATTGGCTATCAAGAACACGCGTCGTCTATAATTTTTAATTAAAAACGATGAAAAAATATAATATTTTTTGATTCGTGGTGTTTCTACATGTTTAACATGTTCACGCTTATTCAGCTTTTCTTTAATTTAAAAAAATAATAATAAAAGGCATTTTGTATCAGTAGTGAGTTTTTCAATGGGAATTGTTCCATTTCCTTTACGACGAATGTGTTTATTGCATTGGGTTTTAAATGTTTCCTCCTCATATTCACATAATTTTTGTAAAAATTTATTTAACTTCTTATTTCGTTACAAAAATTCTCACATTTTATTGTTTCTATAACTGACGATGGAATAAATTAAGCAGAAATTATTTTAAGAAAGAAAATGAAATACAAAGAAAATATTATTGTTCGAAACATGTATGACTGATCAACTGTGTGAAAACAGAGTTGAGGTTTTTTATTTCGGAAATTTGAATATGAATTTTCGCACTATAGTTGGCTAGTCTGGCTGAGGTTAGTAGGAATCAAATATATAATTTCAAAGTAACCAATTACATACGACATATATATATATATATAAATAAATGTTTGTGTGTATAGGTGTGTGATATTTACATTATAAAATATTTTTCATAAGGCATTAAATGAAATTTAATTTTTCTTGCAATTACATAAAACTTGCTAAAATCTACTTTAGAGTTGAAACTTTTCACATATATGGATCAACTTGCGAGGAATTATAAAAACTATGAAGTCGTAAGATTTTATCAGATATAAACGATTATAAATTGCAGGGATGACATGCGCGTTGCAAATTCTAGCATCAAATCCGTAAAGTTCCTAACAACGTTCGATAAATATTAAATCCAGAGTGAATTATTATAATTCCAGGAAGTAAGCAATGATAAAATTTCCTACGTAATAGAAGTTAGCAAATTGATGAACGTTATCCAAGTAATTTGATTTCTGAATAACTTGAACAACTTTCTTAAATAATATCGTTTCCATTTCGTCTTTACATTCGAGGATTTCTATTAGTTCCATGTAATCACTTAAAAAATAAAAGTAGAGGGATATAGATGCATTCGTCATAGAACAATTTTCCTTAAAAAATTATTATACTTCATTATTTTGCCATATTTCAATCAGAGAATAAGCATATTTTAACAGAAATTATACGAGGGTCATTCAATAAATAGGATGAATTTTTCGGTATAAGGACTTCTAATAGATTATGTTTATCTTGTGTCGTATTTATTGCAACATTTGGATTATATATATATATATATATATATATATATATATATATATATATATATATATATATATATATATATTGAACAATAAAAAATTTAAATGTATGTCTTTTCTTTTTTTTTGTTTTACTTCTTTTTCACATGGATTTAATTTATTTTGCAGATTAAAAAAAAAACTTTGAGAGTTTTGGCGATTAACAAAGATGACCGACCAAGAAGCATGCTCCAGGATTGAACAGCGGTCAGTTATCAAGTTTTTGGTTGCTAAAGGGTGCAAACCAGTTGCAATTCATAGGAGAATGTCAACTGTATATGGTGTCACATGTTTCAGCCAAAATAATGTCTACAAGTGGGCTAAATTGTTTAAAGAAGGACGGAGCAGTGTTGAGGATGAAGACAGACCTGGAAGGCCTACAGAAGAGGTCTCCTGAGGTGATCGAATCAGTCAATGACCTCATTCAGTCTGACAGAAAGGTGACAGTGGATGACATTGCAAGGACTTTGAGCTTATCTGTTGGGACAAACGCAGTGGTCATCAGTCAGAAGGAGTCATCTTGCATCATAACAACGCAAGGCCTCACACAGCAGCCCAAACGGTGCAGACCATCAACGAGCTGGGCTGGGAACTGCTCCCTCATCCCCCTTACAGCCGAGACCTTATCCCTTCAGACTTTCACCTGTTTGGTCCCTTGAAAGCGTTCACGAGAGGCACGAATTTTAAGAGTGACGATGAAGTCAAAAGTGTTTTGAGCGACTGGCTGAGACATCAGTCCAAAGGTTTTTACGCTGAGGGAATACGGAAGCTTGTGAACAGATGGGAAAAGTGTGTGACAGTGCTGGGAGACTACGTTGAAAAATTAAAAAAACAGTAAGCTTCTATCTGTATTAGAAGTTCTTATACCGAAAAATTCACCTTATTTATTGAATGACTCTCGTATAAGCGCTATTTCTGAACAGCAATTATTTTTTTATTATCGTTATTGTTACAGATTAAGAGAAAGGTTACTACACTTAATATTCGTCATGCATGCTACTCAGTGTAGGCTTTTCCTCCCTCCTTACGCATCGAGCAAAGTATAATACCTGTTCTCATCATGTCATAATATTAACTACTTCCTCATTAGGAATCATTCAACATTCATTGACCAAACAGTTATTGCTATTTCAGTTTAAATTTAATACATGATTCTATTAAAACAAATTTCTAATGGAATAGGTTTCACAATTTTACGAAATTGCTGTCAAAGCGTTCAGTAATTATTGAGGTGTGCTTCCTAATTTTTTGTTTGAAATAATGTGGAACGTCAACGTTTTCATTATGTCATTATGTTCCCTACGAATTACATGTGTTATCTATTTTCGTTGAGGTGTTGGTGATAGACTTCAAGTGATTTGGTCTCGGTTGTTCAGTTTTTATTTGCTAGAGTACTTTGGATACTGCAGCGTCAGTTCATGAGATTCCAAAACGCATGGTCCTCGTTATGACATACAGGCGTCATTAGCTCCAAGCTGCTGTTAACCTTCAATAGGATAAAGTGATTGTGTTTAGCTAGCACCTTATGGACTTCTTAATCAAGTTGGTGTGCTGAACGTCTTCAATATGGAAGCCTCGTTCTGCCGTAACTATTCAAATTAATGGCTAGAGTTATATTAGTTGATGTGTTTATTATTTACAAATTCCACATCTTGAACGTTTGTGATTAATTATGTGTCGTTAAGTTTTTCTTTACAATCACAGATCATAGATTCGGTTTTGAAAATGTTTATCTTGTGTCGTATGTATTGCAACATTTGGATTATATATATATATATATATATATATATATATATATATATATATATATATATATATATATTGAACAATAAAAATATTAAAAAATAATATCTTCAGACACACTTGGTTGTATATTAATATTCCTTTGTTCTTATTATTATTTCATTTCGATTCCTGGACTAGTTTCGGCCAACATGTCCATCATCAAGAGAAAAATAATTTCTGCTTGCTGGTAGCAGTGAACTACAGAAATGAATGTCTTGATGGAGAAAATAAACTTTTGTCTGTAGTTTTCATTTGTTTTGTTTTTTTTTTTGTTTTCTTTTTAACTCGAATTTTGGTCAGTCTTTGTGTTGGTCAAACAGTCTCTTTTAAGTTATTATTTGAGATAATAACTGGATAGATTCATGCCGCTCTGAATTCCCTTGGCCATTCTGACAGAAATATAGGTTCCTAGAAAGGTGATGTGTCTCTATTAAGTGTCTGTGTGTGTTATTTGGTTCTTAGGGAGTGAGTGAGTATGATGAGTGTAAGTATGTATATTCGTGTTGGCGTGTGTATAAGTGTGAGGCCTCAACACCTCTGTAATCATGTCTGTCTTGTGTGAGTGAGGAATGTAGGTAGGTTTTGATTTGTAGGGTTATATATTAATACTATCTATATTGTTAAATTTATGGTTAAGCCCAGCAGGATAGTGCGTTTTTCAAAGTTATATCCACTTATTTTCATGGAACTCTAAAAGCTTTCTAATGCTATCTGCTCTGGACTTTTCTATTCTCTCAATTATAGTGAATTTGGCATGGGTTTTAAAATCCTGTTTCTCTAGGCGGAAACGTTGTTCTACATCTAATAATCTTTCATGCGGAGTTGACTTAATTCGATTGCGATAATTATTAATTCTGTAGTGAAAGCGCCATTCAGATTTACCTACATGTTGTTTCTGGCATAGTGTGCATTCAAGGAGGTAAATTATTTTATGACTTCTACAGTTAGAGTCGTGGTAGATTTTGAAAGTAGATTTAGTGACTGAGCTAGTGAATGAATTCATGTGTTTAATGTGGTTGCAGCATAAGCTTCTTGTGTTGTTACATAGTTGGGAAAGTCCTGTTGGTTTATTACGGATTACCTTGTTCCCTGAAATGTGGTTACTACCTATGATTTCTTTTAGGTTCTTAGGTCTACGATATGCTAGAAGGCTGGGTTCCTCAAACAATTTTTTAGGTCTAGTTTGAGATGTAGTATTTCCCAGCGACTTTTGATTATTTGGGATAATGGAGGCAGAGTGGGGTTGAAAGTGGATACTAGAGGGATGCGGCTGGGTTTATTTTTAATCTTGTACATTAGGGTGTTTCTCTAGGTGTGGAAATTGCTTTATTTATTTGTTCCCTGATTAGGTGTTGTTTATAGACCCGTGTTGTGATTCGATGCTCCAGATTTTCAATGTGTTTATTTAGTTCTTCATTGTTGGAACACATCCTTCTGAGTCTAAGTGCTTGTGGATAGGGAAGGTTCTCTTTGAGGTGTTTAGGGTAGGAAGACTTAAAGTGTAGATAGTTGTGTGTGTCGGTGATTTTCGTGTGTAGTGTCGTTTGTAGTTTCCTGTTTTCATTTATGTAAATGCGGGTGTCAAAAATGTTACCGATCTTGTGGATTTTTCATAGCCAAACTTAATTGAGTCGTGCACTGTGTTTAGAGTCATGAGGAATTGGATAAGTTTATCGTCACTGCCCATGTATACAAAGAATATATCATCGATATATCTTGCATAGAATACGCAGTCGCTACCGATAAGGTCTCCTCAAATTTTCCCATGAATATTGTAGCATATGATGGAGCTGCAATGGTGCCTATGGAGGTAGTGGGCTCCATTGAAGTTGAAAGTATTCAATGTAAGAATATGTCCCATGAGTTTTATAATAACTTCTGTGGAAGGGTATTGTTTTCTTCTTTTTTAAGTGCTTCCTGAAGGGCGGTTAGGGCTTAGATGTGTTTAATGTTTGAATAGAGTGATCTTACGTCCATAGTCACTAGAATAGCGTTCTCTGGAACTGTTTTTATGTGATTAATGTTGTTCAGTATATCTGTGGTGTCTCTGATGTAGGATTTTACTTTCTTAGCTAGGGGTTTTATGTAATGGTCTACGTATTTGGAAATTTTGGTCGTGTGGCAGTTGAAGGATGAAATGACCGGCCTTCCTGGGTTGTTGCATTTGTGTATTTAAGGGAGGAGATAGAAGCGAGCAGGCGTGATGTTTGTGGCTGTAAGTGTTGTGCATGTTTCTTTGTCGATAAAATTTTTGCGAAGCATTATGTTTAGTGAGCTAGTTAATTCTTTTTGGTATTCGGGAAGGGGAAATATAGGTAAGCTTTTATAGGTTTCTTTGACGGCTAACTGATTGTTGACCTCTTTAATGTATTCTTTGATTCCCTAGATCCCTGTGGCAGCCCCTTTGTCAGCCTGTGTTATGATTAGGTCATCTGTATGTGTCAGGGCGCCAAGGGCTATACGTTCCCCTTCAGTAATGTTTTTACGTAGCAGCTTACTTGCCATTGTTTTCGTTGTGTAATTTGCTACGGCTATTTCAAATGTTTGTATAGAAATGTCTGTGTTTTGTGGGGTGTATGCATTATCCTTCTCTTTTAATGTATCAAGTATGGAAGGCGTATGATCATTGTCCCTGTCGTGGGCTTTTAGCCATATTCTTCTGAAGAAGGATTTCAGTTCCTTTGTCAAGGTGTCTTTATCAGACCTTGGGGGACTAGGGCAAAATCTTAGTCCTTTATTTAATAACCTGCATATGTTGAGTGAAAATTTATTGTTACTTAAATTTATAACTCGCCCGTATGTGTCAAGATTGTATTTGAAAGCATGGCAAAGTTCTTTCGTAAAAGCACGAAAGCTTGCATCATGTCATCTAATGCTATACCGCCATCGAAGTGTCCTCGTTGGGGGCTTATCCCGTTTGTTTTTGCAGGTTGAGTGTGTTTGCTGTTGATTGTCTACTAGGGGCTAATCTGGGTGGTCTGCAATATCTAATGGGGTTATGCGTTCTGTAGAAGGGCTGCTGTGTTTTGATTTGTGTATGTTTGTACAGCACCCTAAGGATGTCCGAGTAATTTAGTGGTTTGTTTTGTGTGTGTGTGTGTTTGTTTTGGGGCTCTAGCTATCGTTGATGGTGGCGGTGTTGTTATTGTTGGTTGTGGTGCAGATGGTTGTCTATTGGTGTATTTATTTGGTATGTTTTGTGTTTGCATTGGTTGTGTGATGGTCAGTGTGGTTGTGGTGTTTTGTTGTTGTCTTTTGTGGTCTGGTCGTTCACTTTTTTCTGAGTTTGGCTTGATTTCTCTTTTGTTCTTCTGTCTGAAGGAAATATTCCATTTTAATTTTCTTTGTTTTTCAGTTTTTGCTTTTAGTGGTTTCCTCACTGTTTGGTCTGTGTGAGCTCTTATGACATTCTTTTTGTTAATTTATTCCTCCGAGTGTGTTTTTATTTATTTGGACATCAAGCAGGTGGATTGATGATGTTGTTGACATCATGCTTTCCTGGCAGAACAGTATGGTATCATGCAAGAGTTCCCTGAAGAAGTCTTCTAATTTACTGTACCATGATGCTAGAAACGCATCATTATTGTTACCTATTGATGCTTCCAAATCAATCCTGAAACTGGTCGGTATTATTTGAACCCTCAGGAATATCCTTATATATTCCTGCTGTGATTCATACCTGGCTAATTTGTTGGTTATTCAATTCATACGGATAGTCAATAATTCAGTGTTTATCGGTTCTGTTGGTGTTATGTCTTCGGCTTTTGGTTCAGCCCCGTGTCTATTATCCATAATTATATTTTGAACAATAAAACATATTAAAAAATTTAAATCTTCAAACACTTGGTTATATATTAATATTCCTTCGTTTTTATCATTATTTCATTTAGATTCCTCGACTAGTTTCGGACAACAAAAAAATATTTTTCTGCTTCGCTGGTAGCAGTAAACTACAGAAATGAATGACTTGATGGAGAAAATGAACTTTTGTCTGTAGATTTCATTTGTTTTTTTTTTGTTTTTTTAACGAGAATTTTGGTTAGTCTTTGTGTTGGTCAGTCTCATTTAAGTTGTTATTTGAGATAATAACTGGATGGATTCATGCTGCTCTGAATTCCCTTGGTCATTTAACCCACAATACTCACATACATACATACATATACATATACATATATACACACACACACACACACACACACACACACACACACACACACACACACACACACACAAAGCACATTTTTATAGTTATTTTCAATGTAGTTTCCTTTCATTTCTGTTACGTACACATACAATTATTTTTGTTGATATATGCATATAATTACCGTTTGATTTACATTCGTTGTTTTCTGTACATATTCTTATGCGGACACACATAAGTCCGCCGATATTACTTGCGGGATAAATATTCCAAGAACCCATAAATATTTACTATAAAACGTCCACTGACTCGTATCAAAATTGTAAAATCCAACAACAAATTAGTGATTTATTTTTACCTGAACATCACAGAATGTCGCAACAATATCGAGAAACAGACAAGGGAAGAGAAAAGGGAATTAAATTATAACATTTTTGTGCATTTATTATGTAAACATTTTAATTCGAAAATCGTTTTGGACAGTCAGTTTTGAAACGCTCTTGGTAAAAATTGCATCAAATACGTAACCGCTCACATTAAATTGCAGATGAATCTTAGACCAACAAGGTTCAGGATATATGGGAACGGAACGTTTACCAGATGACGTATATGTTCTATGTCAAAGACTTGAAACAGGAAATAATTATCCCACAATAGCACGTATTTCAAACAGCGCGTAGCAGTCTAAAGGAAATGTTATTCTTGAATTTTGATTTAGATTTTAGAGTGGATGCTTTGAATTCCCTCTTCGGTCGCACTCTTCTTTAGAACCCATTTCCGCAACTTTGTCAAACACGAAGATTATATCGTCTTGGAAATGCCGTACGTTTGATAATCTAATCTCGGGGAAATGAGGGAATTAACTAAGTCAGGATTATAGAACTAGCGATATCTAACAAGTTCTGCTATGGTTGGAAAACGATTACTTCTCTTGATGGTTGAAATGGGAGATATCTTGATTGTTTATTCATATCAATGATTTTAATACGTAGGCAACAAAACGGTATATGTTATAAATAGTATTTTGTCTAGAAATGATTCCTTCTGTTGAGAGCGTCGCCAGAATCTATCTATCGACACCAGAGTGAATGCTGTCTCCCCTCACGCAAAGGTTACTGTATTATTTTTCTCCATAAATAGGACACATTATATTGAATAGTATTAAGAAAGACTACGCAAGGCCATGCGGTCCGGATTCTCAAAATGGCAAGTAGGTGAAATTACCGCCAATATCCTTGGGCGCTAATGATTACGAGAGGTCACGCTGCTGAAAGCTGACTCAAACTGAATTCTTCGCCAGCAACACATATTTCGTAGTGTTGATGCAATATAGAGGAAGCCATCGATAAACAAAAGAGATGGGTTCATTCATTTCACAAATGACCAGTGCGAATAGAACGCAAATGATTAGGCGTAAACAAGCACTCGCATCGCTAATTCCCCGCCGATAGCAATGTATTGATATTTATAACACTCTGCTAATTGAAATTGACATTTGATAATTAGGTGAATAAACGTTTTCAGAAACGCATTTTAATATATTTCCGATGTCCTTTACAAAATCTGTAAAACCTTTAAATTAGATTCAATTGATTGATTTGTTTTTGATAATAGAATATTGATTATTTTATTTACTATTATTATTATTATTTTTATTTTTATTTCCTTTGATATCTAGCGTTTACACATTTCTTTCCGGGTCACGCCCAGGGACCTAAGGTTAGAAATGGCAACATGACATTTTCAACTGCAAAAAAAAGAAAAAGAAAAAAAATAAATAAATAAAATAAAATAAAAAAATAATTACATAGATAAAGCCCTTCGTAAAGTGTGGGCTGTATTTGTCAGAACAATTTTGTGTATCTCTTTGAGGCATGGACTTCCAGGGATCCCTTCAATCAGCCTACTGGAATCTTTTCCAACCAGTCCAAGGGCTCAATCTACAACAGGGATTGTTGATGTTCCCATGTGCCACATTTTTGACATTTCTATTTCAAGGTCCTTGTATTTTGACAGTTTTTCGAATATCTTCAAAGATACATTGCAGTCTGCAGGGACTGCCATATCAATAAGGAGTCACTTATTTTGTTTGTGGTCTTTAATAACAATGTCTGGGTGGTTGGCTTTGATTGTTCTGTCAGTGTGTATTGGGTAGTCCCATAGAATTGTAACAGGTTCTATCTCCGTAACCGGGTCAGGTTATTATTATTATTATTATTATTATTATTATTATTATTATTATTATTATTATTATTATTTTAATAATAGAATATTGATTTATTTTATTTATTATTATTATTATTATTATTATTATTATTATTATTATTATTTTAATAATAGAATATTGATTTATTTTATTTACTATTATTATTATTATTATTTATTATTATTATTTTAATAATAGAATATTGATTATTTTATTTACTATTATTATTATTATTATTATTTTAATAATAGAATATTGATTTATTTTATTTACTAATATTATTATTATTTATTATTATTATTTTAATAATAGAATATTGATTTTGTAATAGAAGATTGATTTGTTATTATATGTATTACTATTATTTATTATTATTATTTATTTTTATTATTTATTATTATTTTTATAATAAAATATTGATTTTATAATAGAAAATTGATTTGTTTTTTAATAGAATATAGATTATTATACTTATTATTATTATTATTATTATTATTCATTATTATTAGATTATTATTTTTATAATAGAATATTAATTTTATAATAGAAGATTGATTTGTTTTAATAAGAGAATATAGATTTGTCATTATAATTATTATTTATTGTTATTATTATTATTATTATTTATTATTATTATATTATTATTTTTATAATAGAATATTGATTTTATAATAGAAGATTGATTTGTTTTTATAATAGAAACAATTGATTTGTTATCTACAGACTATCAACTTGTTGCATGTTATTACAAGCCAACATTATTATTTTTAGATTGAGATACTACTTTGGATAAAATAATGTTTTTCTGATACAAGTCCTACAAATTGACCCATATCTAGGCGAGAAAAGGTGGATTCATCCCTTTCCCGGCGGTATTTGCGCGTAAGTGAATATGACGAACACGACTGTAATATTCAATTGCCACCTAACATCCATTACCGCACTCGTTCATGCAAAAGCTTAAAGTACCTGTTATTCCCAAACTGTCACCTATCTGGTTACTACCCAGTTTCGAAGTTGCTTAACTTCGCTGATTGAACCAGAACAGGTGTTTCAACGTAATATAGCCATACGCTCTCAAAGTAATAATTAGCAATAAGAACACATGGATGGTTTAGTTTGTCGGGTTATCGCCTTCTAATTTTGGAAACCGCTACTAGGGGACGCTCTCCAACACTATAAATATTCTGCGATAATTTTTGTCATTTTCTTCTTAATTTTCCGCTTACACGACAACATGTAAATCTCTCGCGGAAGATCTCGTTTCTCTTTTGGAACAATACATACATACACACATACATGCGTACGTACATTCACCCAAAATTTTCCACATTTATTTGTTGCAAACATTATTGTCTTTATCCCTCGTAATCTTTTGTTGATAATACATTATTATTTGGTTATATATATATATATATATATATATATATATATATATATATATATATATATATATATATATATATATATATATATATATATATGTCAGTTCTTGCTGTTTCTTTATATTTCTTTAGGTGTAATCATTCTCTGAGTCTACCATGTTTGTTATCTCTCAACGCATACAACCGACCCGCTATCAAACCGCGTACGCTCGGGCAGAAATTCCCCATAGGCCCCACATACACGGGGTTAGGTGGCTGTTTAACTCCCTATATGAAACTCTGATGGTAGGCATAGCCTCATCTGAGTTTGACTTCGCCGGAAGGCAGAGAGTCGACAAGCAGCGTAACGATTATTCGTGAACTCCTGTGCCTCAGTAAGAGAGAGAGAGAGAGAGAGAGAGAGAGAGAGAGAGAGAGAGAGAGAGAGAGAGAAGCAAGCGAGAGAGAGAGGGGGGAAGGGGGGGGGCAAATAGTCTTAGACCAGTCCATCTTGTGGGGGTGTCCAGCTACTCCATACAGAAAGTGAACATTAATGTGTTATGAAATATGGGGTATTGATATTCCTGTAATTAATATCGAATACTTAAAAAAGACTTTTATTTGTACAAGATAATTTTAGAAAACTATCTTTAATAGTAGATATGTATGCGAATCTTTTCAGTGCCGTTGGTTTTAAATGGTTAAAAATCGTCTTCAAATTGTAACCATGAAAATTTCCCGATTTTTTTGCTTGGATATTTGATGTATCAACTTAAAAAATATAGTGAAATAACATTCAGAAGAATAAATGCGGGTCAAAAAGTGAGTTTTAAAATTGACAATGTTTCCCATTTCAACGAAGCAGACGTTAAAAGCATGGGTGACGCATCGGCTCCTCTGCCATAGACTTACTTTTATCTTTCTTCCTTTCTATCTTTCTTATTACGATAAATACCGCTTTTCACACAATCAAAACGAAATAGTCCATTATTTATCGAATGAAATGTTATGACTTGACGTATGCTATAACTAATCTACTAACTAACGTAGGAATAAACAGTAGTTGCATGTTATGTCACTTTCATATTCTCTAAAATTATTTCAGTTCATGCAAGGCAACAAAGCCTCTAAGACTTAGTGGCTCACAGAATATGAAAGAATATAAGAAAAGGAGAAATATTATTAATGCGCTAAAACACTAAAAGAAGAATAATTAAGAGGAAAGAAAGTAACGATTGAAATTGCGTTTAAATTTTTGAAGATCTCAATTGGCTGGAAAACAAGAAGCAGTTCTTTTGACATTAATATATTTTTTAAAAATTTCAACACGCGTAATATGAAATATATTTCTTGAAAAAATAACACTGAACAGATTATTAACATTCTAGGTCTATCGATCTATCTATCTATCTATCTATCTATCTATCTATCTATCTGTGTAATTGTTTGACTGTATATTTATTTACCTATATAAGCATGTCCAAATTTAATTATCTAAAAAGTATACGGCCTTTTATAACCATGTATTTATGTTTTTCGCATTCTATCCATAAATCAATTCCAATCGGTATAACGACCGATTTATTTACATGTATTCCGTTGCTCAACTTACCACTTGTACCAGTTTTAGTGTGTATTTATGTACATTGCTATATACATTCCCTTCTGTTTGCAATAGAAAGCATTCAAAGATCTGCTTTCGCCTTTGAAATCAGTTATCACAGTACAAGTCTATAAAAAAGCCACAATTTCGTAAATCGATCTAAAAAGCCGGCATAGCTTGTACCCTAAAGAGATTTATGCAGTCAATTCATATATATAAAGAAAAAACCGAAAGTTTATATACAGCGCAATTACTTTCAATATATACTACATTTTGAAATACGCTTGTGAAACATACAAACTAAACAGGTTGGACATTTGTATGATATCAAAAGGAAACTAATTCAATTGATCAAACTTTTATTCGATATACAACGTGAATAAGACAATAGTTCAATAGTGGCCGTACAAAATTTATTACTGTTCATTGTAGCGTTGTTTGAAGCTTAAGTACGAGTAAGAGCAGGTATATATTAGCATGTTTAAACTATTCTCATCTTTATATGAAAAGGTCTGAAAAATTAGAACAAGCTAGTGACTATTCCCTTGTCTACTTCAGACAAAACACATGTGTAATTCAGCCACGAGGATGACAAAATTACAGGAGATACACTTAGAATTATTTATAGTCGTTGGAATATATTTCTCAGACAAGTACAGTCTATATAAATAAGCATCCAGTTTATAGTAAGGCAGTTCAAGATCGGATATTCGGTTAATATAACGATTATTATTGTAAAAATTTAAGTTAATCTCGGGAAGGTGTGATTCTATTTTTAAACCTTCAGTCATTGGCTAAATAAAAAGTAGAGACTTATTCCCAAATTCAGGACCTGTAATAAAGAAAGAGGAGAAACCACTGTCTTCTTCATTACGAGTCATGTCCGCTTTCCTTTCACGATCAATTGTATTTTTGTTTATTCAACTTTACTTTTACCTTGTCCTCTTTATTCTCGAATTGTCTGTTAATTTTAGATTCCTTTTCAATTATCTATATGTAACGATGGTTAGTAAGTTATACAGAGTCAGGTACATGGTACCAGAATGAAAAAGATAAAAAAAAATGTGCGTTTTAGGCACTTTTAAAGTGTCCGTCAATTGTGTGCCATGCGTGATACATGCTTACACAATCATGTATCTTTCGACACATGACTGACAAAGCAGATTGTTTTGCAATTTCTGAGGTAGACCAGTTGCCATCCAAGGCTAGAGAATCCTGTCTGTCCTGTTATTTATTCATAGATGGGGGGAGACTAATAGGGTTCATACATTTCCCAAAGGTATAGAACGTAAGTGAATGTAATGATTCATCTAGTAATATCGAACTCGGCTCTCCGATTTCTCAGTTTGACTCGCTATCCATTACTCCACCGTCCATCTTAAAGTCTACAGAACTGAAAATATTTTTAATCAAAAAAAAATATTGCTGAATTTCTACTTAATATCAATCTTTCTTTATGAAATTCGTCTTTTTTCTTCTATGTTTTCTGTAGATTCAAGGAGATGGCGGTCATTTATTTTGTTTTCATCACAGGCCATGATAAATTTTGTCTTTTTGTTAATTTTCCTAAACCATGTTACGTCATTCATTTACTCAAGGTCACTATGTTATGTGCTGTTTTCCCTTCTGCCACTTTCCCTCTATCTGTTCCGTGATTATCTTATTTTCCAAGCTCTCCTTGCTTAATATGTGCTCAAAAACTTCAACTATTTGTACCTGATGTTAAGTATAAGTACCAACTGCTCTTATGCGAATAAATTGAGCCTCGATGAGTATCTACAATCTTCAACTATAAATCAAGAATAATTGATTTAGATTAATTATCTTAGAAGTATAATCCGTACGTTGTTTGTTATTTTTCTTAAGAAGTTATTCTCGTAATAGTGCAGCTGATCATTTGATCATGAAAAAATGTTAATGAAAAGGAAATAAATGATCCCCCATATAAATGATATGATGGATATATTATCGGCTGAATTAAGCAAAACTTTAAATAACAATGACATCTCATTTAACAGATGTATTTACCCAAATTACACAAAACTATCTTGAAATATTAAACAGCAAATTTATTCAATAAAATCGCCGTTGACTACAGTCATGGCTTCCAGACGACGTCGGTATCTCCGCGAATATTGGCAGGTCTTCCTGACAAAATGGATACATTTTAATTTCAAGTGTGTATGCATTTTGTCAAGAAGACCAGCCGATATTAGCGTCTATTCTAACGTAATTTCAATGAAAAAATAAATTGAATAACATAGGTATTTTTCTTTTCTCCTCAGTAATTTTATAATTTTAAACTTAATAGAGATTAATTTTAGATCTTAAAATTATTAATTTTTTACTTTTAATTATAATATAAAATTTTATCATATAATTTAATACTTATTGGTTAGAATAAATTCTATTTTAGTATAACTCCACTTTAAAGCTTTTAATAGCTATTATAATATTACTTCGTTGTCAAGTTTTTTGAATTCTCGTATACTTGTATTTTGATTGGTCATTCCAGCATATGTAACAGCGTTTTCCCCTTGCGAAGGATCGTTAATTAATTTGAAACATTTAAAACCCTTTATTCTACATTCAACATCATCACTTGACAAGATACCGGAGGTGTTGAAACAAAATGGCTATCTTTGTAGTGATTTTATAACATATTTATGTCATAATTTTGAAATAAATAATTGTATCTGCTCTACTTTGTATTGAGCACTCTCTTAAGAATAGTATTTTTTGGTTATTGGAATTCATTCCGTATACACCAAACCTATACTTATATATATATATATGGTTAAGCGAATAGAATCAGAATGGAAAATTTAATGTCTAAATAAGACAATCTTGCATAGCATACAATAGGATACAGTTTGGATTCCAGCCGGAGGACACATAATTTCTATGAAATTTCTCGGACATTGACGCCGGTAAATGTAGTTAATACTATTTATTATAAATAGATCATTTACTTAAATATTTTTACCCATAAAAATAACGTATAAACAGAAACTATATTAAAATAAATAATTGTCGGGCTTATTCCATTTCATAATATATATATATATATATATATATATATATATATATATATATATATTTAAAGAGAAAGAGATGGAGAGATGTACAAAGATTTACTATGTGATATGCTTTGAAATATATGTATTTCTGATGTAAAATGTACATTCAATTCAACAAAGAAAATATGCTAAAAACGTTAAAGATGTTGAACATCTTAAAAGTTCGTTGTGAAGTATCTTCTTTCTTTTATCTGAAGAAGGTATTTTATAAACTGCGTCGTTATGTCCGGTCTAACAGAAAAATTAACTATTGATTTGCATGCAATACAAGCTCACATCGCCATATATATACACACACACACACACCCCGTACATGTGCTTCTTAGATGCACAAAAATTATGAATATATTTGTGCCTATTTTACGGACCCACGTCACAGCAAGCAACTGAGGAGCAAAACAAATTACATTGAGTAACTCTAGTCATAATAGGAAATAATGTATTACAGAGCATTGAACTGTTCAGTTGTTCGCCAATCATGTATTCTAGAATTGAATAATGAACGTTCGGGAATGGAGTAATGCAAAATCGAGAATAGACGAGTGAATGTTCGGAAATAAAATAATGACTGTTCAAGAACAGGATAATGGAGCGTAAAGAAGTGGATAATGAAGTGTTCTGTTATTGGATAATATTTTCCGCGGAACGAATCCTGTTATTAAGGAAGGAAGGAAGTATCTAAAATGGAAAACAAGTTACACGCCAGCAACAGGCGGACACATACGCACATACAGAATAAATTGAGAATACAACATTTCTTCCGGAAAAAAAAAATCTTAGATAGTTCTTCTCTTAGATTAATGTAAATTCGTTAAGCTTAGCCTTAGCACATGGAGTAATGGTGGTTATATAAGCGTAGCTTAGATGCGTGCGTGTTCGAAAGTATGGGACACCCGGTGAGGGGCGCAATCCTTGTTCAGTTTTAATTGATGTATTGAGTCAAGTTATCTAACCATTACGCCACGTCTAAATGTTGCAATGATTTTTTAATGTAGCTTAGTTTTGGCGCAAGGCCGAAAGTGTGGGACACCCAGTGTGGATCGAAGTCACTATCTAGACGTATCTGATCTATCGAGACATGCTTGCTAAACATTACGCCTCGTTTAATAGTTCTCTAAGCATGACTTATATGTGGCACAAGGCGCAAAGTATAGGGCCATTCATGGTCGAACTCACTATTCAGTCGTAATTGATCAATCGAGACAAACTTGCTAACCATTAAACAACGTCGTGGTGTCCAACTGCCATAGGAAGTAATGTGTGTGGTAAAAATACTAAGTTGTCATAATCTTCCAAATCGGGTATGTCAGTTGATCTTGAATATCAGAAAATGAAATCTGAGGAATAATCTCTGCTCGAGCGTTGTCACTTTTTCTCAGCTATCAGGCAATCTTGCTAGATTTAAATAAATGTTAACAGCCTCAATTAAATATTTAACATCAGGGTAACGCGCATATCTGGAGCTGTAATTCCTGACGTTTTCATTCCTTGATCTTATAATCAGAAATAACCAATAATTTTGCATAATAATAGTTTTGATAATTTGTATATATCTAAGAAACGAAAGCACGAAAGCGCGAACATCCTTCCATTGAGCGAAAAGTGAGATACACGACCTAATAAAGCATTAGATTCGAATTCCTCTTCTATATTTTAGATAGGAGACATTCCCTTGTTCAAATTTAATTTTAATTTAAATCGAAGGTAAAAAAAATGAAATATACATATCCAACTACCCTAGGAGTGATTCCCTTGTTCAAATTTAATTTAAACGAAAGAGAAAACATTTAGTGAGTTGTTTGTGCTCCAGGGAGACCCTCTTTGATCATTTCGATCTTGTTGATATGACCTCAATCTTCTGGTTTTCTCCTTCTATATTTTGGATAGGAGTCATTGCCTTGTTCAAATTTAAATTTAATTATATCAAAGTAAATAAAAGATACGTGCGGTGTTTTGTCCCACCCCCGGGTATCCCCTCTGATCAAAATGAAATACACTAATCCAAATACCATGGGTAATGTAGTTTCATAATATAAATGCCTATTTGCGTCTATCTCCAAAACCCTAGGAGGATTTCGATAGCAATCAAACAGAGACAGAAGCAAAAACTTTATATACAGTGGAAGGAAACAAATATTCGTACACATCCAAATTTTTTATTTATTGTATTTCCAAATAATGAATAAACATAATTTTCATATAATTAACTGTACACTGATGCATAATAACTAAATATACATAGAAAACTGAAAGAATGATTTAATAGAAATAATTTCTATTTATTCATTTTTAACGGATAAAAAAGTATTTGTATAATACAAAAAAGAATACATCTTCTTAATTTAATACTTTGAAGAATAGCTATTATTCGCTTCTACAGCAACCAACCTCTTCTTGATTAATGGTTTGCAAATTGTAGTTGGTATTTTGTTCCATTCTTCTTCGCATATGGTCTTCAAATCCGGGATGTTTGTCGGAGTTCTCGATTGGATTTGAATTTTCAAATACCGCCACAGATTTAAAATGAGTTTAAATGTAGGGACTAACTTGTTTATTTCAGGATATTTACATTATGTTCAGCAAGCCATTTCTTCATAGATTTTTTTATTGTGATTAGGAGTATTATCTTGTTGGAAGAGCCAATCAGGAGGAAGTTCAAGATTTTCTACCGAAATCATTAAATTTACTTTTGAAATAATTTGATATGCTGCGGCAATAATTTTACTATCTATTACTGATATGTTGCCAGTATCTTTTGCAGAAAAATATCCCAACATCATGTTCTTTGGTTTGAAAGCATCTTCCTCCATACATGATTGCTAGAATTACGTCCAAACAACTCGATTTTAGTTTTGTCTGTCCATAATACTCTTTCCCCATACGATTTTTCCTTATGCTTATGTTAACGAACTAATTAAACTTGGCATTTCTGTCTTTTCAATAGCAGTAGAGTTTTCCGAGGGGAGCGTGACTTTAGATTGTTCCTATAAATTTCGTTGTTTATTCTCCGTTAAGTAACACATATTTCTAATGAAAGCAAATCTTCCTACAACTCTGAACGAGAAACCATTGGATTTTGTTTAATTTAACGCATTAATTTTCTCGAAGACCCTGCATAAATCATCCGTAGAGCACCAGTTCTTTGGTTTTCAACAGTTTTGAGTTTTTTATACATTGCAATGTATGAACTAATCGTAGTAAATTAAATATTCGGGTTGTCTGAAAATATCCCTCAAGAGCTTAGCAATCAGTTCTTTTTGCGAATTTGTCAATTCTTTCCCTCTTGGCACGATGAAAAACTTATGGCACGAATATCAATTACAGAATATTCTGTTTGCATTTTTGGGTCTAAAAATATCTACTGATAATATTATTTGGACATCCTAGAATATTCAACATGATAGAGAGTCTTAAAACAAATTAAACATTTTAAAATATGAAATTTAGATTGCACGAATACTTTTTCACCCATTAAAATAGATAAATGAGATTTATTTCTATTAAATAATTTTTTCTGTTTTGTATGCATATTTAGTTATAATGCATCTGTGTACAGTTAATTATATGAAAAGTATGAATATTCATTAGTTGGGAATGCAATAAATTAAAAATGTGTATGTGTACGAATATTTTTTCCCTCCACTGTATATAGATGACACAGTGTGCCTTTATTAAACTTCCTTAGTCCAATGCGTTATTCTATTCACTCCTAGCATCTAAAAGCTTAACATTAATCCTGTATTTACTTGCATAGTATATTGACAGAAAACTATGAAAATGCTCTTTAGATCTCATGTAAAGGTAATAAATAGTTTGGTCACTCTATCGTCAGAATCCATCTTGCGGATTTATTAAATCTACCATTCGCTCGTGCATTGAATATTGCTGCCATATCTGATCAGGGGCTCCTGCTATCCATCTCAAGTTTCTTGACAAAATGCAAATGAACATCTATAATGTAATCGTTCCTGAATTACATGTCGACTTCAGGCCCGTTTCCCATCGACGTTACCTGACTTTCACCTGTCTTTTTTACAAACATGTTACGACAGCTACTCTGACAAGCTTTTTCCCTGTTGCCCTGACTACATAAATTTAAGCGAGCTACGAGTTTGACATCTAGGAGCAACCCTTGTAGCGTTGAAATAGGTAAACCCAACCGCCACTTTTACTCCAACAATTTCTTTTCTCGCACTACTCACGTGTCGAACTTCATTCAGATTTCTGTCTTTCTTGAAATCTACAAACATCCAAAACTTAAATGCAACGTGAATCCCGTTCAACTTTTGACCTTTCCTCAGTCCTCGCTATATTTAGTCTTTTCTTTCACTTTCACTCATTGTAACTCCTTGCGTTCTAGTGGCAATTCGGCCCTACTTGGAATGATATGATTAAAAGAAATTCTATACGGTTTGTAACGACGTATATTTTAGTTTAATTATTACGAGTTGTTTCAATATTCATACAAGCGTAAGACGTCAAACTTGAAAAGCTTAACGACTAAATCAGAATTAATTTCGAAACAATTGTTTTGTATATTAGTAAAAAATTTTATAAAAAATATACATCTTCGTCTAGCCCAACAATCATTTAGCTGCTGGTATTTGAAGATAATCTTTCTGGTCTTCAGAAACAGTTGTGGAAATTTCCTCTGCTAATAATCTTGGAATAATATCTTGGAACAATCGGTACTCTTATTACATCTCCTTACTCGGGTTGATTGCAATGAATTTATTCTTATTTCAGCGGGGTTCTGATTTCTAAGCGGTGAAGACTTTTAGCTTTACTCGAAATGTCTAACAGAATTCTAGTAGTGTGTGTATGATACACACACAGACACAGGCACATTCTTGGGGTTTTCTTCAAGACTCGAAATCATTGCTAATTAAACATTTCATTAATAGTGTTTTTTTGCCTATTTTCTGACACTCAGTAAAGCTCTTACGTCTTAATGACTTTATTAATTTTCTTGGAAATAAAGGGATACATATATAGTAACATTATTCTATTATCTAAACTTTCAGTCCTAAGTTCCATCTAAGTATAAATTGTTTTGTGGAATTTGTCGTGTTGAAGCTAAATAGAAATTTGAAAACTAATTGAAACAAAATGCTATCTTATAACTATAAAGAGAAATTAGTGACAAAAAATAATGAAGAAAGAATCCCTGGTAAAGTTGACCATCACTAGACATACAGAATGCAAATGGACATGGGGAGAGTCAGCTACATGATGGGCTCATACAAATAAAAAACAGAGCGTGAAGTGGAGTTATGTTAAAGATAAAAACATAGCTATGATTTACAAAGGATAGGGAAAAAATATATATTTTTATTTTTTTAAGCATTTTACCTTGGCGGGAGTACCACTAGTACGCAAGGGGTTACAGAGAGTGAAGAGAAGAGAAAAGTTTAGTCATGGGGGTAATGAAAGGATAAAAACAAGAACGGGGATACAGGAATCAGAAGATGACGATTGACGTTACATTTAAATTACTGAAGATTGTAGTTATCGGGAAAACATGTAATAGAAAGGGTGTGTGAGTGAATGAGCTGTTTCAGTAGAATAGGGGGTAACATTTAATTTTTTCCGCAGTAAAGAGTGGGACATAGATGCCAAACTAGTAGGACGCTTAAATTCATGCACTCGAAAAACTACGGAAAATAGCTCATCAGAGCAGTTACCATGAACATATTTGTAGAAAAGACAAAGGGAAGTTATGGAGAGCCATGATTATACACACCCTAAAATGATAGGCATATAGACGAAAGCTGAAAAACGTAAGTGGTATCATTTTTTTCGATTGAAATATAAAGGAATCTCGAAATATCAAGTGGAATTTTAAGGGGATTTAAAACTTTACTTACTTTTACTAACTATGTATGAAGTGTCCATAAGCAATGCGCATGTAAAGGTGGCAATATTCACCTTTCACTATATAAATACACAAAGTAATGACAGCACGAAGGAAATGTGAGAGTGAATGTCGCAGGAATCAGTCCTCTACACTTCAATACCGCATAAATAAAATTGGGCTAAACGTGAGAGCTATTAAGCCGTCATGTATTTATCCATCTTCGCCACCGTTTGATTGCATTTGCCCAAAGCTGTACGCTTGCTGTATAACGACAGCGACTCGTATGTATCCTAGCTGCTAATTGATTAATGGAAAAATCGGTTTAGGGCAAAATTAAGTAAAGAGTCCGCGCACTCCACAATCCATTCGTCTGACATCATTGTTTAACAGCGAGGGAAACTTAATCTTCATTGAAAGTGGCGGGTCAAGAATTACCGTTCACACACGAGGCTTTTTCGCCTATATTTATGTTTATTCACAAGACTAAGTGAGTAATTATGGACAAGCGAGATGTCTAGTAAGAAATAAGAGAGTCAAACACGCAAAAACACATAACGAGAGACAGGGAGGGGTTATTAAGAGAGTAAAAGAAAAGTGAATGAGATAAGGTGAAAATGTGTGACCTTGTGAGAGGGAGAAAGAGAATGTTGTGTAGTTCTGGCATAAATCGCAGGGTAAAGTCTCGATGTAATTTTAAAATAAAACAAAAAGTGCTGAATATTAAAAAAAAAATAAAGCAAAATACTTAAAAGTAGGTTCATGAAGAAATAACTAATCTTTTATGCGAATTGTCGGTAACAATAACTATATCTTCAAAGATTCATATGCAGAGACTTTTGGCTATGATCACCGGACAAGATCGATTATCAATGTCTGCAGACTCTAAAATATAGACTGAAACAGTGTTCATAATCTTAATTAGCATACAATGTTAGGGAAAAATTGGACCAAGTGCAACATTTTCAAATAGGAAGCGTTTAATGTCTCCATAACAACAAATCATTTTTTTTTTTCAGAAAATAAGAATTAGGTAAATAGAAACATTAACTTATTATACCATAGGTTTTCTCTTTGATTTCTTTGAACGTTTCCTTTGTGTAAATTTGCGTATATCTTCTTTTTTTTCTGAAGAAGAGTCAATTATCGGATAAATGTTGAGAGCGTGCATCGGTTGACGCGACATCGATAAAAAAAAAACACTTAAATTTTGCATAATATGAGACCAGATAGTGTTCCAAGCTGGTCTTTGAACAAGCCAAAAATGAAATCTGATGTGTTTATTCAAAAGTCCGGCTTTGCTGCACTTTCAATTGCTGGATGTGCACTGGTGCATTCGAGAGCGGATTCGATTAAATAATCGAAGGTCCGAGTTCGAATTCCAATCGAAATCATTTCATTGACTTACAAGCAAGAAACAGTGGAAAAGATGTTAATCCATCTAATCTACCACCAGTTATGGATAAATAGCATAACGGACTAGGTCTTACACATTTACTTGGCAACCAGTCATGTGGAATGAGAAAAATTGTATTCAAACAATCTTGAAGAGGGATAGAGTCCATCGGACTATCTTACCAAAAACATATCACTATTGCTACAAGAATCACTACGTGTAGTTCCACAACGACCCTAATAAGTTACGCGACTCATGATCGTAGTATAAGTAAGAACATTCGCTTTTATACAAATAACATCATATAGCTTCTCTGCCCGAGGCGACGGAGTTCTGGTTCTACAGAAGGATGCTAAGGATATCATAGACCGAGCGTTTGATCAAAGATGAGGTCTTAGAGAGGAGAAAAACAAGGAGTAGGCATATACTTAACGTCAGGAAGAGGCAGAAGAAATTTCTGGGACACGTAATGGCGAAGGAGGGCCTGAAGAATCTGTTAATCATGGGTCGAATAGAGGGAATGAGAGACAAGTGAAAGCAATGCGTGACATACATGGCGGACTTAAGAAAGTGGATGACAGAACGTGGTCTTGTCCTAATTCTTGTCTTCAGCTCATCTTTGGTGTTACAAGGAGTTATTGGTGTTTCTTCCACAACTGCGACCCACACATAAATATCAATGGGATTGAATTCTAGGGATTTACGTGTTCATATGTATGGGGTTATGTTGTTCCAAAAATTGTCCGACAGCCATGAGTGGATTACATCATGGTGGTCCTTTTCTCACAGACTGTTTCCAACTGACTCTTCTATACTGTGTAGTCGAAAAAATCAAAAATAAATTGCATACGCGAAATTAAAAATATAAAATGGCGACAATTTATTCATTGCACTCTGTATTGTGTATATACACACACATACACATACACACAGACACAAACACAGACATACAATGACACACACACAAACATATATATTATTATTTAAATGTAAGACGTACTATTTACTAACATGTAAACTGAAACGGATACAAAGCACATCGCATAACAGTTGGAGAGAGCAAATTTTGTAATGTGAAACACCGTAATTTTCAAAAGCGACTGCATGGCGTGCTCCGAACGAAAGCAGAGTGGACCCTCAATTTCACAGGCCTTGCTGTTGATGCTGGTGAAACCCACTGCCTGTCTGTAGTTACTGTTTGGTATCCGTAAATGTTCAGTTGTCGTAGATATATATCAATCGTTGCCATATTTTCAACATCTCCCGCTAGTGAGATGCGGATCGTTGAATGAGTCAACAAAGTTGCCGTGTTCTCTGTGCAGTTAAGCGGCTCCGAGACATAGCCTTTTAGCACGATCCTAGCCTCACGCGCCCATGACGTTGATTCCCGCGTCGTAACGGCCATTGACTGAGTGAACCCTTCCGATCTCGTTTCCAAGGAGCAGCTTTGCCGGTGAATCGGCCAGCCGAGAATGCTCAGTGAGGTGTTCTCTGGTTCAGCCATGACCAGCGACGATCTGATGACCACCCAACCAGAATCATCTCTAGAACACCCAGAAGATCTCTCTAGCCCTGTCAGATCTTTCGTTCGCTCTCCCAAAACCGCGAGTGTGGGAAGTACATGTTGACTATCATGTGGTCAACGAATTATAAGCATGAGATTTAGCATCAACAGCAACATCTGTTACTTCTATATGTTCGTATAATCTCTTTTTTACGGCTTTTCCAAAACAGGCAATGTTAATGAAGAAATTCTTCAGCATTTAATGTCTGATATCACTTTATTTCTATGTATTAAAATAGTAATCAGTGATTTGGGAGCGATTATCACTTGCCTGTGTCTATTTGTATGTGTGCCTGTTTGTGAATTATCATTGACAATGCAATATTTCTGTCACTAAATGAAAAAATGATTACATGATCTGTAGGCTGTTTACAGTAAAACAAGGCAACTAGCAAGTAAATGTAATTACAAAAGAGATGCATAATCGTCTGCATGGTGGACTGCTCAAAAACACCTTCACGAGCCGAAGTGAACAAGAATTTCACATTCACCGTCATCATTACTTTGTTTCCACTTAGGAAGCTAAGCATGAAATAAGGTCAAACATATTTGCCACGTACCTCTAAAATATGTTATAGAGATAAAACCTAATTAAACATATTCATTTCAAACTTTAAAGCGACAACAAAAATTGCCCCATATTAGATATTTCTCGATTTTCGACCGCCCTTCCTAGAAAACGTTTCATGTTGGTCGAAAATACTCGAATTTTAACATTTTAAATGCATTCCACTGATGGTACTGATGTTGCCGGCATTTAGACATTAAATTTTTCCATTTCGCAATCCCTTACTCAAATCATGGATTTCCCTATTCGTTTGCTTAACAAAACCGAGCAAAAGTCCTCTCGACTTGATTTATTTCTTACCTCTTCCCCTCACACTTGGTAGGAGGCAGTAGGATTTTCTGATTGGATCATAATAAGTTTTACAAAATTTAGCGTCGAGGATGCTTGCCAGACATATTTAAATATTATATGTTACTTCAATACACGTGAAACATAAATAACAAATAAATAATAGCCAATCACAACATACCATTAATTTAAGTCTCTTTGCTTTTTATCATTTTTTATCCTTTTCCATCTTGATCTCTGGCGAAGCTTTAATAAAGTGAAACATGTTAGGTTTAGATCTGTTTCCTACTTGTTCTTTATCCTATTACTTTGTCGGATTCCTATCCATCCTCAATCACTCAATCAATATATATATATATATATATATGTGTGTGTGTGTGTGTGTGTGTGTGTGTGTGTGTGTGTGTGTGTGTGTGTGTGTGTGTGTGTGTGATTCACAGACAGTACTGTTTCGCTGTATCACAGCTCCTCAATGCGACTAGACATCCGAATGCCTCAAGCCAGGATTGAAACACAACTGATTCACTCGGTAGAGTTACACAACTAAATCTAGCATATTGTTTTTACAAATGTAAACAAATGCCAATCAGCCAAAGTGCTCCATTCATTTTACTGAAGAGCTTTGCATTAATGCAGGTGGCTGTTGTTTATAGTATTAGCTCATCACTCAACAGTGCTCAATTGAAATGTATTTTCAAGAGCTGTGTGTGTGTGTGTGTGTGTGTGTGTGTGTGTGTGTGTGTGTGTGTGTGTGTGTGTGTGTGTGTGTGTGTGTGTGTGTGTATGCGACAGGTAAGTAAGTTGGAATCAATTAATGTGTGTGTATCTGTTTTCATATGCGTTTCACATATTGAATTAGCGCAAGACAAAGGAAGTAAGAAGCGATATTTTGGTCCTCGGTAGAAAATAAATTCACTCTCCTTCTTCTTCTTCTTCTTCTTCTTCTTCTTCTTCTTCTTCTTCTTCTTCTTCTTCTTCTTCTTCTTCTACTACTACTACTACTACTACTACTACTACTTCTTCTTCTATGTTACGCGTTTCTTTACGAGATAGGCGATCATAGCTCTCCACAATTGCTATCTCGTGTGGCACTCTTCCACTTTGCTAAGGCCCTAGCCAATAAGTTGGGACAACCATTGCGCCTCATTTAAGTGGCTCGCATTCTTCACCTATATCTCTCTTGTAATCAATACGCCTCGTGATGATTTCGTCTTCCAAGTGATGTTTCCTTATTATGAGTCCAAGCAATTTCAAATGTCTTTCCTGATTTTGAGTATAAATGTTATTTCTGTTACCATTTTTAAGACTTCCATGTTGCTTATTCGCACTGTCCATTGCATTTTCATTATTCATCTGTAGAACCAAATGTCCCCTGCTTTTCGTTTGTTTCTTCAGCTCCATTACGATATAAACGGAAGAATATCAAACAAACCAGAACTGTTATCATCGTCTTAATGAAATTCTATTTTCTCAGTAACTTTATTAAATTATCGAATGAATCTTTTGCTCATCCAATGCGTGTTCGAAACTAATTTTCCATATATTGGAACCTCTACAGCTTCATTATAAACACACACACACACACACACACACACACACACACACACACACACACACACACACATATATATATATATATATATATATATATATATATATATATATATATATATATATATATATATATATGAGGATAGCGGCCCGTATCGAGAAATCAGAGAGCCGAGTTCGAAATCGCATCCATTGCATTCGCTTCCGTGATAATGCCATTCGTAATGGTATGAGTCCTCTCCTTCTCAACTCCAGTCATAGGTAAATAGCAGCAAAGACTGGGTTCTATATGCTTGGATTTCATCTGGATTAGGAGATAGACAACGCTGAATTCCAAACCTACCGATGGCGGTTTGCGAACATTGTGGCATGTAGTACACCATTTCAATGTATTCAGCTATTCAAAATGTGGTCGGTTCTGCACAAACCATTCACCAATATAATCTTATTTGCAGGCGTCTGGCTGTTGTTTCCTCGGATCTGAGCTGCTTGACACTCATAAGTCGATAACAGAGAGTATAGTATATATATATATATATATATATATATATATATATATATATATATATATATATATATATATATATATATATATATATATATATACTATTTCTGACAATAGCTCAATTAGATCTCATTTAAATATTCATGGAGACCTACCGGACACTATTCGGAATATACTTGTCGACAACACTAATATAATAGCATCATCCACTTGCAAAAAAAGGCTAAAAATAATGGAAGCCTTACTTATAAAATTAAACAAACAAACCCTTAATAATATTAACTATGAACATGGACATAATATCTTGACCGTGTTTTGAAACAAAAAAATGAATCACTTTATAAAACACACACAAACTATTTCTAATTCTAACAGTTGAAATATAATCCTTGATAATGGCTAAAAGTATAGCCGAAAGCGCTCGGAAAAGAACATTCTGACAATTTTTATATAATTTATCCTCTGAAAAGAAAAACTTTATTAGATCGCACGAGAAATTATATAAAAAAAACTAAATAAAAGCACCTTGTCAGTCGTTTTTAATGAAATATATATATATATATATATATATATATATATATATATATATATATATATATATATATATATATATATATGTATGAAATGTGTAAAAGATCTTATACGATATAATTTTGAAAATTCGCGTCATCCAACAAAAGTTTGGATACATTATCCTATAAAAGAGTAGTGAAATTTTAAATTTTCTTTTCATGGCGACAGAATAAAAATACAAATTATATTAGTCATCTTATTATGTCGATACTGAAATCGATAATGCATTATTTCTGAACATTTCTCCTTCCTAAAATAAGCTAATTTTTCTCAACACCCTTCCCGTGATTCAAGAAGGAAAGGGAAATATCTAATAAGTACATGCAGCAATGTTCCAACAATACGTAATTGCCTTATTAATTTGATTGGCCATGAAGAACCGACGTTTTTGCTACTTGGACTTTCCCCTCGAAGGAATTATTGATCTTGCAAAGTAGAACAAGGCTCATTTTATTTCACAAGAGGTTTAGGTATTAAACAAAAGAAAAATGATGAAAAAGTAAACAAATACTGATTTTGTATAATAGTAGGAAATTAATCGACATCAAGTAAGCGAAATTAAACAAAAATAAAAAAAAAATTGGGGCTAAAATATAAAAATCATCTTAACTAGCAGCGATTTCTTTGTTGTTTTTATTAGACAGACTGATAAAGAAGAAAAGATCTAAAGTAAAAAAGAAAGAAAATTTTATAACGAAAAGACTTTTATAATGTCATTTCTATTCAAGACGTAGGTGATTATGATTCCCTACAAAATACCGTTCTTTATTATCTGTGAATTGCAATGGTGTAGTGCTAATGAAAGTGGGGTGGTTACTTGTTACTTTCTCCAATCTGTGAATTCAGTATTTTTTAGCTAGTTTGGCAGCCACCCAAATGTAGAGCGGATGTTATTTAACCCATAGCTGCTACTAGAGAAGGATTCATGCCTACTGAAATGGGTTTTGTGCGATGTTGCACGCAGCCAGAATTTGAACTCCGCTCGTCATCCTCGTGTTCATAATACCTATACATCCCGACTCACGACTGAAAACATATACATATGGTATTAAATAAAAAAAATTAGTCCGTTATAAGACAAAGTGAATCTAAAGATGATCTTTCTTGCAGTAAGCTTCGCCATATACAAAGTTCATGTGCCACTTGAGGTAGAGCGATATATTGAATGGTAGTTTATATTGACAGGAGGGAAAGATAACGGTTAACTCTAGACTTGAACTGGTTAAGATCGGTGAAACATCCTCTTGGGAGTCTCTTTCACTATGGAGTTGTTCGCGGGATGAAGCTGTTTGAGAGAAACTTACTTCTCGCCGATGAAATACAGAGGGACTGACTGTGGTTAGCTACTATATAAGTGACATGGCGGGTCCAAGCCGTGATAGACATGGCGGAACAAAGAAATGATTTCGTCCTAGCACTTTCCATGGAAGTAGCGACAGTGAGAAACTCGCAACATTCCGCCTGTGAGATAGAGGTTGGTGAATAGAAAATAATTATATTCCAAAAAGACTTGGAGACTATTTTGAAAAGGCGAATAATTTTTATGCAGGATAGTAAAATGTATTTTAAATGGAACCATTGGTCTCTTGTCGATTCAGACATTTAGAACAAGACGTTGTTATTCTTAGCCACGAAAGAAAAAACCGAAGAAATTTGCGAAGTACTTTGTTTTACGCCACTCTTCTGAAATGGGAATTATTCTTGTCTAGAAAAATAACAGCAATAATTTAAATAATAGTGAGCAAAAAGTAAGCAATAACAGTAAGATAACAAAATACTATGACGTCAGCAAAAGAGAGATTGTAAAATGTGAGCTACATATTGCGAACACTAAACCGAGGCTGGTACTGAAAATAAATTATTTCTTTAGTGACAATTAATTCTTTATTGACAACGAAATGTGCCACAGAAATGCGAGTCGCACTGGAATATGTAACCAAATATCAGAAACTATGCAAGTGTTGTATCATAGGAATTTTCACAAAAAGCAAAGAATATAATGCTGAAATTCTATGTCAGATCCAGTTTAGATGATATTAAATTCTGTAAATTTTGTTACAGGGGAAGAGATCTCAAGTTACAGAGTAGGTTTCACGACAAAAGGTGAGAATGCGTATAGCGTAAGACAGTAAGAAAACTTGCTATCAGAAATAGACAAAAGTTATAGACATATTAAGTGGAAAGAGTGACTAGATAACTTAACACTAACATAATATATATATATATATATATATATATATATATATATATATATATATATATGTTAAGCAAATATATTGGTTGAAAGTAATGATTGGCCAAAATCACCACAAGTTTTTGTGAATAGATGATATAACAGGAACAAAGAGAGATGTTAAAAGGTTAATGATTATCGAGAGAAACAAACCACTGTAAATGACTTATTAGAAGATGAAAAAAGTTGCCTCTTAAATATTGACATTTATCTTGACTCAGAATGTGATAGCTCGTATCTTTAGTATCCACTACACTTTGTATTTACACGGAGAATTTTAGTGCGGTATATTCACAGATGAGGAGAAAAGGAGATTGATGTTCGTGTTACACCAACCTATCAAATGGATAGACTTGCATGCCTTCGAAAATCCGACGTTTCCTTGGGATTTACAGACACAATCTGGCTCTGTTTCGAAAGAAATACTGAGAATGTGTATGTCGTTCTAGAAAAAAATGATGAGATAAAGAAAAAGTGTGTGTTGTTTTTTTTAAATCCAGAAAGGAAATAATTTTCTTCAAATTACATCTCGCAGGATTTTTAATAGAATTTGAATTTTATTTCGATTTCCCTTCTAGTTTGCATTTCAGATTGA
>OZ038496.1:80097426-80117426 GCA_964036315.1 Acanthosepion esculentum
CCTCGGACTTCTCCACTGCCTTAACGAGGTATTGAACTCACATTATTTGGGTCCTGACACTGAATCGGACCACCACACCATGTGTCCTCCAAGAGAACTTGGAGAGGAGAATTAACAGGAATTAACTGATAACTGACATCCATTAAACATGGCACGTGGAACTAGAACAGTCTACCCCAATGAGCGAAATAAAGGGTTCAGTTCGACATTCCAACCACCTGAAGAAGGCCGGTGCGTACAACCGTCGAAACGTTGTGTTAAATATGGCGAGAAATATGAGGACAATAATCCGAATAATTTAAATAACGAGAGAACTATATTTGTACTCTAGACATGTTTGTAAAATATTACGCTTCATTAAATCGCTATAATTACTTGTATTATATCAGTCTGGCAGTAGTACTGCTTACATAATATAATTTATTAGGTTGCTGCAACAATAGTGTCGTTTTTTGACGTTCTAACATATGTGAGAAAACGACATTATTTTTGCACCAACCTAATACTATAATGATAACTATGACATTACCTTGATTATTATCGTTCAATGATAGCCTTACCAGATAGCAACGATAGCGTATCTCATAAACAACGTAATAATATAGAAAAGCGGTAAATTCAGAAATAGAATTCTTTAGCTATCATGACTTATGCACAAACTGAACAATCATCGTAGATGTTCGAAATGTTTGCCTGAATGTACAACATACTGTTGTAAGCGAGTTAATCAGGCGGCAGTATCTTTCTGGATAGGCTCAAAAGGAATTACCTTCCAAGCTTCAGTTAAATTCACCTTCACTGAATCAATATCGACAATATCAGGACGTTCGTTTTTCAAGTGAGTTAGGAGTATACAGTCATCCATAACATTCAAGTCTGGGCTTTTAGAGGGCCACTGAGATGGACCAATTATAGCCAGTATATTTTCTCGAAGAATAATTTTGGCGCATTTTTAGAGAGCAGCAAGTATTAAACATAGTATAAAAATTATGTGGTAAATGTTACTGCAGACAATAACTTTACATATAATAGGTGCGGCCACAAAACTGTTACACCTGAACGTAAAATTCAGCCCAAATACTCTTTTCCTACGTAATGAAATCAATCATTATGAATTAGCAATTAAATTTCACACGAACTCATATATTTGTGGATAATATTTAAGCTCAGACTCGCCTGCTTTATAAATATAAGATTAAGTCAGCGTAGAAAAAACGAAATCATTAAGCAAATGATTGGTAGGATAAATGTTAGTCGATAGCGGACGGTCTATAAATATTGTATATTAAATTTCATCTAATACAAAGCTCAAGAGGTACTCACTTTAAACAGATAAAGTCAAAAAAATGGTATTGCTGAAAGCGGTGTTTTGTATGAATAAAAGAGAAGCTGGTTAAATGTGGAAAGATGACGAATGATCTTTGACTTGAGTGATGTTTCAGGTTTCCCTCAAGTGAAAGTTCTTTGAAAATATAGATTTAATAGCTAAATATATATTCTTGATAAAATGCTTCGTTTAAAATGTAATTCATTGTTCACTGTGTACGCACTCCTTTTAATGAATTACACATTTAAAAACCTTTGTGATAATATTGCATAACCTCTAATTTTTGGATGAATCTCATATAGAAAAATGCAAGAACATTAATATGTTACAATATAATTGCACTTTTAGAAATATAATCAGTTTTTAAGAAAAATTAAAATTTTTTTACATGTTCTTTTTTTGTCTTGTCACCATCAATAATTTAAAATAATATTGATAGATAAACTGTATAATCAAAGTAATTTTTCATGGTAATGTTTGTCCAAAACAAAATCAAAGAAAGAGCGTAAAAATGTTTAATTGTAACATTTAAGAGAAATATTGAATAACTTAAGCGTTTACATTTTTCTTTTTTATATTTTCACCTTCAATCATTTTCTTTTCTGTTCTGTATCAGTTTTCACCTTGGTCGGGTTGAACCGGCTTCCTCCCAAGTAAATACAGCATCACGGACCATCGCTGGCCACGCACGCCGATCCTGAGCCAGGTCACACGAAATGGGGAGCCACTCGTCTCCATCATCGAGGACCAACTACTTGTGGACCCGATAGTACTGCTAGGTCATCCTTTATTGTACTAGCCCACGTCTTCAGCCGCCCACCGACACGTCTTAGTCAGCCAGGGAGAGAAGGTGACATTATTCGTATTCTTATTAGTTGTAACGCTTATAAAGGAAAATTCATTGGGATTTGATTAAATCATTTTGCATAACATTGATAATTAAAACTGTTTTAATCAACGTCCTTTTTTCATAGTAAAGTTTACCCCACAAAGAAATCCAAAAGAAACTCAAGAGAGATCGTAAAAGGTAAAGGATTACGTGAGAACGACGTTTGTAATTTGAATGCAAAGATTGATGAAAGTGCAGATTTTGAGGCCAATGAAGATAGATAATGATTTATTCTTGACTTTAAGAATGTAAAATTCTAGTGCTTAGGGAAACTATTTAGCGGGCCTTTGATTTAAAGAATAATTGGGTAAATAAAAATAGAACATACATTCTCATCAAAACTTATATATTCATTTTTATTTAAAAGAAACATTAATTCAAAATGTCCAGAATTATAGGCGTTCTTCTTATATGACAAATTAAATCTCATTATTTGTTTAACAAGAGATGAAATTGGAAGAATCGAAAAGAAATCTCTTCAGACCATGTGAATAAAATGATTGCTGAGTGCGCCAATGTTGACTTATTTTTTACTAATTTTACTACTACCAGTACCACTACTACTACTACTACTCGTCCTGGGTATGACGTTAAACTGCATCCAACAGCAAGGCCTATGATCAGGAGGTTTTGAGGAAGTGTGGAACCACCTGTTAATTGCTGATATTCCCAGGTACACCCTGACCTGGGGTGGTAGCACCTGTTAGGGTCCCAGCTATGGGCAAATAGTGAAATCCCAAGGTGTGTCCGCGTCCTGGGTATGACGATAAACTACATCCGCGTCCTGGGTATGACGATAAGCTACGTCCAACCAAAAGGCCGTCGATCCGATCAATCGGCTGGTCATGTCATACCCCATCACATCTAACCCATCCCAAAAGAACAACTTACAATTAACTTTCCCTCCCAAACCCTACACTAAATATACTAACACCATACCCCTAAAATGTGATGTGAAACAATGATGTTGCCAGCTATACGTTTTTGAAACGATGATGTTGCCAGCTATACGTTTTTGAAACGATGATGTTGCCAGCTATACGCTTTTGAAACAATGATGTTGCCAGGGATACATTTTTTTGAAACAATGATGTTGCCAGCTATACGTTTTTGAAACAGTTGCCAGCTATACGTTTTCAAAACAAGGATGTTGCCAACTATACGTTTTTGATATATCTAGTAAATACTGGATCTGGCATTAAATAACCCATAGTGGTCGATATGCCATAAAACCCCAAACAAACAAACAAACAAATTACTACTACTACTACTCATAATAATAATAATCTCCATATTTCTACTCTTTATTCTTTTTATTATTTTCTTTTTTCTTCTTGTTTTATGAGTTGTGTCAGTTAAGGACATACGCCATCATGGCTCTCCAAAACATCTTCTTTGTTGCGGTAATTAATATTTTAGCATCACTCTCCTTTACATTCCGTCTTCTGGCATCCATTTACATAAGCTTTTAAGAAGATTACTTGCTGTTTCCCTCCGCGTCTTTTGCGTTCAATATGTCCTGTGAATGTCAAATTTATCAAGCACATTTTCCTAATTATGCATCCCAAAAGTTTCAATCCTCTCTTTCTGTTTCTATGCCACTTCATTCTTTGTTTCCAGTTTCTTTAAATAAAATTGTTTGCTGCTCGCATGTTTTAAATATGATATTCTCAGCATCACTCTGTAGTGCTACATTTCCATTGTAACATGTCTCCTCATCGTCCCAGAGGAAATTAGCCAGCATTCACCCAGTGATATTAGACAGCATTATTTGTTTCTAATGACATTTAATAAATGTTTATCGTACTGATTATATTGGTACCCTTTCGTTTGTCTGTTTTTTTAAACCAATATATATGTATATATATATATATATATATATATATATTTGTATGTATGTAAGTAGAATTAAAAAGCAGAGCAATAACTAAAGGAGAAACGAAAACGAATATTTCGTAATTGATAACAAACCTAGAAATAACAATCCAGCTTGAAGCAGTAGTTTCACTAGACACAAAATATTATCACTTACGGGAGTTAACTATTTACACACATGTCAAATACTAACAAAAAACAACAGGGTTGTAAACACGTGTGTTCGTGTGTGTGTCCTTGCACGTATAAAGTTCATTTAAATGTATTCATATACATCTACACATGTAAAATTCCTCAATCAATAGACAATCGAGGTTTACACGCACATTTTCGTTATCGTAAACATCTTCGCTAATACTGGGAACTTTTCGATTTCCCTCATGTTTTAGTTCGTCTCCTGTGACCTTTTTCCAGTGAAGTGTATGTACTTGCTTGTGAGTGACATCTCTAATCCCTAGCTTGCCACTTGGGCTGCCCCCTTTGTATAGGACCATACAACTTAGGATTAGTTGTTCCTTCCCTTTTTCTTGTATTACTTTGATCCTGTGTTACTGCAGTATTTATGTATATTCATGTACGTTGATTAAATCTCGTTCGAAACTGTTGAATAGTTTAATACACAGATGAAATCCCACTCTCTGCAGGGATCGTCGGCTATCAAGTCAAAACGCGTGCATTTATCATACAAATAACACATAAGTTTTGCACAAAATATTAACTTATTAAGATTATCTTATCTTCCCCACAACGTCTAAAGTATGAAATAAACGGAGAAATAAACACATTAATTACTAATAATTACCAACGAAATTATATTTCAAAGGTCGATCAGCAAATTACCTTTGTTACTACAGATACGCTATTTCATGAAGTTATATTTTGGAGTTATCAAATGTTAATCTAGGATGTTACCCAGACGAAATTATCTTACATCTTGTGTTAAGTAATCATATGTCTACCTTTTTGCTTCTCGTGCAAATCAGTCATATATCTATTTTCTTTTTACTACCCGGTAAACCACATATATGTCTACATTGTTTTTTATTCTCTGTCAAATCGGACTAGGACTACCTTTTCACTCTGAGGTAAACTGGACTCATATATGCCATGTTTACTCAAGTGCAAACCGGACCTCCACCTTTCATCTTATCTCTAGTGCAAACCGGAACTACATGTAACTTCCACATTCTGCTAGAAATTAGATAGATATCTACATCGTTTGTTCTCGTTCAAAACATAGATATGGAGATCGATCTATTTTGTCTTTGTGTAAATTGGCCAATCGTTTTTTCTCTCGTGCAAAGTGGACCACTAGCCAGTATTTTGATCTGGTGTAAATCAGACCAAATTTTAGCTGTTTGACCTTCATCTAAATCAGAATTATGTCTACCGTTTTGACACATCTGCAGAAAGAGGCTTATGTCTACCTACGTATCATTTATTACAACTAGAGAATTTTGGTTTGAAATAAACTGGAAAATGTTGATGTGTAGAAAATCAAATCAAACCCACCGATTCTCGTTTGGTCTACCACATTCTATTTGTCGATGGCCGACTGAATGCCTCTGACTTCTTTTTCCTATTCGATTGTCATTTGACCCTACACAGATATCCATGAGGAAGTGTGGTTCGGCGTCTTTCTAACGCTGTCCGTCTGACCGACAGGCCATTACCCGATCGCTATTGAATGCACCACGTGTATGGAGAAATTATATACGCTCGATCAGTGGACCTGAACGAGAAGTTCGCTGTCGCCTTTGTAGCGATGACATTGATGAATATCCAAGATCCTGAGTTTGACATTCGCCATTAGGAGCAGAGCTTAGCAATTCACGCCATTTTTATGCTCGAATTCCTCAGATTTCCACTCACCCTTTGCAAACAGGGTGCAGAACCGTAGGGTGGAAGATGTTATGGAAATCAAATCGATCGATCTATTACTACGATCTTGTCAAAAGTAATTCGGGAAATTTTTGGGGGCCAGTTGGATGCTTCTCCAGTCGATGACTTATCGTTACGAATTCTTTGTATTACATTATTTTAATTTAGAATTTCACATTATTTATGACTTATTTTCTTTTATTATTTTGTCCATGTTTCTCATATATTGCAAAATGTCTTCAAAATATCTAACGCTACCAAAGTTTTCCTTTTTATATACAGAGCGTTTACATTCCACGTTTTTCCTATGAACATGTACATTCTCCCGCTTTCTGATGTCATCTTTATGATTTCTCGCCTTACTCTGCATGTCATTATATTTACTAGCCATTCACTGATCATATGAGTGTGCGATGTATAAATTGTCGTCTAAATTATGCACAAATTAAATTAACACGGGACATCTCATTCTAACAGATATATTTACCAAAATTTACGGATGACTTCAGAATCGCCTGCAATTCTGGACGGGGTTCTTGTTTAAGATGGTGAGTATTGCCATAATTCTTGCCTTCAGTTCACCTTTGGTGTTACAAAGAATTTCTATGGTTCTCGGCCCACTGCGCACCACACAAAATAATCAATGGGTTGCAGGCTAGGGAGTTAGGTGACCAGATGTAAGGGGTGATATGTTCGCAGAATTTGTCTAACAGCCATGACTGAGTTCTCCTGCTTGTGTGGAATGGTGGAGAGTCCTTAACACATTGCAGCACTAGCTCCTCAAGGCAGTTATTATAGTTCTTCAAGCGTCCGTACATTCGTACTCACTATTAGATTCATCAAACTCATTCCGAATCTTCTGGAATGTCCTCAGATTGAAACCCAAACACTCTGAATTGTTCGTATTAGAGTTTTAGGCACGAATGCCAAGCAGTACAGCATGCCTTTTCCAAAATTCTGGCGGAGATGATTTGTGTCATGGTGTTCAATTTCTTAAAAAGGGTTTCCAACCAACTCTGCTCTTATGTGCAATTGACAAATCAAAAACAAACAACGCTTATACGCGAAATTAGAAATGGCGAGAATTTGCACGTCACACGCTCTATATTCGTTTCCATTTTGCTTAGACTGTTTACATTCTCTTTTGTATAGCTCAAAGCTTCAACATTATTTTTATTTTGGTTCGTCGATTATATATTATTCTTTCTATTAGTGCTCTTCTAAACTATTCTTTGTCTTGTGTAGATCTTTTACATTCATATTTGGTTTTCTCATCCTAAAATGCATCCTTTGTGGCTTCTCTGTTATTGTTCCTTTTACACATTGCGTCTACATGCTCCGTCTTGCCGAACGCCGTTACGTATTTTGTCCCATTCTGTAGTGCGTGGGCACAGCGCTGATTTCTCATACTTTGTGCATCTGCAGTAGCCATCTTTGCGGAATGATATTCAGAGTTTGGAAAAGAAGATATATGAAATTAAGAGGCATAGACTGTCGAGCCCTAAAAAGCTAATTAAAAGTACAGTTATTAAATTATATTATCTATCTACATATTATTATGTTATCTATGTACAAACGCACGCGCGCGCGCACACACACACACACACACACACACACACACACATATATATATATTTATATATATATATATATATATATATATATATATATATATATATATATATATATATATATATATACATATACATTACAGGTAATCGATCTGTTGGTATATTGAAACTGATCCCAAGAGAGGCTGATGATAGCCGCGCCCAGAAGAGCTTGAAATAGACTATCGAATATTGAGGTAATTTTTGTTTTTGTCTGTAATATATATATATATATATATATATATATATATATATATATATATATATATATATATATATGTATATATGTATAGATATATATATATATAGATATATATATATGTATATATATATATGTATATATGTATATATATATATATGTATATATATATATGTATATATATATGTATATATATATGTATATATATGTATATATATATATATATATATATATATATATATATATATATATATATATATATATTACAGACAAAAACAAAAATTACCTCAATATTCGATAGTCTATTTCAATGTATATACATATATATATATATATAGAGAGAGAGATAGAGAGAGAGAGAGATAGAGGGAGAGAGAGTCATTTTTAATCATATCAGCCCTTGCAAGGTTATAAAGCCACTAAAACACTTTGTGAATGAATTAGGAAAGAAGAGAAACATTATAGATGAACAAATTATCTCTGGTTAAATCTTGGGTACCTGTAGAGATAAATAATTTTTAAAGATAAAAATATATAATAGGAGATGTACAATATTAATATTTTATGTTTATGTGAAATGAGATGAAAAAATGAATATTTCGTTAATGACAAACGCTGTCTCATAAAGGCAGTCGGAGAGAAAAATGAAAGAGGAGTAGGACCGATACTAGACCAAGACATGAAGAGATATTTTCCTGCGATACTCTCAACCATCGGAAAGAAATAGTGAATTTAAACTGAAAGGAACGCCTTTCAATACATCCATCAGATATGGAAACGCACCAATAGTACACGAAGAAATCGAAAAGGTTTTGTGTACGATAGACAACGCTAAGTCTCAATACAAATCACTAAAATCGGCTTGAGAGACCTGAAAATCAAAATAGGTAAGTAGAGACATGATGAAATAGCCGGCATTTGTAGATTAGGAACTCTGAATAAACGCGGATAAAATCGGGTTCAATGGTGCACGGTGAATTATCAGGTATTAGCCAGCACCTGATATTAAGAAGACCAAACGGATCTGAATATGGAGAACCTAACAGGAAAATTGAAAAAAAAAAACAAAAACAAATCTGCTATATAACTATGAATAGGAGTTTCAGGTATGCCGTTTTAAGCTGAAAAATATCCCCAAGTCTCAAATACAGGATCGACTACCTTCCAGGAATGTCTAAATTTGGAGATAAACTACGGAAGTGGAAATGGAACTGGATCAAAGCAGCAGAAATTCGACAAACTCCTGAATGACCTGAATATGAAGGAAAATATATGGATCATGTTAAAACCTGATGCAATGGACAAAACGAGAATGGAAACTTGTAGTGTGTTATACTAAGGGAAAGCTTTAGTAAACATCAGCAATTGAGATCATCCCAACGAAAACCGATGTAACAAAAGAATGGATAACAGATAAAATTCACATGGTGAAAAGGAGACATAAAATGGCAAGTTACGGTACAGAGTATAGAAATCTGCACAAAGGATTTAGCAATGAAGGCAGACAGGTTAAATACGAATGTCTCAAGGAAAGATGTTTAGAAATAGAGAAATGAGATTCACAGATAAAGAAGATATGCCTAAGAAAACTAACATGACAAAAAAACATGTTCATCAACAGGATGCATAAAATCAAAGAATATGACATTGATATTAGAGAAAGAAATTAATTCAGAGATGGAAAGAAGATATCGGAGAACTATTCCACGAAGAAAGACAGCAGCCAGCAAACAATGAAATATCGAATGGACAGAAATATTAAAATCTGAATTGGAATAGGCACTGATCAAATTGAACAAAGAACGCAACAGGACCAGACGGTACTGATGGCCGCAATAGATGATTTCAGTATTGTAAGATTACTGACATAATAAGTGAAATACACAAAAGTGGGGAAAATACCGGCGGACTAAAGAAGATCTATTTTCGTAACACTGCCCAAGAAGCTTGGTACGAACGAATGTGATCTCCATTGGACAGTCAGCCTAATGAGCCATATAACACAACATATCGTACGAATTTTGACGAACATAACGCACAGGAGAATCAGACCGGAAATTGGGCAAGAACACGTTGAAGACAGGTGCAATAATTAATGCGATATTTATGCTCAGAAATTTATAAGAAAGATCAATAAAAGTGCAGGAGGTCTTGCTGTGTTTTATAGATTATGCAAAAGCGTTTGATAATGTAACGTCACAAAGAATACTTGAAATTGAGAGATAACCCTGCCATATTTGGAACGGATATTAAAATTATCCAGAAATGTATAGTGGCAGCTAACCGCCTGCATACGGATATAAAATGTCTTCGCTGAATATGCAAAATCAGAAAAGGCTGTAATACAAGAATATGTCTTTTCACTGGACTTATTCAATCTGTATAGTGAGGCAATCCTGAGAGAATTAGAAATCTTACCAAGATTGATTATTGGCGGCCACCACCTTAACAACATAAGATATATGAATGACACAGTGCTGATGTCAAACAGAGAAAATAAACTACAACAGATCCTATAGAAGGAAAGCGAGATGGAAGGACTAAACATGAATATAAAGAAGACGAGGCACATGGTTTTTAGGAAAAGAAACAATCCAACATACAAATTAGAAATGGGTGACACCAAAAGCAAGTAATTTCAACAATTTGAATATCGGGACGTGCATTGGGGTAGCGAAAGATGCCTTCCAAAGCTAAGAAATGTATTAAAAACAGAAAACAAAACTCATTACAAACAAAAAAAAGCTTAATGGAATGTTATGTAATAAGTGCTCTCCTATTTAACAGCGAATGGTGAACAATTTCCCCACAGTTGAAGATTCAAAGCAACAGAAAAGTTTTTCGACAGAAGAATGTCAAGAATAACATAGACTGAACATGTGAGCAATGGTGAAGTTTTACTGAAAATGGAAACAAAAATTACACTTATATTTAACATCAGGAACATTAACCACGACAGAAAAACTTCCCTGAATACCATCAGCATGGTTGATGTTCGACTCTGTGAGAACGTCTCACTCCGCCTTCCTGGCCTCACTTTTACAATTGATTTGTGGTAGAACAACACTGAAGTAGTAGCTGCATCTACTGCAAGGAATGTTGAGTCACTGTGTCGTGCCAGAAGTTTTTTTCTCGTCAGGGTCCATTTTACACATGTAAAATTGTGCATTGATTACTGTTTCTATATCTGGTCTGATGCCCATGCCGTTAATCTCGAGATTCTCGACAAAAATCCAAAATCTCATTTTCACTCTCTGTAACCCTCTGCGTGATAGTGGCACTCCGGCCTTGCTTTGGGTTAAAAGAACAAAAGAAAAGAGCATTTCCAGGGCGCATGATGAGATAAGGGGCGTAGGAAAATTATACTGACAAGATAGATTGAAGGCGAGAGGGACAGAAGAAATTAATGCATAACCTAGTTAGCCTTCTTAAGTAAATGAACTTGAAGTTTTAAGAGTCATAACGAAAGTCAAAGTGTATTAAGAGCTAAATGGGACAGACAGAGCGAGTCATGATCGTCCATGTTATGAAGGAATGACAAATAGAAGATGAAGCATTTATACAGTGTCATTTAATATTATGCCAAAAGTGCACACGTCTTCTCAATTCTCAAAAAGATTCAGATGAATAAAGATGTCTTATGTAGAAGCATATTTATAAAATCTGAAGATTAAATAAAGTGTTTCTTCTGAAATATGAAAACAAAACGGCACAGCATGAGTTTAATTAAATCCGAATCGATTATTCCAAGATTCTATGTATAGCAATATATACCAAGGAAATTAACGCTGACACAATTTCATACAAAACAAAATCTCTTCACTTGGTAAGCGAATAAGTAACATCAAAGATTTCCCCGACAACCAAATCGACAAGAATAATAAAATAAATCACTTCAAAGAATTATATAAAATATTTGTAGAACACAATCTAGTTATAGATCTGAGAAAATATGTTTTTGTTTAAATACTAAAGTGAAAGATAACAAACCAGTTGCTATTGTTCTAGGTCACTATGAAAACATATCTCAATAGGAATATTCGATGAACTTAAAAGACACACACACACACACACACACACACACACACACACACACACACACATACGCATATATATATATATATATATATATATATATATATATATATATATATATATATATATATGTATGTATATAGAAGATATTGAAAGGGGGAAAAAGCTAGTAGAATTTTAAAGCTGTTTTGAATATGAAAAAATAGACCTTTGAAGAAATCATTCTGGCTAACATAATAGCCAAGAATCTTATTGATGCTAATTGAGTCCATGTTTGGTAATCATAATAGTTTAAGCTCATACTTGAGAAACATACTTAAAATAATCATATAAAGCATAGGTACTGGTTATAATTTGTTATAAATATGAGGTTGAATCATAGATCTTTATTGATTTTGTTCATCAACTTTATTTTTCAAGACTTTATTACTATTACGTGGCTTCTGGCAAAACATAATACTTATTTCGACAGTGTCGGTCCTAACAGTAGTATTCGATACACAGCTAGACAAGTCGCTGCAATATTATTATCTTCCTCATTTGACAATTACCCAGGATTATGTATCATGAAAAGAGTGTAACTGGCTCTTATCACAATAAATTACAGTTTATTCAATTTATATATTCCCAACTTTTTGCTCTTAATTATTGCCTTCTATCAGGGAGCTTTTCGGTACATTTTGAAAAAAAAATTACCCCTGATTTGATATAAACATTTATCACGAATAATTTGATCTGCTTTCATTCAAGTATATTTTCCCATATCAAAGTATTATGTAGCTTTGGGTAAATGTAATAATCGATTGGTGTAAGGCCAGGATAATAGGAGAGATGAACTAGAACCGGTTATCTTCGTTCGTGTTTTAACTGTTATTCCTGCTGTATACGGCTTTGCGGTGTCATGGACGAAAACAATATTTTCAATTAATCTTCTGTGTATTCTGCCACTGTCATGAATATCTATGTTACTGTTTTCCTGATTTACTCTAAATTGGCATGTATGATTAGTTGTTAGGATGTTGCGTTAACCATTACGTCTGGCTCCATAAACGGAGCTTATTTATTACTCATCTTAATAGGCATGATAGAGAGAAAAGAAAATAGAGAATTATTTCTCAAGTAGTATAATGACGCACGGGTGTAGTAAAGGATAGCGGCTCGGATTTAGGAATCTGAGAGCCGAGTTCGAATTCCAGTAGAATTAATTACATTCTTTTACGTGATAGTAACCTTGGGAAAGGTATGAATCCTCAAACAGGGTTCTATAGTCTCGGATAGCAACTGGTATACGGCAGAAAGAAATGCTAACCCAATGCGGGGAAAAAATTGCGTCGACCGTTTTGTATCGAAAGATACACGATCGCCTAAGCGTGTACCACTCATGGCACATAATTGGCTGAATATAATGAGAAATACAGAAGAGGGAAACTAGAGATGGCATCGTCATGAAAATTCCCGGTTATTTGTAGATTTTGCAACAAAGTGCATATTTGTGGTAACAAAATAAGCACATCCATTACAATAAAATATTTTTTTAGCGCTAATGCTGAATTAGTCAAATAAATCCTCATAAAAATCTACTTAATTTTTTTCCTCTATTACATAATTAATAATATTCATATACAATCTCCTATAGAGCCATCCGTTTGCAGAATCACATTTGATAGGTTACTCGATAATTCCTTCCGTTTCTCTTGCTCAAAATCTTCATAACGTTACCTCGTTATGTGTTGCAAAAGCTTTACTGTCTTTTTGTTGTCTTCAAAATATACCTACATGTCGTTCTCATTATCCTTAAAAATATTCTCACTATCCTTCTGTAGAACAATATTTCTGTTCCTCAAGAATGTTTTGCATCTGTGTGGCTATTGTTTAGCATTCATTGCCCAATAGGAGAGTTAATATTGCTTAACTGTTCTACAGTCATTACTTGGTTTCTAACGAGATATTGTTTCTTAATACTTTTATTTTTGGAAAACAATGATCGCTACTCCTCCCATGGACGCTCGAGTTATTCTGTCATACTTTTATGGTCTGTTATAACACAGCCATATAACACTGCAGTAACAGGTACATTTCTAAGTCACTGATGTACGTTAAACACTATTTATTGCAGATCATTTATGTAACGTCGTCTCAGAACGTAAGCTAACATAGATCTCTACAATAGTTATAAAAGTGAATTGCCAGGATTTCTTAAGAAAGATAATTGAGATGTTTTCTGTTGCGTTCTGCAATGTTTATAATACGCAGTTACATTTCTATTGAATCTAATTATCTATTATATCCTGCTGTTTAAGCTAAAGTTGGGAGTTTGGAATATACATCTATATCTTTTCCCAAGAACATTTGTACGAAGTAAACGTAACATACTACGCCACAATTCGATGTATAAACAGTGAATTTATAGGGATTTGGACGAGGCATGGTACGATGATAATGACGCAGAGATTGAATAGATTTTGCAAGAGAAACGAAAGATTTGTTTCATATCTCGTTCGAGGTTGCCTTTCACCTGAAGATTAAAGATTAAACGGATGCTTTGTCTCATGAAGAATGGAAAGTGGAAATAAATGCTCAAACACTGCAGAAGATATCAATATCTGTTATATATACTTTTGTAATCCACGGTTCTTTCAAGTGAACCCTCTTTCAAAAGAAATTAGCAATACTTTTTTCGTTCTCCAGATGTCATATGGAAATGATTGCGTGGATAATTTATTGTTCTGTTGAATTGTCCTTCTATACTTGATGAAGATTTCTCAATAGATGTTAAAGAAAATCTGGTCGCTTTTCTGTCATTTGGGAAGCTACTGTATATATATATATATATATATATATATATATATATATATATATATATATATATATATATATATATATATATATATATATATATATGAATAGTGTACGGCTCCCTGGGATGGATTGTATATACGGCGAGCTACTAAGTCATTGTAATAAGACTCACTCACTGGATATAACTTTTATTCCGGAAGACTGGCGTGATGCCTTAATGGTAGTAAATTTGAACGATATTTCTGGTGGTAAAGATATTCGCTGTAATTACAAAGGTATGTAGTTTCTGCCTCTATATGGCAAGGTTTTATCGAGGATAATGTTGAACTAAACGCTCCAACATATTCATAAGGAAAAGCTCCAAGATTCTCAATATCGCTTTTTAGAAGCCAGCGTGCAATAGATAGGATATTTCTTCAAGCAAAGTGCATGGAACTGTGAATAGTTTTTTTTTACAAAGTCTTTGTTGTTTTGACAAAGGGATTTCATACAATCAATAGGATTGTTCTGTGGAAAATATTGAGAAAGTTTGGTTACACATAAAAATATTAATATGCTTTGATGTTTTCTTGAAGGTATAAAAGGCTGGGTAAATGTTAATTGTAAGGCAAAGCAAATGACGTAAATGATTGTGTGAAGCAAGGAGACATTTATGCTTATTACCCATTTAATCTTTACATTACAATGGTGCTTTACATGAGATTCTCTAACGGGGATTATGGTGTATATATTCGCAATCTCACCTCTGGAAAATTATTAAATATCAGGAGAGTACCAGGAAGACGATGGCCTCATACATTAATTGTTGTATGCAGTTGACTGTTGTCTTTTGTTTTATATTGAGGATGATATGCAACGTCGAATGGATGCTCTTGGACTTATTATAATCCTATGAAAAAAGTTGTAATTTATCAGCATGCACCGGGAAAGCTTTCCACAGTGACAAATGTTTTGGTATACAGTAAGCGTATAGGCGTAGTTAAATCTTTCTTTATAATAGTAGTAATAGATCGAGAAAAAGTTGACTGAACCACGAAATTGTGAGGAGAATTCAAAATGTTAGTAGGACATTCGTTATGTCGAAATGCTGACTATAGAGATAGCGTGGCATTTCAAACGTTAGAAATATCAACGTGTACCAAGCTTGTGTCTTGTTTTTTGTTTTTTTTTGTTTTTTTTACTACATCCATATGATACGTGCGCTGTCTATTACGATACATTGAAGAAGCTTGGGCACATTTATCAAACCTTCTTGCATCAAATACTTTGTATCCGCTTGAGAAAACACTTTCATAGATGTAAATGTGTTTGAGCGAAGTCAGTGCGATAGGATATAAGAAGAAAATTCTGAAATATCGGTTGCGTTGGAATGTTCATGTTGCTCCCATGAGAAATAAAAGAATTCCAAAGCAACATTTGTATGCAAAGCTTGCAAACGGAAGGTGGCCAAACCTTAAGCCAACAAGGTCACAAGAATAGTCCGAAAGATTCTGTGAATCTTCTAAACATATAACTTGAAGTAGCATGCAAATAATCGTAAGACTTGGCGGAAGAATTTTCAGTAAGGAAAGGTTAATTTCAAGATTTCTCTGTGTGTAAAGATATTCACATAGGGGCTCAAGACCATATAGGTTACGGACATGACTTCACTTACAAAGTTTGTATTAGGCATTGTTTGAATAAAGAAAGAAAATTTACTCTTATGCGGAATCATTGTAACATATCCCCGACCAGCTACCTAATTGTATAAAGACTTAGAATTTTTTTCATTTTAAACGGAATGACCTGCAAGTCATGCAAACAGGCACCCCAAATTTACCTAATCACAACAATATATGACTGTTGTCTCTCTCTTTTTTGCTATAGTTATTAAATACTTGCTAGCTTTAAAAAGCAATATCCTTTCAAAGCACAAGTAGGTCTTATAATAGTAACATGTGATGGTCATGCTCGACAACGAGGTGGCGGCCATTAGATATGTACTTATCTATGTATGTTTATAATCACCAGAAATTCTTCGAAGCGCTTATAAATATGTCTTTCAAAATGTTAATGGTGCGGAAGTCTATCGTTATTTTATTTTATTTTTTATTCTCGAGACTCTGGTATTTCCAATCCATCATGACACATGATGTTGAAAGAAAAACATTATTAAAATGCAATAAAGAAGACATCACTGTCAAATAAGATGAAGAATGGGGGTCAGATGAGGTTGTAGACGAAAGAGAGAAGGACAATATGATGGAAGCTATAAAGAATTAAAGGAAAACTAAAACGGGAAAAAGACAAAAAATTCGGAAGAAAAAAAAATGAAGAAACAACGGGAAAAAAATTAGAAGGAACGCCAATTGTCGTCTGTGCTGATAAATGAATCTAAAAAAAATCACAGAAATGACTGGAACAAAAGAATCTAAGAGTATAGACGAGAAAAAATCTCCAGAAACGAAACGGCTGCCTAAGTAAAATAAATATGGAAACATAAATATACGTCAACGCTTCAAATGCTTCCTATTTTATTCTCTTGGCCAAAGACGTCAGAGCCAGATGTTGTAATGACAGTAGAGGATGAACTTTTCCACCGAGAATCCATTTTATTTATTTGAATTTTTTTTGGCTTCTTCACGGACACTGACTAAGCAAATGTTTGACATTAAGTACATACGAAGTATCTTTGTGGGAATGAATTCCACTGTTTTTATACCGCAACACCTGCTGGATTCTTACTCAGACAATTACAACGAACGTAGAATATCCGGGGGTAAGAAATATATAAGGGAAGAGCCAGGGTGAGGATGATTCTACGTAGGCTAGTTCATCGCTTGCGAAAATTTATAGACAATTTTTCATGACTATGGGGACATAAATTTGTAGCTGATAATGTCTTCTATACATCGTTTGTCTTGCGACGCCTGTATATAAAGTTCACCATTCACAAAAACAAAAAAAAAAATATCTCTAAATTTAGATATAAGAAATAGTAAGTGAAATAAATGTAGAATATTTAACAAAACAAGAATATAACTTAATTAGAAATGTAAAACTATTGTAGCAAGTAAGTTTAAAGAAGTTTAATATGAATTTGTTGTACCTCAGAATTTAAAATTACAATTATTTTTTGTTCTAAGTAACGTGTCCCTTCAGGAAGTTTGCGAACATGACTCTTCACAATTTTCTGTCTTTTGTTGCCCTTAGCAAAGTTTTTCTTTTTGATTAATTTCCTAATCTCTGTTCTTCCAACCATTTACAAAAGCTAGATAGGTAGCTTGTGCTGCTTTCCTCTTGTGTTCAATATGTTATGTTAGTTTTAAAAATCCCAATCTTTATAATTACGTGATATAAAATATCGACTGTCACATTCTGATGTTACGTACAAGTGTGCTTTGATTCTATTTTCTCTAAAACTTCCTCATTGCTCAAGTGTTCAGACCATGGTATTCACAGCGCACTTCTGTAGAACTGTGTACAAATATTAATGGAGATGTGATAATAATCCTGTGGAGATTAACGTCAACTTCTCTGCCAAGATGTCCACTTTCTGGCGTTGAAGAGCCTTCAAAATGACGGCCAATATATTTTATATTTCCCTCCGTGACGTAGTGACAAGATAAGGAGTTGGGGAAATTTAGTTGCTTGGCAAACCAACAAGTTAATTTAAAACAAACTACGGGGACACACCTAAAAACTGACACAAAAATACACACACGCAAACACAACACACACACACACACACACACACACACATAAAACACATACAAATAATAAATAGAATCTTCATTTTCTCTTCTTTTGTGAATTATGTAGATTTATAAATATATAATATATATGCTCAAAATTCCTTCACGTATTGAAAACCTTTCTTGTAATGTGTTGAAATTAATTTGTTTTGAAAATGCTGAATTAATTTCTTTTGAAACTAACGCAGATATTTCATAGTAGAATGTCATACTAAAATCCGGTGACAAACAGGCAGTTAGTCTGCAAAAAGCCGTATCACATATCGCTATACAAGAATAAACTTAAGCAGCAAATAGGCACACATAACGTACGAAGTGTTCGAACATGCGAAATATACAGTACATACAAAAGTTAAATTCTCTGTAACATATTCCTCCTCATCGAAAGACCATTATAGTGATTGATTGGATTCAGCAAATACAATGTCTTTCTGCTGCACTTTAAATGTAACCGGAACACTTCGAAGTCGCAACTAATGAGCCATTCCCTTTTCTAGCATTAGACGGATTTACGGTCATAATACAATGAAACACGGTTTTCGGACGATCTGGAATCGAATCAACGTAGATTCTGGTCAGTCCCTAGATAGGGGGAAGCTTCGGAATGCCAGGTGCTTTAAGATTGGATGTGTTGTGGATGTAATTGAAAATCGGAGAGCCGAGTTCAAATTTCAGTCGGGTTCCTCATATTCATTTACGCGCAAATAAGCATGGTATGAATCGACCACTTTTGCCACAGCTATTAGATAATTAGTTGGAATTTTATCAGTAAATCCTGTTATCGCCAAAATATTTGTTCGTTTCTTCATAATCTGGACAAGGGATGGTGGACTGTGAAATCATATCAGTCAATCTGCCGGGATATTAAAAATACAGAAAACATCCAGAAGTCACCTTCCTGGGCGTCGAATCCGGGTCTAATTGTCAGAAAGCGAATATTCTAAACACTCGTCACCTCTATGGTAATATAGAACACCATAATCTGGCTCAGTTTTACTTCACATAATTTCAAGAATTCCTACCTCTGTATATCCTTTATCCCAAATTCTAAAAGAATATTTTCTTATATAATTTCAAATAATTATAGAGATAATCCAATTAAGGTATTTCCTTAAATACTGAATTCAAATAAAGCTAATCATAGCGTCCCATATTCATTAGACGTAAAGGGCTCCATTACCAATGGTCCTGTCAAAGGAAGCACATAGCATATAAGCAATTTTTGCACATAACTTCTAACATTATAATAATAATAATAATTCTAATAATATATTTTTTTAAATTCTAACATTTTGCTAATAATGACTCTAACATTACACACAATTATTACAATATTAAATTTTAAAATTTCTAATGTAATATCAATAATAATTCTGAAATGATACTACTAATAATTCTATAATTATCCAAATACTTCAAGGTAAAGTGTTTTACTATGCTCTACACAAGTATATTTTTATTGTCTTCACAACCATATTTACAGAGCTACATGTCCTTATGTACAGGGTGCATTGGATGAAGGAAAAATGAAAATAACACTGACAACTCATTTTAACAGATGTATTTACCAAAATTAAACAAAAATATCTTCAAATTCTAAAGTGTAAATTTATTCAAAAAAATCTCCATTAGCTTTAACCACGGCATTCAG
>OZ038496.1:80122426-80139926 GCA_964036315.1 Acanthosepion esculentum
CATATTTCTGTGGAAATATTTAATTCAAGCAGATAATAAAAATCAAACCATCAAAAAAATAAAATCTCACTATTTCTGTATTATTCTAAAACATTTCACTATTACGACAAGGTCATATAGCGGTTCCAGTAGTTAATTTTAACATACTATAAAAAAAAACTACCGTTTAATTATCTAGGGAACATAATTTCTTCTAAAAATAGATTTACCTAAGCACTCAAGTAAGGACATAAGAAATAATTCAATATAAACTCAAATATAAACCGGATAACAAAATGACTTGTCATATATATGGATGCCACAATTACAGATCTCTACAGAGAAAAACTGAAACACTCGTCAAATAAATTGATACAGAAATAATAGAGAAAAAATCTTGCAATACCGTATATAGACATTGTAACTATTAATTATGGTTAACTGAGAACAGATTATAAGTGCCTTAAAAAGAGAATGAAAGAACTTGGAATCCCAGAACCTCAGAATAAATTTATGTATAAAATCGAATACAAAACTGGAGAGAGAGAGAGAGAGAGAGAGAGCTGGCGTATTGAGAAAAACTGCACTCACTTTACCTCATATTAAAACAACAATTCTCTAAGAATATGATGATTGTCGAACCGTTATCTCTCCTCCATATCCTCACAATATGCAACCCTTGATGCCTCTCTATACGAAATTACAAAATTCTCATTCAGTAACACTTGAGTGACATATGTACTGGGTGAAAAATAAACAGAAAAATAACTTTATCCTATATCGATGTTATCTATCCTAGATTACCAATCCAGATTATACTGATTTATTTTTAATGGTTATGCTAATCCGTTTAGGATAACACAGGATAAAAGCCTGAAAGCGAAAATGTGTACCGAAAATACTTTTAAACCATATTTAAAGAGTCACTGGTGATAACATTCTAATAAGAAGAATAGAACGCAACCATTATTGACATGTGTCATCTTATATTAAAATGGGGTCTAATTAAACTTGTTATTTACAAGCAAGAAATATCTACTTTGATTTGTTATCTAAAAAGAAAATATGGTAAACTTTGGTTTAAAGAGGAAATTATCTACTTTGGTTTGTTATCTACAAGGACAAACTATCTACACCGTACTAATTTTATTTTGGAATTATATTTACATAATAAAATATCTTATAGCATATATATAATATAGAAAAAATGTAATTAAAATATTATTTTTTGCTTTTCTATAACTTCTAGCGATAAACCTCATGCACATCGGCTAAAATGTCTACACCGTACAAATTTTTAATTTGGAATGATATTTGCGTAGTAAAACATAGCATATATATATATATATATATATATATATATATATATATATATATATATATATATATATATATATATATATATATTTTAAACATGTAGTATTGAATGTTAAAGACAACATAGTCTTACATATTTTCTTTTGAATTTTCTCATATTCTCTAATGAGACTATTTATTTGAAAATGATTTCGAAATATGTATTGTCCATACGATGACCTAGCGCTTTCGAACATCATTGTTCATTTTCAGGGTCAATATTTTTAGTCAAAGATTTTTTTTTTTAAACAAACATTTGCCAATAATTTTGTAGCGTAATCATGTTGCTATTTTTTTACAAACTAAATAAACGTTAAAATCCTTTTAAATTCAAAAGACGCGATGATGTTATCATGTGACAGCGTGAAAAAGATTTCCACTACACAAGCCAAAAGATCGAAGAATACGTTATAAAATTTAAATATATTATAAACATTGTAATATGTTACCAGAAATATTGTAATCTATACGATTAATAAGAGGTCTTTTGCTTTTAATATGTAATGCCTCTAAGATTTTAAGGCGTCTAATGTCTGTATGTTTATCTATAATTTTAGTATTTACTATAAGTATTTTACGTATATCAGATTGCATAAGGGAAACGGTATGTGACGTAATATGTTGTTTAATGGGGCTAGAATTATTTAGATGCAGAGTTAATCTTCTGGATGTGAGACTACCCACCTCTGCAACTCGTTGCACAAAGATATAGACCCCACGTCGTAGAATTTCTGTGCGGCGGATCGAGCGAGATTCAGGCTCACAGGCAAAAGAAAAACACAACTACAAACTTGGGTAGGACGAAAAGAGGAGGGAAGGCGTGTGACCTTTATGTGGATGATTAACTCTGGGCTGATTCTCGGCTGGCAGAAAATATATATATCTTAGCTAACAATGTCCGGCTGCTAATGGGTCGCTCTTCGTTGTTACGAGCTCCGGCCTAAATCAACCTTCCTCGAACCTAAACTAAGTCTAACTGCCGTGGCCCAAGGCGCTCCCATATATATGCAGAATCCTCTTTCATCATTTCCGGACAAGGGACACCCACAAATAAACCCATAACTTTTTCATGACCATTTCTCCCTTTGAAGAAAGTGGACATAAAAATATTTCTTAGCCTAGCTGACTCCGATTCAGGGACATTAAATTCAGACCCTTTTAAATTTTGACTAGTTCACTATCTTCGTATTTTGACAAGTACTTAACACTCATCTACCCTTTTGGCCATATGTCCAAAACATGTTTTTATCTAGATTCCTAATCTAGTCATTGGGTCTTGAAGTTTGATACCCAGGTCAAATCTAACTAATCTTCTCGCACATATGTGTGCGCGCGCACGCACACACAGATATGGGGGTGTATATATACACACACACAGATGTGCGGGCGCACACACACACACGCGTGCGCATATATCCAACTCATAGTGTCACATGGAGAGGCATTACATATTAAAAGCAAAAGACCTCTTATTAATCGTATAGATTACAATATTTCTGGTAACATATTATAATGTTTATTATATATTTAAATTTAATAACGTATTCTTCGATCTTTTGACTTGTGTCGTGGAAATCTTTTTCACGCTGTCACATGATAAAAATCTTCGCCCTGCACGTGATAACATCATCGCGTCTTTTGAATTTAAAAGGATTTTAACGTTTATTTAGTTTGTAAAAAAAATAGCAACATGATTACGCTACAAGATTATTGGCAAATGTTTGTTCAAAAAAAAAAAAAATAAAAAATTGTCTAAAAATATTGACCCAGAAGATGAACAAGGATGTTCGAAAGCGCTAGGTCATCGTATGGACAATAGATATTTCGAAATCATTTTCAAATAAAAAGTCTCATTAGAGAATATGAGAAAATTCAAAAGAAAATATGCAAGACTATGTTGTCTTTAACATTCAATACTACATGTTTAAAAGAAAAGTTGCTTCCAAATTACACACACACACACACACACATATATATATATATATATATATATATATATATATATGCATGTATATATATATATATATATATATATATATATATATATATATATATATATATATATATATATATATATATATATAACAGAAAATGTAATTCAAATATTTAAAATGTATATGCTCGGGATAAACAGCATGTACATCTGTTAAACTGTTTACACGGTACAAATTTTAATTTAGAATGATATTTACATAGTAAAACATAACATATATATAACAGAGAAAATGTAATTCAAATATTAAAAATTTTTATTCTCGCGATAAACATCATGTACTTCGGCTAAAATATCTACACCATACAAATTTTAATTTGTAATGAAATTTGCATAGTAAAACACAAACAAACACACACACACACACACACACACACACACACACACACACACACACACACACACACATATATATATATATATATATATTTAACAGAGAAAATTTAATTCAATTATTAATAATTTATATTCTCGCTATAAACATCATGTGCATCGGCTAACATGTCTACACTGTAATAATTTTAATTTGGAATTATATTTGTGTAGTAAAACGTATATATATATATATATATATATATATATATATATATATATATATATATATATATATATATCGGTTAAAATATCTACACCGTACAGATTTTAATTTGCAAAGATATCAACATAGTCCAAACTTGGTGTTACTTTGGCATGTTATCTACAAGGAAAAGATAACAATCTAAAATAGCACCCGTTTACAAATGTAGATATCAATTCAAAATACAATTCATACGGTGTAGATATATTTTCCTAGGAGATAAAAGCCAATGTAGGACCATAAAATGTTAAAATAAATTTAACAGAAGTAAATCTAAACCAACTATCTACGAGGAAGGACATAGAATCAAGATCAACAACTTTTATCTGGTAACAGCATTAAATAAATATTTCAAGTAGTATGCGTCTTTGTTCTGTGGAACTTGGGCACGTGGACATGGCGCGTGATAGTTTCGGATTGGTTATTAAATCTGTTTAGAAAGTTTGTTGTAAGAAATATTGTTAAACGCTAAAAGGGAAACCTTCCGAGAAATGCCGTGAATTCATCGAGATGAATTCAGTGAGACAGCGATTTATTGAAATCGACAAAATGAAGAGGAAGTCGTAAAAGCGACGACTAAGACTTTGTTATATGCAAATGAATGAAACGGCAACAAATCCCCGAAGAGTGGTAGATTTGAAACACCACCGAAGGAAGCGTCTTGAAGATTGCGAGAAAGAATGAATGCACAACACTGATAGAATCAAGTGTAAAAAAAATAGAATTTCATTGTTATAAACAAATCTGTTGTTTATTTTCAGCGAATGAAATATAAAGAGATTAGATGATGAAGAAATTTTGAAAGAAAAAAAAATATAGTAAGAAAGTAACAACTTGAAAGTAGGAAAGAAGAAAGATTTTGTTTAGACAGAAATGAAAATAAGTACATACATATATAACTAAAGAGAGAAATAATGAATAAATAAAAGTGCCGAGGACGATTGCTGACAGGTTAGTGGATTCATTGAAGGTGACACAATAAAGACAGTAAGAACTGATATATATAAAAAAAGTTACATACAATCACAAATAGCATATTTAAATTACCTACGTAAATTAGATATAAAGATCCCAAAGGATCCCAACTTTTGTGTGTCGGATATATTCTGCTTGTAGTTAGGTATGTTTGGTGTACCTCCGACATTCGAGAAGATTTCTTTTACTGTTTCGTTACATTAATATAGATGTAAGTGTGCATTCATTTAATGTTTAGTATTATTTTCTCCTACGATCATTGTGACGAGATGCACGCTGCGGTTTGAAATATCCCCAGAAAGAAACGACTCACCTTTTATGGCCAAGGCATAAATGAGATATGGGGCACGTCTTAGCTGGAAGTATTAAGTAATTCCCCCAAAAATAATGCGAAAATACATAAGAGAAGAATAATATAAAAAATAGGGCTTTGCATCTGTAGAAAGCAGAAAAACAAATCTTAAATTGAAGAAGCATTCGTGTTCTTTGTGCTATATTTCAAAAAACAAAAAAAACGAAATCATGATCGAGTTGACATTCGTACGCATCGAAATATGGTAATTGCTTTCTCTTCCCTACCAGTCTAAAATATACCAACCTCTAATTTCCCCAATTGAAACGCTATTTTGCACAACAGGATTTACCTTGGATGTTCGAGGGTACTGACGAAAATAGTTGAGAGTTGTGATAAATATTCTGTACCCTTATACTTCATCTCATAGGAATTTTCTGATGTCTATCATTTAATTAATGTCCCTTTGAAGTGACTAATGATTTCTTTGTATTTGAATGTCCCTATTATTTTTTACATCAGCATCCAAACATGTCTTCATCTTTAAAACCATCTGTATATGTGAATGAAAGAAATATTGTCAGACAAAATATAGTGTCTGTCACAAATAAACACATTTGAAAAAAAAATGAAAGCGGTAAAATTGGTAATAAATGGAAGAAATTTTATAAAACAATGTAGGAATAATTCATGATCGAAGTATAAAAAAAAATAATGTCGTGTTATTAAAACCACAATTTCGATGTAATAAATGGAATGTATTAGAAAAGAAAATAATTCATGAAAATTAAATTCATTGAAAGTGCACGGATTTCACAATTCTCTACAATTAATCCCAGACCGGTTTCACATACAATAGAACTGAGCATCGCAAATGTTTTATAACGCAATATGGTATACGATCTAATACAGAAAAGAAAAACCGATCTAGTCAGCGTGAGCTCATTTCAGATCCAGCTGATTTTAACGGCTTCAAGAAGAGAGAAAATGTTTGGGCCGTAGCATATGATCAGGAAGTTTATTACCTGTTCCTCAAAATCCAAATCACTTTCCTCAGACATGTGTGTTTCTGGGACATATACTGAGGAAAGATGACTGGTAAATTTGATAGTCACAGGACAGATTAAAGGGAAGACGGAAATAGTAGAAAACAGCGCGTAATTATTTATCGAGTTTGAGAAAATGGAGGCAGAACGAGATTTAGGAGAGATAACAAGTAGAAAATATTATAAGAGCTACAAAGAACAAGAAATTGTGGAGAGCAATGCTCGCTATCGTCCTCGATCGTCACGGCACATCAAGAAAAAAGAAGAAAAGAAGAAGAAGAAGAGGAAGAAGAGGAAGAAGAAAAATAAGAAGAAAAGGAAGAAGAAAAGAAAGAAGAAGAAAAGGAATAAAAAAGAAGACTCTGAAGAAAAGGAAGAAAAAGAAGAAAACGCAGATGAAAAGAAAGGAGAAAAAGAAGACGAAGAAGAAAAGAAAGAAGAAGACGGACAAGAAAAAAGAAGACGAAGAAGAAAAGGAATAAGAATAAAAAGAAAAAGAAGAAAAGTAAGAAGAAGAAGAAGACGCAGAAGAAAAGGAAGAAGAAGAAAAAGTAGAAGAAAAGGAAGAAGAAGAAGGAAAAGAAAAAGAAGACGAAGAAGAAAAGTAAGAAGATGGAAAAGAAAAAGAAGACGAAGAAGAAAAGTAAGAAGAAGGAAAAGAAAAAGAATACGAAGAAGAAGAAGAAGAAGAAGAAGAAGAAGAAAGAAAAGAGCAAGCAGACGAAGAAGAAAAGGAAGCAGAAGAAGAATAAAAAGAAAAAGAAGAAGAAGAAGACGCAGAAGAAACGGAAGAAGAAGAAAAAGTAGAAGAAAAGGAAGAAGAAAAAGGACAAGAAAAAGAAGACGAAGAAGAAGGAAAATAAAAGGAGGAGGAGGAGGAAGGGGAGGAGAAAATTGTCATATAGAAAGATTGATATTAAACCGATATTCAGCAATCTTTTGTGATTATGAATATTTTTGGTTCTGTAATTTTAGTGGATAGATATGTATCGTTTTCTCTGATTGTTCTATTTTCTGACATATTGAAATTAAAAACAACCATGTTAGATCAAGTTGTCCTACTAAATAAAAATTGACCCTTGTTGGATTCCTATCAGGAGGCAGAGTTTTTCTTTAAAGAAGCTCTCGAGTTAGGAGTGATAATGTTTCTGTTTTAGAATGAAGAAAGAAAATCTTGGATAGCATCTCAAACACGAAAGACCCTGTGCCTCACTTGGCTTTTGCTTACTAAGACAAGTGAAAAGGAATCTAAAATTTATAGACAATGTACGAATAAAGAGAATGAGATATTAGTAAAGGTGAATAAACAAAAATACAGTTGATCGTGAATGACTGGGGAAAGCGTGAAAAAGACGAAAGGAACCTGGCGAATACATGCCTACACATCGTCAACTTACTTCAGACGTCAAATCCAGTTATTGTGTTCATGACACACTGTCATGTATCACTCCTTTCACCTGATAAGAGACCTATCCGGTAGTCATGTCCAAGCAGAGGATATATTCAGTGTATCCTCGATACAAGACAATCACTGGATCCTTATTTGAATCACAATACCATGATGAAAGTCAGAAAGTCAAGGGTGAAGAATCGAAGCTGATGTGCAAGCAAATCTATGTCCTGAAGAATGCGTGGAATCTATTGCCACGATAACCGGCTCTATGACATTGGAATATTCTGTCGACGTTATTAATTCCTTACCGAGATGATATGAAAGTGTACGTTATAGAGAAATTATTGATTTGAGACATTTGACAACTCTTACACAACTTTTACAGCGACAGTCATTCAGTGGCATGTCTTTCATATACGAGTCTAATGTTAAATAATGAAATTATGTAATGTAATATGACAATGAAATGTACCAGTGGCTTGTTTTATTTAATTAGGCATATCTTGTAGAGGTACGAGACAAAGACAACTATACATGTGATGCTGAAAATATTCGACTTTGTCATAGTTCCCGAAATCTGATCAAACGACAGAACTTTGAAAATAGTCAGGCCGAAAATTTACAGCAATACTTGTAAAATAAATGGTACTTTTTAAATTCAGAAGTTGAAAACAGCAATACCATTGACTGGAAATATAGACAATAATCACTTTTTTCCGGAAACCATATACATAAATTATAAAAGGCAAGTTTACTATGTATTTCTAAATTCAGATACGAAAACTAATTCCTATTCCGCTACCTTAGGCTGTAACTGGTTTCAAAAAACTAAAAACAAATAAGGCCTAACTAAAATATCATGAATGCTCTTTCCCAAAAAAAGCGAATCTATGACCTGAAGAAAGTAGAGAACAAAAAGTAAACGAAAAGAAAGGAACAAATAAAAATATGATAAAATAAAAATAAATAAAATCATCAAGGTTTGGGTGTCAATCTGAAAACAGTGCAGAGGATTAGGAAATAGTTGGATGATATAACCAGTAAGCATCATGACGTTTAGAATGATCACTAGGTATGTCGATTTTATGCCTCCATTCATCTTCCCATAGGGACTCAATCTCAATACGCAAATCTACATAATGTGTTTTGAGGATATATATATATATATATATATATATATATATATATATATATATATATATATATATATATATATCACAACACTTCTTCAAATGTAATCAGGAAAAATTAAAAATATGCCAATATATCAAACAGACAATTATTCTTACCTACAAATACAAGGAAAAAAAACTTCACAAAGAAATTTAGACCAGAACTAAAGGGATCATAACCCCACACGAAAAACACACATACAGTGATCGAAGCACTCATATGCATGTACGCAGGCTCACATGCGGATGTTTGTGCGGCACGAAAATATATATATATATATATATATATATATATATATATATATATATATATATTGCCAAAAGCAGGAGAACTACTCGCAGGCACGCACAGAAACCGCACACAACTTAGTAAGTGTGTGTATGTGTGTGTATATATATATATATATATATATATATATATATATGTGTGTATGTCTGTGTGTGTATGTATACTGATTCCATGAAACTTGGGAAGTATGTGTATGTACATACGTGTGTATGTGTGTCTATGTACTGATTCCTTGTAATGGGACGGTATGTGTGTGTGTTTATGTGTGTGGGGGGTGTACATATGTGTTCATTGACTCCTCGGAGTGAGACAGTGTGTATGTATGGAGAGGGAATATACACATATATACACGCATGCTGACAAGAGCACACGAAACTGGAACTAGATCTAAGAACACACAGGGGTCATTAAATGATAACCATGCCGATAACTAATCCATCATTTCGCGAACCAATCTTAATTGTTTTATAACCCTTCACGCAGAACTTTTCACTGTCAGTTCAAGAAAGACGTTTGTATGACTAACATAAAAAAGTAAAATGTCTCATACCGAGTATATTTAACATCGAAAAACATAGAAAAATGATTTATTTTTAATATTATGTGGATACCTCCACCCTTTGTCTGATGACGGTCGCCAGACGGGAAACTTGTGTAGCAAAAGTATGAAAAATAAAGCATAATATTTTTTAAAACCCACATTACAGCCCCAAAACTTTGCGGTTTCTCTCTCCTTTGTAACACACACACACACACACACACACACACACACACACACACACACACACACACACACACACACATATATTTATATATATATATATATATATATATATATATATATATATTAAAGTTTAGCGGGTTGGATTGAGGAATCGGAGAGACGAGTTCGAATTCCACTTGAATCCATTACAATCACTTATGTGCTCTTCTTCTCCGTCCAGTTATGGGTAAATAGCTGGACAGACTGGGTTCTATAGCATTGGATGTCAACTGGTCTACGAGAAGGACAACTCTGAATTCAAAACTGCGGAGGGTCTGTTGGTTTATCTGTATTCCTCAATTAGTGATTGGTATCTAGCCGATTATATATCATACGTTATATTTAATATGTACACATTGTATTTGTTCAGCAGTCCTTAATTTATGCAAGTCTCATTAAAGACTAACGATTAAGCTTAGTGTTTAATTATTATGTTGGTACAAGTTTTTTTCTCTCCTTGACTCAAAATGTGTAAAGAATGCCCAAAACTTCTACATATCTTATCCTTGTCAGCTATTCTTTTAGCCATTATCAAGGCCGATTTTTATTTTTTATTTGTAATTTTTATCCGAATGTGCGGCTATGTTCACGAATGTGTTTGAAATTATAGGAATGTTTTATTTTCCATTCTCACTCAGTACATTGTATCTATATTCGTAGTTAATGTTACTGAGTGTTTTCTTTTTTATTATTAGGGCTTCCATTATTTTAAATCTTTTTTTACCTCTAGATGAGACTATTATATATGTATTTTCTACTAGGGTATCTGCATTTAAGTGAATGAAACTAATCTGACTGGAATTTGAACTCGGCTCTGTGATATCTTCTTCTTTGTCGCCATTCATTAAACCATGCGAAGATCGAACATCCATGCTTACAATATTTGTTATTCGAAAGCGATCACGAATGTAGGTACTGACAAGGTTTCCAAGTTGGTTAGATACAAATGTTTCAACTATACCCTGCCATAAAACTTTACGTATTTCAGGGATATGTTAATAATAATCTTCTAGACTTGAATTTATAAGTAGGGTTAAATAAGTTAATTATCGCTCGTTTTATATTTGAGTCGAAAATTATTTACTTGGTTTATGGATAGGTCGATGTTGGACGTTTGTATTTTTTGTTTAGAAATCTCTTTCAATCTGGATTAGGTATAACATACTGGTATTCATTTGAGTCTATAAGTTTCTTCTTGGTAGATGAAAAGTAATGGTTAGTCTTCTCCGTTTTCAAGCCACATTGTCAGTTAATTGCACGTCCCGTCGATAGAAATGAAGTCAAAGCGATATAGAAATAGATCCGTGTATCGATATAGAAATAGATCCGTGTATATTCATGGAATATGAGATTTGAAATAATTTATGTTTTAGTTGTTTTTGAACCATCTTAACGTTTACAATTTTTCTAACATTTTTGTTTTCCCAAATAATATTGACGCGACAAACTCATTTAAATCAGCAAAAAACAAATATATTATGTTTGTGAAAAACGGATTATGGTTCAATAAGACAGCTGTTGCTTTGCTTATTTTCCTGAAGTATTTTTTCCACAATATTTTGATAGTTCTCTCATTTTTGAAAAAATGTTTTAGTAGTGTTTTATAAAGTACTCACATCAAATTATTTTTTTGTAAATAAATGTAAACTTTTATTTTGTATTTTTGTAACATTTTAATTGTAGTATCTTTCTTGGCATCTTTTATATTTTTTCATACAGCAGAACCGATTTGTTGAATAAATAATTGGTTTTGGTGTGAAAAACAATATTCTTGATGTGTGTGTGTATGTGTGTGTGCGTGCGTGCGTGTTTCTTTGTTTGTTTGTTTGTCTGTGTGTGAGAATGTGTGTGGGTGTGTATTGGTGTGTGTGTGATGCATATGGGCACCGTGACTGTGCACACGCATATGTGTGTAACTGTGTGCATACATGAGAGTATTTCTGTAAGCAGACTGAACAATATATGAAGCTCTCTATATTGAGACATTTCATATTTTATGATGGCTTTCAAAACAGCCGTTCGTCTGCAAATATCTATCATTACTTTTTATTAAGTTTCAATTTGAATTCTGTCGATATATATATATATATATATATATATATATATATATATATATATATATATATATATATGTATATATATATATATATATATATATCAATAATATAGATATATTATACATATTTATTTTTTATAATCCTTTCTTGCTCTCTTATTAGATTTTGATGTTAAGCTGAAATGTTACGACGGAGTTTTACTTTAAATAGTATACATTCGATTTACTTGCTGCAGATATAAAAACGCTATCATGAACACGTGTACTCTAAGCTATAAAAGCGAATGCCTTGACTATTACAATACAACCTATTATAAAAAAAAATTAATAAACCGTAAAATGTTAACTCTACCACGAAACAATTTTCTACACTTAAATACAAAACATTAGACACATTCACATTAATAATGAATTTCCTAAGTATATCGTTGATGAACCAATTAGACCAGACAGTAGAAATATTTTAAAAGTCAAAGAAGTTCATAATACTTCATCAAACCACACTAAAGATATCAATCTCCTATACAGTAATCAAAAGCGTTCAAATAATAAACAAAATGAAAATTTCTAAAAAATCTCACGTACAAATCTATTCCCCATATATTCCTTTAACAAAATAAAATTATTTATATATTATACTAAATTCGATACAACCAACTTAATCATACACAATAACTCTTGTCCGTCAACTAGGATTCTGGAAAAGACCAGCATTATATATCATCTAAATGACTTTTAGGAGATTGTAGCTCTGATTGTAAAGTAAGTACCTAAATTTGTTTGACGACCACAACAAAATCAATATGTCATACACTCGATTTGTCAGGTACCACTTCTATCGCACAATATTTAAAGAAACATTGCAGTCCACCTTCACTTTACAGGAAATAATTGTTGACAACAACATTACTACACCATTAAATTTATAAAGGCAAACATCAAATTCCCGAGGCCCTCCATATCAAAATCAGCCAACTATCACTGAAAAATTAATTACGATGGTAGCAGCATTTTACCGACATTTAATGTTAATTTGCATTTCTAGCATCTCTGCAGAGCTCCCTTATATTAGGACGCTTTCTTGAAAGAAAAACCCTCTGCAACAATGGGTAAATTTAAAATACTGTGCGCGTTTTCCAGTATCCCCATCGCACCGTAACATATTTGAATGCATATGCCGAATTATATATATATATATATATATATATATATATATATATATATATATATATATATATATATATATATATATATATATTTATATTTATATATATATATATTTATATATATATATATATATTTATTATAATTTTATCATATAGACAAAACCATTTTACCCACTACAAAGATGCAACTTGGTTTCAGTGCATTTCAACTGCACTTCTATGGGTGAGAGTCGAAAATGGTTATGAACAATCCTGCTTGTAGGCACTTCCTTTTTTTCCATTTTGTTCCATTTTTTTATGTCTATATTTTCCTTATGGAACAAAAGTAAAAAAAGAAATTACGTTGTTCAATTTTAGTTAATATAATTAAAATTTGTCTTTTAGTCGAGTTGCATCTTTCCTTCCTCATTTGCTTCATATAGTATCCTTCTATACATTTAGAATTAATAGTGTCAACGAATATCTTTGAAAAAGTGTTGGCCGAAAGGTTACTTTAGGTATGACGTCTGTTCTGTTAATAGCTATATATCAGTTCTTTGGGTACAAATATTTGTTTCTTTATATAGATACTAGCAGCATGGCCCCGCGTTGCCCGTGCTTGATTCAAAAATCGTAGGACTGATACAGCAATCGCTATAACTTGACTTAAAATATTTTTGCCCTTCCTTGCCTTTAAATGAGTGCCCTTTGCTGTGCTGATGTTGCTACATGACTTACTTCTTGCCTATGTTACACTGCAAATTTTTTCTAAGCTCTATACTAAACATTAAATCTGTTACGAAAAAAGAACTAAGCAAAATGAACATAAAGCGATCAGCTTTAAAAAAGGACTCGTAACTGGAAAAACCGAATGAAAAAAGAATGTTATCAAATATTTTATCACACCCAACACAGTTCTGCGGAATCAGAATTAACGTTGAGTTTAAGCAAGCGAATGAGCCAATTGGAGTAAAGTGGCATGCAGATTTAAATTTTTCCCACTTGTGACGAATACAGCTAGCGATTATTTTTGCATGCTAGCATGCTAGTTAATATTCGTGTCAGTCAGCTGTTGGCTCTTACGGTGGCCAGTAGAAAATGGGCGCAAACTACATGAAAACTGCCGTAGAAGAATGGAATAATCGATTATTTCCACTCTCAGTCTTGGCCTTTCGACTCACTTGGAGCATGTGCATGTAAATTTTGGTGCAAATCCGTCAAAGATTGCGGCCGTGCATTCGTTACATACACACACAGAGACACATCTTGCCTTATATATATATATATATATATATATATATATATATATATATATATATATATATATATATATATATATATATATATGTAGTGTTTGTGTGAGTATGTGTGTGTGTACGTGCAGATGATTGCATGTGTATAAACCAGCACTCAGTATAGGACTATGACTCACTTTATGTCGACTTTCACTATAAACATTATTCGGCTAAAACCTCCGGTAATCCTTTATGTTTTATTATTAAGACTTTACAGATTTCTCTCTGTTCTCTCTCTGTCTCAAATGACCACTGTTGTTTCCTTAGTGAATTTGGAATCAAAACCTTCACCCCATATTGTTATAATTTACAGCTATTTAATTAGTTTTCTTTTGCGAACGGGGTGAACTAACTTGACCACGCCTATATACTTTTCATTTATTGATTTCTAACCAGCAATTTTCTTTGAAGCAAGTCTGTAAAAATCATTCTCGTTCCATTGGTGACGTCTGATTAGTTAAATTAAATATTTATACGAGTTTCTGATCTCCACTGTGTTGTTCGTTCAGATTCTAATAAGCCAGGAATATAATTACCTACGTTTGTTACACAACGGTTGGGAAAATTTCTTTTTCACAGACTCTGACTAAAGTCCGCTTTCAGATGATGCCCAATGCTTCATTTATCATTTGAAAAATAGCCATACAATTTTATTGTAATTAGCTTTCCATTGTAAAAATTCAGCATGCAGCATTATAGTAATTAGTCTTGCTGTGTAGGCTTCTTATTAATTCGGCTTCATCTTTCAGCATGGTCTGTTAAGCGTATGATTTCTTAACGATCTCTGTTATATGTACTGATTACCAGAATTCCAAGACCTCTTGGAATAATTATTTTCTCTTTAACCGTTCAAAATGAATGTAATAATATCGTTTTGTTTGCACACAATTTTTTTAAACTAATTTAATTTCGAATCCCCGTGGTTGTCGTCTTGGCGACAAGACCATCAAAACAGATTTCGACATTTTACACACATTTGAAGCTTTATATTTTCCGCTGTATTTGAAACATTCAGCATATAATTTGTCGAATATCATATACAATTTTCCTTCTCTTAAATTCTCTGACGCTCTACTTCACGTTTTATCGTAACATGCACTACCAAAACTTATAAAATAATTACGCCGCTGTACATATAAAATAACCGCTTGATATGTACTTCCATAACTTATTAAACATAAACTCTTTTAATTTCTGCTATTTTCTCTACAGGTTTATTTATTTGAAAGGCATGAACCCAAATACTTATTCACGTATTTTCACTGTTGATTTGCTGAAATAATGCCTTTCAACCTTAATTTCTAAAGAATTAACGATTACATACGATTCTTCGATATTATATAATTCTTTCTAGGTAATATAGAATAAAAGAATTAAAACTTTTATTTTTCTTGGTATAAGTCTTGCATGTTTTAAAATTAGTTCGAGGGAACATCAACATCTATATACATATATATAAAATATTAGTGGTAAATATACACATACATATGCAATCATTTATCTAAAATATATATACATACATACATACACATACATATATATATATGTATAAAAAATAATTCCAAGAGGGTAAAATCCAGGTAGAACTCAATGTCCAGGACAGAGTAAGGATATAATAAAAAGGCTTAAACACTAATATACCGTATTAAATGACCATGGAATATTAGTGTTTAAGCCTTTTAATTTTATATATATATGGAATATTAGTGTTTAAGCCATTTTATTATATATATATATATATATATATATATATATATATATATATATATATGACGTGTGTGTCTGTGTGTCTTTGAGTGTGCTTGCCTGTTAGGTGTATAATTAGTAGATATTAAAAACACGACTACAGTCTTCAGGACACTTGCTACTCCTTTGATGGAAACTAATAAAGAAGGTGGGCTTCGAAAATCTGATACTCACAGTAAAGATAGAGTGGAAAGAGGGGCAGATGAATGCAGCGCGTAACATACTTGATGGGCTTGACCAAATAGATAGTGGAACAAATTTCGGTAGAAATAACAAAAAGACAAAACGTTTTAAGCGCTACAAATAGAAGATGGAGTAGAGGGCTAAGATCGCCTACGCCCTGAAGTGACACAACTTATAAAAGATGAAGATTCATAATGCAATTTTGGGCTGTATGTGAAGTAGGACTAAGGGGAAAACTTAATCATATAAACATTTAATAATGCTAAATGCACTTCTTCAATAAATTTGCTTACGGTTAATATGTAGTTTTATTAATTTTTTCTTTAAAATAACAAACAAAAATGATCTATCACTTTTTGAAACTTTGAGCATATCGGGCATAGATCAATCATTATGGACGAGTGTTCTCTCGAGCAGGTTCCTGGTCTTGAATTTCTATTTGAAACATAACCACACCAGACGTCAAGTAGAATACGTATATATGTTATATTATAAGTACCTTAATGCTAACTCCTGCGGATGACTCTTGATTGGGCAGTCTTCAAAATAGGCAAGGGGAGCAACAATAAATTACAGAAGAACTCAAAACTGATCACTGCGTTTAAGTATTTCATTAATATCTAAGCTTACCTTTAAAAGTTCAACGATAATCCTTCTGCCTCCAATTAATTTAAAGACAGTTTGATGTATAGATCCTTACGGTCCTTACAAAGAATAATTTCTTTTTATTTAATTGGTGACTTTCGCTTGATTATGCAATTTATTTCGATTATTCCCAAATTTATTTCTAAGTTATAAAAATTTCTACCGTACAAAAAATTTCGGAGCAAAAATTTACTTAAAATAGATCGCCGATAACAATCACAGTAATGAAACCAAAATCTCAAAATTGCGAGTCCGGATCCGGCCAGAATGTTTTTAATTTGATCACGGAGTAATTTGAGAACAGTAAATTTTTCATTTGAAATGAGATATTGAAAGGTAGTGAGTTGTGTCCCTTTCAGTTGAAAAAGTGTGACACAGTGACACGCGGACGTTTGTATTTATGATATAGAAGATTCTGGAAAATGCTCGGTTCATTGTAAGTTTCTTGAAATACTTAGTAGACTGAAAAATCATTCACGGAGGTGCAAACATTGACTCGATACCGAGACATATAGAAGGACTGGTCAGCTGCGCGGTGTTAATACAAACATATCCTTCATAGAACTTCTGTTCATGATGATGATGATGATGATGA
>OZ038496.1:80144926-80177426 GCA_964036315.1 Acanthosepion esculentum
ATGAACAGTGGATAATCACTTTCTCACAGAGTCATATATATATATATATATATATATATATATATATATATATATATATATATATAGTTTACGAAAAACTAGGTAATCCGTACTTTCATTTTTTCATTTCAGCATTTGGAAATAAATCTGATGATCCACTGTCCTTTAAAAGGGCTGTGGTGAAATAATTTATTATATGGAACCTTAAAGTAATCTGTTTTTATTTAAATTATATATATATATATATATATATATATATATATATATATATATATATATATATATATATATGCTCCTGAAATATTTGTTTAAATTGAGCTCTCTGGTGAGAAATTGTAAGTTTGTAAACAGTGAATATTAGTGCTACTAATGCAGTACTCGTCGATAAAACGAATCGAGATCTCCACGTCACTGTCGTGTTTATCTAAAAATAAATACGCTTAAATTCACCTTCATCCCTGCTGTGCGCCCATCACTTAGGGTTAGATTCTCCGACTGACGCCAATTCAGCCGAGATTCGATCCTAGCTAGAGGCAACAGGACGTCTACCACACTGATGAGCTGTGATAGAGCAAAACAGTCTGTCTGTGGATGACAACACACACACACACACACACACACACACACACACACGTATCTATATCTATATATATTTGAAGTAATATAGTTTTAAGGTGTGCTATATTTATGGGATAAAGTGCTTAATATCAGACAGAGAGTTTATGTAAATATAAATATAAAAGTGAACATTGAAGTCAACACTCAGAGGCAACAGGCTGTTTCATGCTGGACGCAATCGTCAGGCCGCCGAATGTCTGACGATTGCATCTAGCATGAAACAGCCTGTCACCTCTGAGTGTTGACTTCAATGTTCACTTTTATATATATATATATATATATATATATATATATATATATATATATATATATATATATATATATATATATATATGAGTGCGTGTGTGTGTTTGTGTGTGTATGTGTGTGTCAGTGCGTGTGTGTGTGTCTGTGTCTGTGTAGGGTGTGTAGGGTGTACAATATACGGGTACAAACTTTGAGATCGAATTCCTCACATCAAAACTCGACAAATGGACATATAAACAAATGTCAGGAAATCCTTAGTTTTTGAGTTATCAAGTTTAAAGTAATCTTACGATAGATGGCGCTGTCTTGCCACGTAGACCATGTTACATTTGTCAGTTGTGTACATATGTATTTAGGCTGTCTTCAACGTTTAATGTGTGTATTAGTGAGTCAGCTAAGAAGTGTCCTTTTTGATAATATATCAGATTGCTTTTTCAGACGGAAGGCAAATAAGTCATCCAAATTTTCCTGTTGTTTATCGTCGCTTTGCTCAGACAAATTACGTGGCACCACAAACTATGGATGGAAGAAGATCGAGATTCACACGTAATCATACCCGCGAAGAAAATATTCTATAAGCTTTTGGAGACCATCTAGGTATTAGCAACATATCAAGTGGCCCTAGCATATCATACATCTCATACTACCAAATGGAGGTACGTAAAGAGTATCTCCCGTTGCCGTATCATTTGCAACGTGTGCATAGTCTATCGCCCTCTGATCACTCATCACGGTAGAAACATTGCCGATAGTTTATTGCACAACCTGCCGACCAGTTGTTTGTCTCTTCAGTCTTCTTTACATATGAGACAACGCTTGGAAGCATGGGAATAGCAAATTTACACGACATACATTTTTACAGGTCGGAATCCTCACGTTATAATATAGGCTAGACCCCAGCATCAGTTTAGGATTAATGTGAAATGATAAAGGAAAAGAGGGAACGTTTATCAATCTAATATATTTCAATTTATCAAAACATCAACGGAGAGTAAATCATGGAGCAGGAGTCGAATGGTATACTGTTGTGTTATTTCATTCTCATTGGTTAATCAGGTTTCACATACACTCGACGTGTTAAAAAACGTTAGTAAAATTCATGGCGTCCTGAGTTCAACAAGAGACGACACTTCGATTTGAATCTCCAAGAAAGTAACGGATTGCAAACCCAATTGAAAAACTGAAAATATTTATTTTTGTATGTCAGCATACAATAATTCTAGTATGTCTGTGTCGGATTCACATGATAATCTATATTCGTAAGGTTATATGTGTTTCCATGTGTGTGTGTGTTTGTGTGTGTGTCCCATAGTCATTATGTTTAGTGTTTTTAGCATGCTAATTTTGAAAATGTATACATATATTTATATATATATGCCGTATATATATATATATATATATATATATATATATATATATATATATATATATATATATATATATATATATATATATGCCGTATATATATATATATATATGTGTGTGTGCCGTGTATATATATATATATATATATATATATATATATATATATATATATATATATATATATATATATATATATATATATATATATACCGTATGTGTATCAATTGTCTAAATGCATAATGTTTAATTATAATCGGTGCTACCTTATATTCAGCATCCGTTTCTGGTGTCAGTGGCGCTTTGAGTTTTTAAAAAATAAATTTAATTGCAGCGTGTGTGACACGAAGAAGAGTGACTGTCAGCAACAACGAATTTTATTTCTTTGGATTTCTTTTCCCACCAATATTCAGTGGACCATATTTTGCACCTTGATTTTAGATCAAATATTATTTCATTGGAATTCTTAGGTTACTTCTCTTTCCTTCCCAATCTCTTTAAAAATGCATCACATCTTTACTGAAATTTATTTTTCACTGGAAATCTCCAAAGTTAAGCGGCGTTATCACTCGATTGAACGCAATCAATTCCCATGGTTGTATTGCGGCTTTCGATATTTTTGCGGAGTTTTATTTAATTTGTTTTGTATTTTTTAATAATATTTCTTTCCCTTGGAGTATTTTTCCTTGATCCTATGATCTGGCTTTGATTACTTTCTTCCACGTTGCCTTATTTTGGAAATTTCCAAAATGCTTAAGGCTCTGTACAATTATTCTCTATCTTTTCTATATTATTGTTAATTTCCGAGATAAATCTTTGCACATTACAGTTGATTTATCCTTCGTAATCTTAAATTAAATAAAAATGTTTTCCCCACAGTTGATGAAGTTAAAATCCATTCACTACTTTCCTCCAATTTTCTTAATCTCTAATAATGATATTCTAATAATCTAATGTTCTAATATTCTAATAATCTAATATTCCTCTTAATCTCAGATCAATATTTTCTTTTATTTAGCCAGTAAATAATTATGAGCAAGAAATGTGTGTCTTAAATTAAGACCTGTAGAAGCTAAGAATCTGAATTCTAAATCGTACAGAATGTATCATGAAACCAATACATTATACTATATTCACACATAATAAAAATAAATCTTATGGAGACTCATAATCACTTATATCATGAAGTTATATAATTTTCAAATAAAAGTTTCGACATTGCGTTCGGTATCACGGCTTTCTTGATCGGTTTTCTTAAATAGTTGAGTATATTCCCGACGGGCTGATCCACCGTGCATCTATGTCCGCGTGTGGTAATATGAAGCAACATAGTCGGCATTTGAAAAGGTTGATTTGTTTAATATGAAGCCTGAGACGGCCAAGGACACATCTATTGTGTTACACCTAAATACTTGGGAAAAGCTTCAATCAGAGGCAGACTCATCTGACCGGATTATCCGACATAAAAGCATATCTGACTGATTCAATGATTCATGGTGATTTTATTAAAACCTCTCATCATATCATGCATTTAATAATGGGATATATGTCGCTTGTGGCACGAGCGGGGTATTCGACTGGATACAAAAATTCGGTTTTACAGAGCTGTTGGACTTGCCATCTTTTTGTATGGTTCAGAGTCGTGGACTCCATACAGGTACCATATACACCAGCTATGTTTACCATAAAAGCTATCTGCGTGCAATCTGTGGAGTTAACCTTCAAGATAGGACATCTAACGTAGACCTGTTTAACAGGTGTAATATTGGAGGAATCGAGACTTTTCTCATACAGTCTCAGTTACGGTGCACTGGTCATATCTTGAGAATGTCTGATAACAGGATACCCAAGATACTAATGTACAGCCAGTTTGATCAGGGCTGCAGGAATGTAGGACACCTATGGCTAAGATACAAAGACAAGCTGAAAAGCAGCTTTTCAACTGTCAATATACCACATAACACCCTTGAGTGCTGAACCTTGGAGCGGGTAGTATGGAGATCAACGTGTTTTAGTTTTCACTCTGCTTGTCTGAATCATCTTCAAGAAGCGAGATCAAGATCTAAAAGGACAGACAATCTAATAGTGATCTCGTCTCATAATCCTCACACTTGCTTCATATGTGTCCTCCTTTGTAAATCACTAGCAGGTTTAAATTCTATTTAAGATTATCGCACAAAATTTAGGTAACTGAATCAACTAAACTGTCAGATCCTCATACGTCGAAACCGACCGGAGAGTCCATTATATATATATATATATATATATATATATATATATATATATATATATATATATATATATATATATGAATGAATTGCCAAACGTTGCTTGTCTTGTAATGAAAAAAAAAAGCTGTGCTGGTAATGAACGCGTTAAAACAAAGGAAATGCACTCGTCAGGCAACTGAAACGTGCTTAATATGATGGTGATTTTGTTCATCTTCCGTTAGTTGCTAAGCTAATAAGAGGAATTAATCAAACAACTTAGTATAAATCTTATTTAAATCCCCTGATATTCTGGAAGTTCATAATTTGCTTAGATAACAATTACTTGCATTTTAAATGTCGATCGGTTAGCAGATTCTGACTTGCATGGAGTATTGCTGCCATATATGGTCTGGAGCCCCTGTTGTTTGCCTCAGGGTTCTTAATAAGATCCAGAGACAGATATGCAACGTAATTGGCTCTGATCGGTCATTTCGTCTACAGTCGCTCTCTCACAGACCGCTCGCCCTGTCTTTTTTTACAAATAATTTCACGGTAATTGCTCCGATGAGCTGCTTTCGCTGGTTCGCCTCATGAATTTAAGCGTCCTACGAGGCTGGCATCCCATTCACACCCCTTCACCGTTGAAACTGTTAGATGTAAACGTCTCTTCTACTCCAATAGCTTCATGTCTCGCACCTCTCACCACTGGAACTCCCTTCCTTATTCCTGTTTCCCTGACAAATATAATCTCCAACTATTTAAGTGTAACGTCAATCGACATCTCCAGTTGCCTTGATCTATCCACTTCCCTTTTTCCACATCCTTTCCCTTTTCATTCCTATCTGCTCTCGCTCCAAATCTTCTGTACCCCCCTTGCCTTGATCGATCCACTATCTTTCTCCACATCCTCTCCTTTACCACTTCTATCTGCTCTTCCTCCAAACCATCTGTAACCCCTTGCGTGCTAGTGGCTTCCAGCCTTTCTTGGGGTGAAAAGCTAAAAAAAAAAAAAGTCTTCATAATGAGCACCACAAGATGTTTCTCGAAATTACCGTTGTTTTAATAAAATGTGCAAACTCCGTTGATGTCACATTATTGTTTCTGATATCATACCCGTGTCCACTGAATCTTTTATTTATTTTTTCCGTTTTAGAATCCACCTAATTCAAGGCATCTGTGCTACATTGGGCGGTGTATGTGGAATAGAAATCAGTACAATTGCCACCTTCTGTAGAAATCGTGATGTTTCTCTTTGAATTTGCGCGATGCTTCTCTTTGACTGGTTTTGCTGCACAACACACAGTGTTTTCCTCTTCTATGAGTATTTTTGGGTGTACAACGATCCGCCGAAAATACAAAATTGTTTTGAGTTTGGACGCTTATCTTTGTTTACTTTTGTTTGAGGTTTTATTGAGAGAAACGATAGGCTGTTTGGGAGACATATCTTCAAATCGTGGATATTTTTCGCGATGTGCTCATAGCTGTCGTGAGGTATATTCAAAATTCCAGTAACATTTCAGTGCCAATATATATATAATGGGATTCTGTCAGAATTTCTATTGCGTTTTTTGGTGTTTTGTCCTGGGGTAAAATTATGTTAATCTTCATCTTTAGCTATTTCTTTCGCAATTTGTTTCTGTTGCGGTTTAATAATAATAATAATAATAATAATAAGAAGAAGAAGAATAATCATAATAATAATAATAATAATAATAATTCCAGTTGTGGTTGGAACCCTCGGATTGATTGGAAAAGTTTTCGATAGATACGATGAAAAGATTCCTGATAAGCCATGAAATACAAAGAATTGATTCAAAAGTACAGCCCACACGTTACAAAGGGATTTATATTTGTAAAATGCGTGTGATTGTAGTTTTTTAAAATCTTTTTTAAAAATAGCATGATACCATTTCTGGAATCCAGTCTCTGTTTGGTACATGACAAGAAATGAGTGTGTACCAGAAATCAAAGAAAATAAAAAATAATAATAATAATAATAATAATAATAATAATAATAATAATAATAATAATGATAAAAGCGAATGGACGCCAAAACGAGAAAGCTCCTCACTTGCTACCGCATGCATCATCCCAAAGCTGATATTGATCGCCTGTATGTGCCCAGATCCGAAGGAGGCAGAGGACTAGTTCAACTAGAACTATCCTACAAAAGTACAACAATTGGCCTCCAAAGATACTTGGAAAAAACAGAAGACTGGATGATGGTATGTGTCAAGGAACATGAAAGTAGGAAGTGTCTCTACTCTGTAGTAAAGGAAGCCGAAAAATTCAAAAAAGAGCTTCAAATGGGCACAGAAATTCAAATACATCACTGTACACCGGCTGAAGCTGCAAAAAACTTTAAAAAAAATGCAAAGACAAATGCGACCGACCAGATAAAGAAACAATGGCAAAATAAACCGATCCATGGCCAATACTCTGCCCGTACCAAACAAGCAGACGTAGACAAAAACCGCACCCATCAGTGGCTACGTAGTGCAGGGTTGAAAGGTGAAACTGAGGGTTTTATAATTGCTGCACAAGACCAATGCTTGTTAACTAGGAATTATCAAGCACATATACTAAAATACTGTGTTAGCCCAAGATGCAGATTCTGTGACAAATATCCAGAAACCATTGATCATCTTATATCAGGTTGCACGATATTGGCATCCACTGAATATAAAAACCGGCATGACAGAGTGGGCCAATATCTGCACTGGAAAATTTGCAACTCCTATGGGAAGGAAACTGGAAGAAATTGGTACGAACACCACCCTGACCCGGTTACGGAGATAGGACCTGTTACAATTCTATGGTACTACACAATATACACTGACAGAACAATCAAAGCCAACCGCCCAGACATTGTTATTAAAGACCACAAACAAAATAAGTGCCTCCTTATTGATATGGCAGTCCCTGCAGACTGCAATGTGTCTTTGAAGATATTCGAAAAACTGTCAAAATACAAGGACCTTGAAATCGAAATCTCAAAAATGTGGCACATGGGAACATCAACAATTCCTGTTGTAGTTGGAGCCCTTGGACTGGTTGGAAAAGATTCCAGTAGGCTGATTGAAGGGATTCCTGGAAGTCCATGCCTCAAAGAGATACAAAAAATTGTTCTAACAAGTACAACCCACACTTTACGAAGGGCTTTATCTATGTAATTTTTTTTTTTCAGTGGAAAGTGTCATGATGCCATTTCTAACCTTAGGTCTCTGGGCGGGACCCGGAAAGAAATGTGTAAACACCAGATATCAAAGGGAATAATAATAATAATAATAATAATAATAATAATAATGATGATGATGCAAAAACATTTGGCGTATCAATCAGTATCAGAAATTATTTAAATGTAATATATATATTAAAAACCTTGTATTAGTAATAACCACATAGCGGTTGTACACATCAGGAAGCAACATCATTGTATGCACACACACACACACACACACACACACACACACACACACACACACACACATATATATATATATATCGAAAAATTCTTAGAATATATATATATATATATATATATATATATATATATATATATATATATATATATATATATATATATATATTCTAAGAATTTTTCGTGAATTTTTCTCACAGAAAGTGCCCTACTGTCCCGACTATACTGTGAAGACGACAAAATCAAAAACAATTTACAAATTTATTTATTTGTTTTCTGGTTATTAGATATTCTTCTTTACATTTCCGCATCTTTGACTTGCACCTAATTGATATCATCGTATTTCCTAAATTTATCCATCAATATACTGTTACTCTATATTTCCGTGTATGAGGCGAGTTTTAAATTATAAAAATTACCTCCCAAATTAAAGGATCCTCTAATACAACACTTACAAAAAGCTAGCCTTAAATCAGGTGGTGTATCGGTACATGGCTGTACTAGTATGCTTGCGTCATTAAACGCGGTAGGCCACCTACTTCCTCGCTATAGTAACTACACATGTAATTGGATCTAATTGAAGCAATTCACATTGTAATACTGTACTAAAGTTATAAATGTAATAAAACTGCTTTTACATCGTGATTTCATAATTACAATGCATTATTCAAAAGACGATTACACAACAATTTACAAAATCTCCGCTGAGATAGTAACAAGCAAGTAACATAAACAAATATTTCCTTCTTAATTTGCAGAATTACGGGTGAGTTCACGCTAATGATTATATCTCATAGTATTGTTAGATAACAACATTTACGATAACTTACGATCGAAATTTCTAATTAATGTACATTATCATTGTGGTGTTAAATAACAACATTGGCTATAACATGCAAACTTTATTTTTCAATAACATATATAGGAATAGGTATAACACGCATATAGGAATAAACTGTCGCTGCCGACACTTGAGTTTGACCATAGATCGCCAGGTTCTCCCGTTGTTGAACGAAGTGAGTCGCGTGACCATGGAGGAAACGCACAAGTAGGAAGTTATATGACGTCCAATTGATGGCTATTCCTAGTCGGGAACGTTGCCCGAAACCGTTCATTACTGTCAAACTCTCCACCTCGACGGAGAGAAACCCGGACGAAGCTTTGCCGACGGGCAAAGTTTCGTCCGGGGAAAGTAGTCAGGCCCTGAACCTGTTTATACGGGTTCGAAGGGAATATTTTTTGGCCGAGCTTACGGGCTCAGACAACCCACGGTAAGCTCAGCCTTGTGCCACATACGACCGCGTGTGAGTGGTGGGGGCGTTAAATATAATGACTATTCCTAGTCTATCCTCTATACCATTCAGATCTCTATTTCTAGTTTATACTGATCACTTTCAGGATCGCTATTTCTCCTCTATCACTATAAGAACCGCTATTCTCTACTCTATTCGCTATGTTATTTCACTATACGGATTACAATTCGAGCGAGTATTATCGAGCCAGTACTATTAGGGCGAGTGTTATTTGTCTGACACCAGGCGTGTGACACCAGAATTGTTCGACGCCGTATTATAATTGTATCTACGATTACAATGTCTCAACTACAACGAGACTTAAGAAAGTGACAACGAGTATTCGTTGGGATTATTAATGTTGCAACGAGTGTTCGCTGACATCAAAAAACATAACTTATTCTCTATGTTTGATATGTTAAGTAACAAGACATTTACGTTATTTCTCATTATAGAATTAAAACAAAACAAAACAAACATATACATAATTAAAACCCTTCAAAATTAATATAATCATTAGCATCTGATCCAAAAATCTCATCATAAACAACGTAATTACGGTTTCGTCATATGACTCCCAGTCGATCGTCTTATACTACGGATATCAGAAAAAATCACGAAAATGTACCTAGATTTTTTGGGTATCGTTGCTTTATATGCGGAAATATGAGGTATATATTTATCGCTTTTTTTTTAATTTAATATCTTATCTCTACCTCTCGTTTTCCTGTCTTTCTATCTGTCTTAAACAGAATTATATAATCAGTACATAAATACTGACGATAGATGAAATCGTAAAAAAAACTTCTTTTATACATCTTCTCCACCTACATTACCATTAAAATTGATTGATTGATTCGTATCCTACGGCTTATTTAAAGCCAGAAAATACATCAAGTTCGTAAGAATTGGGGGAGGGAGAAAATAATATTTTACTTATAGAAGTTTTACTAATTAACCCATAGGTGAGGGGAAAACATATGGATTCATACGTTTCCCAAGAGTATTTGCACGCAAGTGAATACACCCAGCGATTAAAAATTCAAAGCCATTATTCCGCACATAAAAGCTTAGAAGACGTCACCAATAAGTAACGGTCAGGCTCGGCGTTGCTTAATTTCGGTGATCTTACGGGAACCAATGATTTAACGTGATGGAAGCGGAATCCTTATAGAACTGAGAAATTCTATAGAATTTTAATGCCTTTCCAAAAAATATAGTTCCAATGTCGGAAGAAGACGAGTAAACTTTATGTTTACAGAAACTAAACCGATATTTGTTTTTATATTAAAACATATACGAATTTTAAATACCCGGTATTTTGTAACGGGTAAGTTTGAATTGATTAAATGAAAACTTAAAACAGCGATCCCGTTTCAATTTCCAACCGAGGGAATGGCTGTCGCTTCAAACTAGAAAAAAATTTCGAATCCACTTTCCTTGAGCAGCTCATACTAGCAGTTTACCTTTTCAATTATTAAGACATCTCTGAAAGTACGATTTTCGGCAACACACTCATTACAATTCAGAGACAGTAAAAAGAATATATATATATCTATCATAGATCATTTCATTATGCTTAAGGCATCAAAATTAAATGCGGCAGATTTTCTAAGTAGAACTAACATTGTTAATTTTAAGATAAAATAAATATGTCGTTAAGTGAATGTTCAGTCTCTTTTGGTATATACCATATCCTCCTAAACTTAAGTACTTACCATCGCCTCTTTCACTCATAAAACAAACCTCATTAACAATAATCATTTTAACAACAACTGTCTACCTTGAGTAGCGTTTGGAAATAAATAAATTATAGATAAATGAGATAAAACGATGCAAACAACACAAAAAATTATTTACATTCATCGGACTATTGTCCTCATCTTTATTGCCATATTCAAGACGTTTCGGCCGTTGTAAGTTCCGGACTTCAACAAGTGATTTGCATTTTTAACTGAACCTTTTCTTTCGTCCACTGGAGTAGATGGGTCTAGTTTAACTTACCACGCCTCTTCCGGGAGTGTCAGTTATCTCCCTTTAACTAAACTCGCTGGATCCTTAAGGACACATGGCCCAGCACATAAAAGCGATGGTTGGATTCATTGACTTGACCGAGAAGAGTTGTGAGTTCAATACCTGGCTATTGCACTGGTGAACAGAAACTTGGAGAGTTGACTGAAAGGGAGATAACTGTTTCATACATGCACAAACACATATACATAAACAGACACATAAACACACACACACACGCATATATATATATATATATATGTAATATATGGATAAAATAACTGAAAAAAAATTTGGTGTTTTTTTGCGAAAGTATTTATTTATATGTTTTTATATATATTTAATATTTCAGACCACCTCAGTCCTTCCTCAGAAATTAATTGAATTACTGTATTACTGTATCTGCCAAATACAGTAATACAGTAATTCAATTAATTTCTGAGAAAGGACCGAGGTGGTCTGACATATTAAATATATATAGAAACATATAAATAAATACTTTCGCAAAAAAACACCAAATTTTTTTTCAGTTATTTTATCCATAAATTATATACATATCAAGAAAGTATACGTGGCTTCTCATTATGCCATATATATATATATATATATATATATATATATATATATATATATATATATATATATATATATATATATATATATATATATACAGAAATATAGTCTTAAAGTGTGCTATATTTATGGGGTAAAGTGCTCAATATCAGAGATAGAGCGTGTGTAAATATAAAAGTGGACATGGAAGTCAGCACTTAGAGGCGACAGTCTGTTTCATGCTAGTGCAATCGTCAGGCGACTAGTGCTGTTATTTTTCTCGGCTGTTTATATAAGGGTCAGTGGTGCATTATGGGTAGTATATTTTGGCGGGTACTTTTACCGGAAGTCGCTTATTTGTTTATTTGTTTATGTCAAATTGTTTTGCTTGTTTTTTGTTTGTTTTTTTATTTTTATTTTTTATCTTATATATTTATTTATTTATTCTTTTATTTTGATCGGTGTTTTTGGTTCACGTAGTAAAAAAATTTGTTTATATAGCTTATTGTTGGTAGTCTATAATGGCCGCCATTTACCGGAAATCGCTTGTTCGCTTATTTATTTGGGTCAAATTGTTTTCCTTATTATTTTTATTTTTATTTGTATAACAGTTATAGCTTTCGTCTGTTCTTTTGTTTTGATTTTATTTCGCATATTCTAACAGGTGTGGTTTTGTGATTTGTTTGGAGTAGTTTATTTTGCTTATTTTATTGTTGTTTGTTTATATATTTATTTATTTTTCTATTTTAAGTTACGTAGTAAAAATTTGTTTTCATGTCTACATTTTGAGATTAGCTCGGATCTTTTATTTAATAATTTATTTTGATCTGGGAAGGTAATGATAGCTATTTTTTCCTCCAAGCAAAGTTTGCAAGTTTTTGATAGGTTGTTGTAGGCTGATGATTTTTTCCTTATTTTCCAAGATATTTTTGGTGTGGTGTGTGTTTTGTTTTTTATTTCCCAGATATACTTAGAAAGCATTGTGCTGTTCGCATATTTACTATTTGTGAAAGACATTTTGTGTACATAATTTCTTTGTTTCCATGGTCCTTCGGTTACTCCTATGTATACTTTTTCTTCATTATCTGCTGATTTTGTCGTGGCTTGGTAGATTACGTTGTTTTGTAAACAATTACCGTTTAAGGGACATTCGTTTTTTATTCTGCAGTTGCACGTGGGTTTAATTTGTTCGTGTGGTTTGTTAACAATTTTTCTGTTGTGCTTTTTTATTATTTGTGCCATGTTCTCGGTGCAACTGTAGCTGATTTTTACTGTGTTTTTGTTGAATATTTTGTGTAGTGTGCTTGATTCCGGGAAGTGTTTGTGTAAAAGCTTGAAGAATATTTTTCCTATGTTTGTTTTTACGTTTTTGCTGTACGGTGGGTTGAACCATATGATATTTCTTTTTCTGTTGGTCTTTTTTATGTTCTGTGGTGAGTATGTGAGTGTTGCTGGGAATCCGCTATCTTTTAGGGCTGTTTCGTAGTCTTTCTTGGCTTTGTTAAATATAGATTCATCGGAAGAATTGTCGGAAAGCCTGCGGTTAATCGATTTAGGTATCTGTTTGATTATAGAAGGCGGGTGGTTGGAGTATATATGTATGTACTGTGGTTTATCATTCGGTTTTCTGTATGGTTTGTGTGTGCCTTTTCTTAGGTTGAAGGTCACATCTAGAAAATCTACTTCGTTTAGGTTAGTTTTTATATCTATCTCGAATCCGTTATTTTTGAAGATTTTAATTATTGCTTTTCTAGTTTTATCTGTCTTTTGTTTGTTGCAGTTTCTTAAGATTATGAGACCGTCATCTCTGTAGAGCCCTGTGTCATTTCTATCTATTATTTTGCTTATTTCGTGTAGTAAATAAATACCTACGATTTCGCATGTCTCTGCACCGTCAAAGCTTCCCATTGTAGTGTCAAATATCCCATCTTTCTTTATCCATGCTTCTTCATGGTGAAATAATAATGATTTACGGGAGTGCTTAATGATGTCGATTTCGTTTGGTTTTATTATTATTTGTTCCTGAGCTAAGTTGATGGCCTTATCTAGTGTACGTTCTGTTATGGATGGGTAAAATTCTTTTATGTCTAATTGTAGGAAGTGGCAATTTTGTTTGTTATTTATGCTGTTGAACCAGTCAATGGTTGTTTTTGTGTTTTTCCACTGGTTTACTCCTAACTTCTTCCTAAGTTCAGAATTAATTCTTTCTAGTATTGTTTTACTTATTTTACCTAGTTCGCTTTTGGCTGGGTTTATGAGTCTGCATGCAGGGTTGGTTTTGAAATTTTCCTTGTGGTCTTTTAGTGTGATAAAGGCTTGCGTCTTGCTCATGCAACTTATTCGGTCATCTAGGTCTAATTTTTGAGCGATTGCCTTAGCTTCTTTATTTATATCGTGTTCTATTGTTTTGGGTGCCTTTTTGTATGTTTTGGTTATGTTGTTCTTTAGTAATTTATTGTGCGTGGGAGGGGTTAGTTTGTATAAGTTTCTTGTTTTGTCGGCTGCGATGAATACATTTGCTGAACTGTTTATTTTAGCTATATCTTCTTTTAACTTTTTTTGGAATGCATCTTGATTTTTATTGAATTTTATGTTTCTAACTAGGTCAGTTAAGTCCTTCTCGAAGTCATCTAATTCTTTTTGTTGCGGGGGACATTTTTTTGTTTTGAACCCGTATTTTTCCTTGAGTGTATTATTATTATTGTGAAGATCTTGGTTTAAAAAATGTGCTTTATATATATATATATGTATTATTCCGACATGAACTCAGTCTGTACAGGGTTTGAATATGACTGACGAATCTCGTCAGTTGAAATAAGCTTATTCCCCATATGAGGTAATTTTGGATTTTACTCTGTACAACTTACTATATATATATATATATATATATATATATATATATATATATATATATATATATATATATATATATATATATGTAGAAGTCCCTCTTTTATATATATTTCATTAAAGAGGTCAGACACGTTACTGCGATTGATCTTTCGTTTGTTCGAGCAATTCTTTGTTTTTGCTTGACATCGGAGTGTGTAGAAATTGTCCAAATATTTTTGAACAGTTTCGGATCCCTTCAGGCTATACTTTTACCTATTATCAAAGTTGGTTTTAGTTTTACATTTTAACCCAATGTATGGGTCGTGTGTATGTATCTAGCTTGTATCGTGTGTGTGTGAGAGAGAGAGAGAGAGAGAGAGTGGGAGAGAGACAGACAGACAGACCCGAGAGATACTAACTATATTTAGAATATGTCTTCTGTTAAATTATAACGCATCATCGATTTCCATAAAGGTTTTAATCCCCCCTCTTTATCATGTGAAAATATTACTAACATATAAATTTATTTTCGTATGTCATAGTGAAAACGGTATCAAGGTCGAACACATTTCCTGCAGCAAGAGTTTTCTTCGCCATTGAGTAGTCATTTCTCTCTTGCGAAGTGAATATTCGGAGTGGTATTTCTTTTTAGTATGTATAACCTAACGTCCATGCCTGCCGGTTCTATGAAAATTTGAAAGTCATGGCATCGCTGCTGTCTAATAATATCTTTAAGGGTATCTTTATTGATTTCTACCTCATCCTAACATCTAATTAATATATTTTGGTATTGTTCGTTTTATTTCCAATTTAATCTCACTTGTGCAACAGTGAATAAAAGAAAACAAATCAGATTGGGGGAAAAAAAAAACTTTTTCAATCACTTTGTATGGTTTATAATTTTATCATATTTTCCGTTTATTTATTCAAAATTGTTTCTTTTTTTGCTTTTAAATTTCCATCAAATAATCATTTTTCTTTTGTGTCCGACACTTTCGGTATATTTTTTACTTTTATTTCTTCGATTTTTTCCGTTTACTTATTTGTTCAATCAGTTTGTTAATTTTCTTTATTCTATATTTTTTCTCTCAGCATTTGTTCAATCACGTGTTTCTTTTTCTTTGTTTCTATTTATTTTACATAATTCTGGCGTCCTTTGCTTTCTTTTTTCTTCTTTAATCAACCATCGCCTTCTCCATTTCTGTTATTTATTGCATTAACATTTCCTTCTGTATTTCTTTCCCCCTTCTCTCTTTTGCAAGCAATATTCGATGTTTTCGCCCCAAAATATATTTCTTTCTCTCTTTTATATTCGATCGAGGCTTTGCCAGTCTCGCATCCAATTCCTGTTTTTCTAATTGTTTATATTCGTTCTTTTATCGTTTTCACCTTTATTCTCTTTTGTTATATTTCTTATTTTCTTCGATTCTTTCATGCTTCCCTTATTTTATAGGATCTGTTCTTTCGACGCATTCCTTTTCTTTCCTACTTTTTTCTAACTCCTTTCTTCATTTCCCTCGATTCTTACTCTGTTTCTTTATTTCTCACTTTTCTTTTTGTCTTTGTTTTTTTTAATTCGTTCTTCCCTTTTTCAATCAGTCACTCACTCACTCTTTCTTTCTTTCTTGTTCTCTTTCACTCATTCTTTCTTTCACACACTCACGCTGACACAATTCCTTTCTTTCTTACTTTCTTTTTTCTTTCTTTCTTTCTTAGGTTTCCCCCACTCTTTCTTTTACTCATTTTCTTTACCCACACATTTCAGTCTCTTTTTCTTTACATTATTTTCTTTCTTTTAATTTTCTTCTTTATCGTTTCGTCCTTCAATTTTTTGTCTAATTTTCATTGTTTCTTTCTTTTCTTTCTTTCTTTCTTTATGTCCCTATTTTTCTATCTTTCTTTTTTTTTCTTTTTCACTCCCTCACACTTTCTTCAAATACCCTTGGGAAATGTATGAGTTCATCTCATCTCCTCCAGCTATGGGTAAATCATTAAAACTTTTATCACGAAAATCATTATTATTTCCCACCAAAATTCTTACAATCTAAAAACAAATAAATTTTGGCTTTAAAATTTTCTGTCTTTTTTCTTTTCTTTCAGTCACTCAATCACTCTTTCTTTCTTGCTTTCTTTATTTCTTTTCTCTCTCTAATTTTTTTCTTTATTTTAGTTTAGTATTTCTATCTTTCTTTCTACTCTTTCACTCACACACTATTTCTTTTTTGTTTCTTTGTTTCTTCTTTCCCTTTCACTTAATCCTTTCTCTGTCATTCTATCTTCTCTTTCACTCTTTCTTTCCTTATTTCTTCACTTAAATTCTCTCCTTCTTTTACGTATTTTCTTTCACCACACTTATCTCTATGTTTCTTTTTGTTTCCTTCTTTCTTTTTCTTTCTTTATTCATCTATCCTCTCTTTCTTTATCCCTTCTCTTTCACTCATTTACTATTTCCGTCTGTTTTTATTTTTGTATCTTTCTTCTCTTTAATTCTTTCTTACTCTTGCCTATTGTATTCCACTGACCTGTTCTGTCACTTTATTTCACTTTCAATTTTTCTCTTTCTTTTAATGTCCATATTTATCTTTTCCTTCTTTATTTGTCGTCTCATTTTATTTATTTATTCACCTATTCTTTTCTCTCATTTTTCATTCATGTAACATTTTTAACATCTTATTATCCTTTTTTGGGACACTCATTTTTTCGATTCGCAACATCACCACTTTCCGCTGACATCATTTTTTTCACATCATTTTTTCTTCAGATCATCCTCTTTTATCTTAACCTGGTCTTCAATTTCTATTTCCCGGCTAAAACGGTCTCTTTATTTCCTTAGTTCATTTATTCAAACCTTTAGCATTATTGTTATTATTATTATTATTATTATTATTATTATTATTATTATTATTATTATTATTATTATTATTAATAATAATAATAATAATAATAATAATAATAATAATAATAATAATAATCCATTCTCCTATCTCTTCTTCTCTTCGAGCCACTTGCACTCACCTCTGACTGATCTCACTTATCCGGACCCCACCCTGCAATCCAGTTGATTGACAGGTTATTAACTGGGATCATACACTGATCAATATCGATCCTATATGATTTCTCGCCAGATATCTGAAGCAATTTCAGCATTCCCCGTGACTGATCGCCAAACTTCGCAATCTAATTCGTGAGTCACGCCGGTTATGACATATTTCATAAAAATTCATACACAGCGGCGTAGAACCAACGCTAATACGCATGCTCTCTTTGCGTGTGGCCCTGTTTCCGGTCCGAGAAATAAAACGCGAGCCAGAAGAAACAAATTCTCATTCATGTTCTCTGATTGTTGATCATCGAAATTTCTCGGAATGTAGATATTTTCGGATATTTTTTTTTTTTGACTCCTCCATACTTCCCTCACATCTTTCGCCATTTTTTGAATAAGTATTTATGCATCGATGCCACGAAGAAATAACGAAGTTTGATCAGTATTTGGCAAGGACAATCAACACATTTGCAAAAAGAAACGTATATAGAATTGATTAATCTACTTCCTTCGTCAGTATTAGCATTTTCAGAACAGAACTAACCCATCCGTTTATACGTTTCGGTATAAAACGCGCTTGGCTGAAGAATAATTTAAAACTGCTAGTTATTTAGGTCCGGGAAAACATACCAACATCTGACGTTTCAAAAATGTGTCAGGCAGTCTAGGGAGAGCTTTTAATTCAAAACCGTATACAAGTTAATCGGAATAGACTTCAATAACTTCCACAGTAAATCAAAAAGCCAATATATATTACAAAAAATAAATTGTAGCGGTCCGTGATTGCCTACGTGTCGGAGGAACATGGCATATTAAATTATAAGCAATCTGTATTTTAATCAGTCATTAATGAATTAAAGAGATTAGTAGGATGGTAGAAAGTATAACAAAAGAATTGTCAATTCCGACATGGTTCTAATGAATTGGACCGAGCATGCCATGGACTAAACATGACCGGTACGAAAAGGTTTTACGAAAATAGAAACAAGATGGGCACTGACAATTCGAATCATAAATGTACAGTATAATGAGGTGTTGTGGATTCTGCACAAATAAATACACAACACCAGTAATTGAGATATAAAAATAAGTGTATTAAACGTAAGAATACAGACTTGAAGTGAAGATTAGTAGTCCAGGAATGCGGGTTAGTAGAAAGTATATGTACAAGTCTCTGTAAGTGAAGCTGTAATTATCTCTCTCTGGACTCTCGTATAACTCTCTGTGAACACCCTGTGTACTGTCTCCGTATCTCTCACCCTGACTCAACTTATATCCACGTATATCAACCTGCAGGTATTCTCTCTGTCAGTATAAGTATACTTTGGACGAGTCCATCTTGTGTAAAAGGGGTCTGCCCCACAACATAAGGAGCGTCGGCATGGAAAGGTTGACACTCATTTGACATACTAAGAAGAAGGGAGACAGAAGAAATCAGAAAATAACATGGCTAACGAGCTTTTGTAAATGATCGGCTGAACAATGCTTAGTAGAGATACGAAAAACTGACAAGACTTATTGAGTGTTCCAAAGGATAAGAAAATTGTGAAGAGCCATGGCAACCCACCTTCTAAAGGGGCACGGCAAGTAGAAGAAGAAGATTGTATAGGCAACTCCCGGGTTAAGTGTTATGAACTGCGTATTATTATTTGTTGTTAACCATAAGTAATACGCAACCTCACACAAGTTTATTTTATTAAAGAGAAAGCCATATTTGATTAAGATAATATCAAGAGTTCATATATTTGCAGTTACATAAACGTTGTGATATTTTTATATCAACCAAACTCATCAAAAAATAATTTTCTTTTCCCAAATCATCAAAATCAGTATTTTGGGATGCATTTCCAGCAGCTGACTGTATGAAGTTTATTGTCGCAAACATTATATTTTTATTAAACAAATCAACAGTTTTTTCATGGTTGAATTATACCGAATTGCTTCAGTAATAATTTGATAACAAAAGAAATATTTAAGGAGAGATATTGAAATAGTCAAATAACATATTATTCGTAGGTGTCACAAATATTCTACCAGTTTTAATGCGTCTTTCTTTTAAAACATTTATTATCTTCTTATTAAAACATTTATTATCTTCTTATTAAAACGGAATTTCGTTAACCACAATTTATATTACAAATATTTTAGTGGGTCAAAATTGTATTCGATGTATTTTATTTAATTTACATCGCTTTTATATTAATATAAATTTATTATATTCTTCAACGTGTTTACGTGATATCATTTCTGGCCCAATATTCATGGTGCACCGCATAAGTTGTTGTCTAAATTACACAAAAATGAAAATATCACTGGCGTCCCATTTTTAGATATATTTCTCAAAGATCATACAGAAATATCTTGAAATACTAAAGAGAGCATTTATTTAAGAAAATCGTCATTGGCTTCATCCGCGTTCACCAAACGTCTTCGGAATCTCCAGCAACACTTTTGGACGGTTTCCTTGTTTAAGATGGTAAATGCTGCCATAATCCTTGCCTCCCGTTCATCTTTGATATTACAAAGAGTTTAGGTTTTGGTCTTTCGCTCAACTGCGCACAACATATAATAATCAATGGGAATGTACTCTGGGGAGTTAGCTGGACAGATGTAAGTGGTGATGTGATCGTATAAATTGTCTGACAGTTAAGACTGTGTAAACATGCTTGGGTGACATCGTGCAGAGACGTGTTTCCAGACAAAGAGTCTCCTATCAATCACTCTCTTGACCCAGTGCAGCGCTAACTCCTGAAGGCACTTGATGAAGGCCTACGGGTTGAGTGGGTAGAGAAGGAAGCATAACGTCACAATTACTAGTGATCATTACATACACTATCGTAATAAGAATTTGAGGCATACAACTCATTCCCAATCTTCTTCACTGTCCTCACATTGACACCCAATCATTCTGTAATGTTCGTATTGGAGCTTCAGGTTTGAATGCCAAGTAGTACAGTCTGGCGGAATGAATGGCTTCATGGCGCTCTTTTCCATACAGATGTTTCTCAAATTATCCTAACATAGAGGGCAGTTGACGAAATAAAAAACAAACAAACACGCATGCGCAAAATTAAAAATATAAATAATGACAATTTACTCATCACAGCTTGTGTGTGTGTGTGTTTGTATATATATATATATATATATATATATATATATATATATATATATATATATATATATATATATATATATATACACACACACACACACACACACAAGTTGTGATGAGTAAATTGTCACTATTTATATTTTTAATATGTGTGTGTGCATACATGGCGACAATTTACCCATCGCATCTTGTGTATATGTGTGTACACACACACACACACACACACACACACACACACACACATATATATATATATATATATATATATACACACACACACACACACACACACACATACAAAATGCGATTGGTAAAGTGTCGCCATGTGTATTGCCGTCTCTTTTTATTATATACACTTTTTTTCTCTCTTTGGAACTACTATAACGTATTTCCTTCATATATATATATATATATATATATATATATATATATATATATATATACACACACACACACACACACACATACAAGATGCGATGGGTAAATTGTCGTCATGTACACACACACACACACACACATATATATATATATATATTTATATATATATATATATATATATATATATATATATATATATATATATATATATATATATATATATATATATATATATATATATGAAGGAAAGTCGTTAGAGTAGTTCCAAAGAAAAAAACAAGTGTGTTTAATAAAAAGAGACAAACCGAAAAAGTTTTTGGTTGTAATGTGGATTTTAAAGTAAAAAAATAGTATGCTTTATTTTACATAATTTTGCGACACGTGATTCCGATCTCGCGACCTCCATCAGTCCAAGAGTCATATTATTAAAAGGAATTAATTTTTTTGTATTTTTCGATTTTAAATATTCTCGGTATTAGACGTTCTCTTTTTTGTTTATGGAAATAGATCTAACAACACACAGGTGTCATTAAAAATAAGAATATAGATATATCTCTCACTCTTTCTCGGGCCAGTCTTAATTGTTTTATTACCCTTCAAGCAGAATTCTTTCACTGCCAGTTCAAGAAAGACATTTGGTTCAATAACACTCTAAAAATGAATCCAATAGATTACGTTTCGAAGAACCTTGATCGAAAACTTCAAGAGCGGACAACCAAAATCACGTCAGTGGCAGCCCTGAAAGAAACATTGCTAAAGGAATGGCAAAATATGCATCAGACGATTGTTGATAACTTGATCAAATCCATGTAAAATAGTATACAAGCAACGAAACTAGAAAATGGAGGACCTACTCCATACTAGTTCCAAATACTGTTTATTTATGTTGAGTTGGTATTACGTAATTAAATTTTAAAATTGAATGTAGTTTATTTGCTCTGGCAGAAAAAACCTTTCTTAGGCCACTGTATAAACTGCTTGAATATTTTACCTGGGAATCAATTACGTTTTTTCTGCATTTACATTTATTATGCAAAGGAATAATTTTGATATGGCATGAATTATATTTTAACATGCATAATCAAAATCGCAAGTGGATTCCATATTAAGAACCATCTGGTAAGACAGAATCATCTGCCGGGATTTAACGATCAGACTATTGAGCTTTGGCTATCTCATTCTATTTTACGCCTAAGAATTTTGTACATTAATAACAGACTAACAGCGTTGAAGCCAAGCATCAGAGATGAGATGCTACAAAACATTCTTTGGCATTTCCTTTCTAGAGTGTATCACAAACGATGCATTGAGTCATATAATAAGAGAAGAAACAAAACTGTTGGAAGATGTCATACCTACCGTCAATGATAGTTGTAAATTTGATGACATGTCTTAAGCGCCAACATCCTTTCTACTGTCATATTAAAATTTCCAACTTAGATTAAAGGAGCGACAAAAAGAGCATAAATATGGCCTGTCAACGTTCCAGAATGGACCGGAAGATCATTCTCAGAGATTTATGGACTCAACTGATCAGTTGGAATGGTTCACGACGTGGATGGTGATGATGTTAATAAAACCAAATTTATGGACTTTGCGCGAATTACACCGAAGGAAATATGCTTTCTAACCATGATGAATAGTAACGGTGCTAATAATTATCCTTGGGGACAGAAGCAGCATCATTTTTACCATAATGGAAGATATACCAATATTCCAAGTTCGGAACATATAAGAGAAAGCCATTCTAATTGATGAGTAGATACGACTGAAATGATAGTTGTATACAGTCTTTTCAGCAACATCTGTGGGAAAGTCCATTCATAATTTCCTTATTAGTTTTTATATAGTTTGGCTTGGCTACATTTAACGGCCTAGCAACTTCTTATGGGTAATTTAATGCCAAAATTTTATTTTCTTCGGAGCTTTCATAATATTGTTATTTAAAAAAATGTATTGATTGTTAAACGGCATATCAACTTCGGATGGGTCATTATCTGAACATTTATACATTGTCCTGACAAGGTAGCAACGCGTACAAAATCATCATCATCATCATCATCATCATCATCATCATCATCATCATCATCATCATCATCATCAGCATCATCATCATCATCATCATCAAATGACACGTTCTCCATTCTCCTGCAACTATTTGTGACCCAGAATATAACCGAAAAATTGACATTATATATATATATATATATATATATATATATATATATATATATATATATATATATATAAATGTAAAAAAAAATGTTAGAAATATTCTATACAAAATGTAATTGTATAGAAAATAATGAGAATTGTAAAGAAAAGTCACTTAATATTTAAGATAGTGATATTTATTTATATATATTAATTTTTACAGAAAAGAATTAAAACTTTGCTGCAATTAGATTTTCAGTGTTTGTTTCTTAGAAAAATAATTTGTTGTTTTCCTTTTTTATACTTTTTATACTTTAACTGGTTTCGCTTAGCTTTTCAAAAAGGTGTTAACAGTTTCTATCTCCACGTGTTGACGCTTCTGTTTCGAACAAACGAAAAAAATTGAAACCAAGGGGCGTAACTGGCTATATATGTTATTTATGGTAAAATTTGGTAGAATCTATTGATGCGATGAATTACATGTGGGTTTCTACCTGTTGATGAAAAATATTTTCTTATTCATCCGCCTTTGTTCAGTGGTTATGTAGTCGAACTGGTAGAATGGGAAGACACTAATTTTCGGCAGACGTTGTCCTCCTTGTTCTTCTTTATATTGGCTAATGGGTATTTTTCTGTGTGTGTGTGTGTCCCTAATTTGTTGGCGATGGCAGGTTTGGCCAATGTATTTCGCGTGGCAAGATTTCCATGAAATTATGTAAATTAAATTCTCTGAGTCGCACGAGAATTCATTTTGAATTTTGAATTTTAATCCATCTTTGAACTGAAATTCATGGCGCTCTAATAGGTAGTTGCATACACCGCAAAGTTGACGGTTATTTTTTTTTACCTGAGGGTCTTTAATTGCGTTGTACAGTTTTGCACTCGTCAGTACCTTTTTTTAGTGATTTAGGTTGTCGCTTACTTTTTATGATTAGTTATTTTAGTAATAGGCTTTTTATTTTTTTTATTTTTTTGCTCTTTAGTAGAATTGGTGGATTTAGTTTTATGTGCGTGCGTAGATTTCCGTGTTCTTTGGGTTGAAAGTTGATATATAAGTTGATACATGACCTTTTTTCTTTTTTTTTTCCTTTTTTTTCTCGGAGTGTGTGGATATTAATTTGTTTTTCTTTTTTAATACTATTGTCGATCAGACTTAGTGGGATATTTTCTATTGTTGAGTATTTTCATCACTTCTCGTCTGTCGTCTCTTGTAGCTGTGTTTGAGACAATTGTGCATATCCACTTGACTAGGTTGAGTAGGATGTTGCTACGAGTTTGTCTCGGGTGAGAGGATGTAAAAAGGAGATATTGCCGAGAGTCAGTTGGTTTAAAGCATATGCCGGTTTCTAGTTTAGTGTTTGTTTTTGTTATTAATGTCTTGAAAGGGAAGGGTGTTTTTTTTGTTGCTATACTCCATAGTGAATTGGATGTTAGGATTTATATTATTAATGGATGTTTGGAACGTCTTTAATTTATCCAGACTTTCATTCCAGAGAATGAAATAGTCATCTAGATATCTTTTCCAGTTTTCTTTTATGTTTCAACTAAATTCATTCCCATAGATTTCCGAGGTTCTGACCCATGACTAGTTTGGCATTTGTTGATACAACCTTTGTCCCCATAGCTGTTGCTGATTTTTTTTTTCGGTAGGGTGTTTCGTTGAACATGAAATAATTGATTCAATTTGAATTCTAAGCTTTCAATGAAGAAATTTCCTTTGATACGATTTGGTAGCTCATGGGGAAACGCTTACTGGCCTCTATACTGTATTCATATTGGATATTGCTATATAAGTTCACAACATCCATTGAGACCATATAAGTATTATGGTTTATCTCGTTGGGCAGATGATTCAGAAAATTTAGATCATCTCGAATGAAGCCCCGAACGTCTTTGATAGGAGGTTTCAATAGGATGTCTAAAACATTCATCGACAGTGTGTCTCTCAAATTGATGCTGCTATTATAGGCCTCAGTTTTAGATCAGTTTTGCGGGTATTCTCACAATCTGTTTTTGTAGTATTGCATATTTCGTTAACGAGCTTACTTTTGTGTATTTTAGGTAGTTCATAAAAAATTCTTGTTTTATGTCTAAAGTTTGTAAAGTAAACACTGTGGAATATGCAGTCCTACACGTTTACACTATGGGAAGAATCGCTTTGTCATATGACTGAAGCCGAACAAAATATGGGAAAAAAATAGCATTGAACACTAATAAGAAATTCTTGTGGTATTCGGTAGTATGGCAGGTTTTGTCCTACATTTCCAACTAATTAGAGGTAGCTGCAAATCTTCGCTAAGCAATCTATTTACCCGGCTTTCAATGTCAACAATAACCACCACGTATCCAGTAATGACTCGGATCAGCTTCTCTGAAAATTCTACTGAGACTCACCATTGTACTCAGCTATATTAATTGATCCTTGGATTAAATTCTAGTTTGATCAGTCAGTTATGTGCAACATGTGATACAAGCATGGGCGATCATGTATCTTTCGATACATGACTGACGAGGCAGATTTTTTCCCGGATAAGGTTGACATTTCTTTCTGCGGTGGACCAGTTCCCATCCAAGTCTATAGAACCCTGTCAGTCCTGCTATATAACCATAGCTGGGGAGGAGGAGAAGAACATTCATACCTTTCCCAAGAGTATTAGCACTTAAGTGAATGGATTCGACTGGAATTCGAACTAGCCTCTCAGATTCCACAATCCGAGCCGCTTTCCATTAATCTACCGTTCTGATTACCAAAACCCCAGAAATAAATAAAAAAAACACTAATACTACTACTAATAATAACAGCAATAGAATAGAAATATTAGTAGTATTAGTATTGTTTACCGTAATGGAAGTAATTCAATTTTAGCTCATTTACTTCTTCTCAGTAGCTTCAGAACGTGGTGTGATCATGGCTCTCCCTACACTCTTACCCCTCGTTTTAAGAATCAATATTTATTATTTTACTTTCTCTCTACACCGCGCACTCCTCAGCCTCTCAGTATATCTTGTAAGTTTCAAGTTTTCCATGCATTCTTTTCTTATGTGCCCGTTACATTTCAACTTTCTCTTATTGATTTTATGTATATGTTGCTTTTTTGTTTACCTTTTCTTTGAAACTTTTTCGTTGGTTACATGTCTGTCCATGCTATACACAACACTCAGTGTATCATCACATCCAATTTTGCATCAAGTCCTTTACTAAGAGAATTTTTCCAATATTTACTGGTACATAGAAGGACTGACATTACGTAATATTCCAGGATTTTTCTTCGTTTTTTAACGGAATTTTCTTTTTTTTAAATTCATACCCATATTTGTGCAGGTCTTAATTAGTTATGCAAAAGTGCCTTCGGATTTCGTAGTCACATTCTCCATCCTCACAGAAAACACATATTTTATTTTAAGAAAAAAATATACAGCTCTGAGATATGTTAGGATATAAAATACATGGCAAGTAGAAAGGAAAGGTTACATCCTCATCCATTAAAAGGAACATTATGATTTTTACTCTTGTTCTCGTAATTTAAATGATATTCGCAAACGCTGCCCATTTCCTGAAGAATATTGCACAGTTGAATAGAGAAATGTAGCATCCTATTACAGAGATTGTATTAGAACGATGTTGTAACTCTCAAGAGATTCCGTGTCTCTAGATACCATTCTCAAATCGTTCGAATTTCAGAGATGAAAACTTAATACAAATAAAAACTAGTTGCCTTATCAAGCAAACATGTTTGTAACACTAAGCTTATAATTCACTTGCACTTTATCTTAACTGTTTTTTTTACTCATGAGTGACGAATATATTGTAATATGAAAAATGATTACACTTTCGTACGCGTAGTTAGGTAATGACTCAGTTGTTAAGCCGCTATTCCGTGACGTGCTGACGGATTGGCAAAGTTTAATTCCGTGTCGATCAACTGTCAGCTCTGAGCGCCATGTTAATCCATCAAGTCCCGACCCATACACAACATCCTCTACACCGGGAGATCTTTTGTTAACAGCTCTTGTTGCACAGAAGTGCAATTCAAATCTTTCATCAAACAGCTATTCTAATAGTAAATCACGTGTAAAAGAAAAGAAAAAAATTGATGAGGGGAAATAAAATTTTAATGCATTCCATTATAATTTGTATAATAAGTTAGTTGTTCATTTTTTTAAATCCATGTCAAGTCAGTCTGTAGGGGTTTATAGTTCTCCACACGTTCCTATTTCTTATTATCTGTGAGTTGCTTTGCTTTCTTTAGAATGTAATCGTATTCCTGATGCGTCGCTAGGGTTTGGGATTCAGAATATTCATTAAATTAGAAAGGCTACATCTAAGGCTATCAAGATCAATATATTCTCCTAATTAACCCTCAGCTTCGCGGAGAAGATGGATGCATGCCTATGTTAATGACATTATTTGAAATGTGTATACAACCGATTCGGGGTGAATTTGAAATTTCCACCCTGATAACCGTTAGGAAACACACGCACACTAGTTAATTCAAATAACATATATTAATGCCAGTTTGCCAATATAAAATATGATATTGTTGAGAATATCTTTTATTCCTGTAAAATGTATATATTGGTAATAAATCTCATTATTTAATCAATCGTATATCAATAACGAGTAATTAATTATTCAATTAAAATTTAATTGAAAGTACAGATCAAATTCTACGCAATGGTTAAATAAAGAACAAGAAGATTTTTTTTTACAAATATGATAACCTTCCCTATTTAATTTTAGTTTGCTTATCATTCGTTTCACATAATTTCACGGTCATATGAACAAGAATTAATCATTTATTCTTTGTTTAATTTTTAATGATTGATTTTCTGATTCTTTCTCAACTCTTTTCGTACTCTTTCACTCACAGTATCCCCTTGCATCGAAGTGGCATTGTCGTCTTGCTGGGTTTAATTGATTAAAAACAAAGCTTCACTGGTTTCTTTTTTTAATAATGCTGAAAGAGTAATGGGGGAAATCCTCCGGAATTTGGGATAATATACTGATTGTTATCATTGGTCGTGTAAGATATCAAATGTTCATTTTTGGTGGCATTAGTTCATATGCGCGTGTCGAAATTAAAATAATAATATACATTCTAATTAGAACCTTTCAACATCTCCAGAAACCATGATATTTACTAGTATAAAAATATGTTTGAACTATTGATTTGGACGAATAGGGAGTAAAAATTAATTAAATGACTAAACAGAGGAAAATATTCGGTCTAAAGATTATCAGCTAATCTTACTAAGGTGAGCGAATAGAAAGCACATCAAAAGAAAAGCTGTGGGCGTGAATGTAAAGGTGAAAATACTCGTTCATTTATCGATATAACTATGTAGCTGTTCTCATGAAAATACTGTTATCAGCAAAACCGATAGCCCCAGATATGACAGAACAATCGGAGACCGTATAATCAATCAGTTAGAAAAAATTTGAATCTGTTGTTTCGTAACAGAACAAAGAAAATGTGACACGACCCAATGGAATAGTTAAAGTTGAGAAAGCAAATTATTATTCATGCTACTAAGATACAAGGGGTTACTGGGAAGGAAATATAATGAGAATAAATTAGTGAAGAGAAAGGGAAAAAAGAACAGGTTTCAGCATGAAGAAAAAATGTGCACTGTGTTGCATATATATATATATATATATATATATATATATATATATATATATATATATATATATATATATTTCACATTGTAGAAAGCGGGACAGGAAGAAACTGAATGAGCGTTCCACATGTAAGAAGTGCGAGAAAATAAATTATTACAATAGAACATACGGGTACATCTAGCTAGGTTTTAGCGGAATATGGGTGTATAAATGAAGAATTAAGTTGATATTCAGACAGAGATCTACACATTTCAATATGCTGGATTAATTTGAGTAGTATTTTTCTTTCAAATTGAAAGAAATGATTTACACATTTTTTTGCGAACAACTTCGGACAAAATGTTTTTCTGTATCTATTTTACAGCAAAACTGAATGAATTGCGTGAGCATAGGGTAAACGGAAAATGTGTCTATATGTGTGCAGGTATATGTGAAACAAATTTACATTGTTTTCACTGTGTCTATTAAATTCCAGCAGTCAGTCGAATGAAATAAAGGCAGGAAGTTAGTTGCGACTGTTGTCGCATGTAAACAAATTATCGCTAAGCATTATTTTGTAATAATGTATACTGGAATGTATACTGGAATGTATACTGGAATAAATATGCGAAAAACGTGAGAATTTTAGTTTTGATCGAACAAACACACAGGTCAAGGGTTCACTGAAAGACTAGTTAGCGAACAAGTATTGATCATATTTAGATAAATTAGTAGATTCCAGCTGTACCTAAAATTGAGATTTATTGATCACAAGCTTATTAACTAATATATATTTTCCAAATTTTTAAATATTCTTTTACGGGAAAAATACATTGTTGATGATATTCTGAAGTTGACGTAAAAATATTCATTTTAAGATATTTTACCAACTGCTAATCCAAAGAATACCGCGGGCCTCGTTCAACGTCACTGGTTGGTTAATATATATACTAAAATATTTCAATGAATTGGAGCCCGTTTCGTACAAAAATAAGTTTTCACTGATTGTACTTAAATCTATTGAATTCTGTTTTACAATTCTGAAACTGGGGTACATAAGTTCAAAATTGAGGCGGAATTTCCATTCTAGTAGCCAGCTTAAATTCATGCAGTCGAAGCAACAAGGAGGAAAGCTCACCCGAAAAATTGTCATTAAAATACTTATAGAAAATACAGAGACAGGCCACGCCCTGAGGTGAGAAAATGGCTGAAGTCGAGAGGCCACGTTAGAATCGATTACATTGCAGAGACATCTGTGATTTTATCAAGAATCTTGATATATATAATAATAATAATACATAAAACATAATGGACTCTCCCGTCGGTTTCGACGTATGAGGATCTGACAATTTAATTGATTCAGTTATAAAATTTTGTGCGATAATCTTAAGACCCGCTAGTGATTTACAAAGGAGGCCGAATATGGAGCAAGAGTGAGGATTGTGGGATTAGATCACTGTTAGATTGGCTGAGATTTAGATCTTGAAGACGATTCAGTCAAGCTGATTGAAAACTGCTGAGTCGACTAAAACACGTTGATGTCCATTCTACTCGCTCCAAGGCTAGTCGCTCGAGGGTGTTATGAGATATACTGACAGCTAACAAGTTGTTCCTCAACTTGTCATTGTATCTTAGCCATGGGTGTCCTAAATTCCTGTAGCCCTGGTGTAATTAGCATTACATTAGGATCTTGTGTATCCTGTCATCAGACATTCTCAAGACATGACCAGTCCACCGTAACTGAGACTGTATGCGAATATATATATATATAAATGATAGTAATTATTAGGAGGATTTGATAATTATAATTAAGTAATTCATCGGGTTTGAAACCTCCACATAATGCAGAAAGCACTGGACGGCCGTTTCGTGCTATGTTTGGGACTCATTAATCTTATATATATATATATATATATATATGTGTGTGTGTGTGTGTGTGTGTGTGTGTGTCTGTGTCTGTGTGTGTTGGAGCACCAGTCAATATATGGCGGCACTATTCATATCCCCTACGAATGGCGCATGTATAAATGTGCAAGATGAATTCTAACGAGAAGAAATTGTCTAACATATCAAAGTGAACAAATTTGGAGAGGGAAGATTCCAGCAGTCATCTCTGAGAAGCGGACCGAATATTCTTGCTCTAACACTCTCGTTTGTATGTTTGTATTACTGTTTCTGTTAATATATTTAATTTCATTTCCTCTCTTGTGTCTTTATTTCTGATCTTAACACGGCCACAACACACACACACACACACACACACACACACACACACACACACACACACACACACACACACACACACACGAATATATATATGTATGTGTGTGTGTCTGTTTGTATGGGTGTGTGTGTGTGTGTGTGTAAATTTTATGCACCATTTGGTTTGGTTCATATAACCAAAATAATGATTGCTCATCTATTTCTATTTTCTACTTAACAATTTATTTTGTATTTAGTTCTCACCAGTTATATGCATCTCCGTTTATTAGTATAATTTATTGTTTAAACCATTGTCACTTAATATCGACCAAGTACGCTCATCTCGCGGTCACAGTCACCCATCTTTATCCCTTTCGCATATAAATGGACACAGTGATGCACATAATTTTCAGTTTGATATGATCAATTACATTTATTAGGATGATTTATAATTAATTTTTTAACGGATGTATCACTGAATACTAATCAATCGTGGCAGTTCGGAATAATGTTTTAATGCATTAACATACGACAATGTTCAACGCAAATGTCTGTTGTTTGACAATGATAAATCTCCACAGTCGGCCTCCAAACCTGAGCTGCATAGAAGGAAAATAATAATGTGAGACTGCTGAAGTGTCGGTGTGTATTACTGTTTTAATGTACTTAAAGCGCAAGGAAACACTAAATACACATTTTTTATATTCAACAGTTGCAATAGATACCAATAGTTTGTCTCCGGTATAACAGGTTGATTGAAAAGTAACACACTATATTATGTATGGGTGGACAGTAAGAAGTCATGATTTAACACCCTGTGACATTTTTCTTGGGAATTGGTTAAATGAACTAGTCTACTATACCAAGAATTCGGAATATATTGAAGGGCGAATATAAAAGTTTATTAATCTATAGCACACGAGTTACTGGTGAAATTAGTTGACGTGTTTCCTGGGCGGCTCGAGAAGCTGGTAGCGAAATCTGGTGCCCATATCAACTTTTAAATAAAACCTCATCTTCTTTCTTCTAAAACTGCATCTTCTGTTTTTATATTAGGGTACGTTAAGTGCCATAATATGAAAACGCTTTCAGCCGTACTGAATTCATGTGCTCACTAATATGAAGATTTACAAAATAAAATCGGATCTGCACCAGAATAGACTTGCACTTTACGCGCGCGCGCGCGCACACACACACACACACACACACACACACACACACACACACACACACACACACACAAAGACACAAAGACACACCTGTCATATACATTTCTAGTAAAATTCATATCACCATTGGCGTCAACCACGGCAGGCCTCAAGACGACTTCGGAATCTCCTGTAACTCTTCTGGATGGTGTTCTTGCTTATGTTAGTGAATGCTGCCATAATCCTTGCCCTCGGTTCATCTTTGGTGTTTCAAGGAATTTTGTTGGTCTCTCGCTCAACTGCGCCTCACACAAAATA
>OZ038496.1:80182426-80209926 GCA_964036315.1 Acanthosepion esculentum
TTGTTGAATCTCGACTAATGCATGGAATAATAATGCAACACAAAATGTACTTAGAACAAGAATGTATTATAACAAGAAAGTGTACACAATATTTACATATAGTATTTCTGTATATTTCTGGGAAGACGTTCCTGGAGAATGTGTTGACTAAGTCGCAGTCGGGCAGAGTCTCTAGTTGGATCTCGTGATTCCCTCCCCCCCGTCTTCCGGTACAACCATTATTTATATAGTTGGTAGTCACCTATGCAGATTAGGTGGATCCTACCACAACACATATCATGTGGGACAAATATTTAGTTCGTTATTATCAGCACTTGGTTTTAATTGATGTCAAAATGATTTACTCCATAACGAATAGATATGCAATCTGACCAACGCGCCATAAAAAAGGCACTTAACCACTAATAATTCATAACATCACTTAAGGAATATTCTGGTCGATAACACAAGCATCGTATACATGTCTCATTACCGAAAACATCTCGCTGTGAAGGAGGCACTTTACATAAAACATTTGTCACAGAGCATGAACCTCACATTATAAAGTACCGGAAATGGTGTATTGAAAGATTATTTTTGTTAAACTGATATACGCCCACTCGAAATCTCACTCGGAATAATCGCTACTACTATTCAAACAACAAAAAGTAAAATAGTAAAAAATTTTAAATAGTCAAATATGAAAATAAATCAATAGCATCTAAATACAACCTCCCACTTTTGAAAAAAAGGCTATAGAAGTGGCCGAAACGATTGAGATAATTAAGAATATGGACAATTTATTTCACTCCCTTACTCCTAACAGATGTAACAATATTTGAAATCTATATAAGAAAAAATACATCAAATTTTCCTTGCCTGTCATAGTCAACGAAGCATGATTTCTAGAAAGGTTGCTGCCCTTTATGCATATATATATATATATATATATATATATATATATGCACACACACATATATGTGTGTGTATGTGTGCGTATATATATATATATATATATATATATATATATATATATATATATATATATATATATATATATATATAGTGACACGCATAAGTATTGGATACATGTTATTTTCTGTTATAACTGTAGTTTATGTTCGCCATTTTGCCTGATATTTGGTAAGTAATATCTCGTAAAGTTGTTTTAGTTGTATGTAGAAGGAAAATTAAAACTCATGGTTGAATTCATTTTTGTAGAGCTGTTTAATATTTACAAAGGGTGAAAGCTGTCCAGAGCATACTACCGCGGTTTCGACGTCTACGGTCTCCTCAGATGGTTTGTTCAACAAATCAGCTAGACGGACCTCAGCAACTTAAGCACATTCGAAACCGGAGATAGTGGGAAAAAATGATTTTGTAACTTTAATCGGGTTCAAATAACCCCAAACTGGACTTCTTAAGATATCATTTGTTCATGATCTCTGGCCTCCCGTTCATTGCTGTTTTTATATGTTGTTATAGCCAGTTTCACTTCTTGGAATAGCATACTTTTACTATGTTTCTCCCTAAATTTCCAATAGTAGCTTGCTCTCTCTCCCTCTCCCTCTCTCTCTCTCTCTCGCTATATATATATATATATACATACATATATATATATATATATATATATATATATATATATATATATATATATATATATATATATATATACACACACACACACACACACATACATACATATATATATATATATATACATATATATATATATATATATATATATATATATATATATATATATATATATATATATATATATATATATATATATATGGTAGCAGTGCATCATGGTAGAAATCTTCTAAGAAGACTAGACGTTTAACTAAGGATAACAGATGTATTATAGATATATACAAACTTGGATGGAAAGATTACGGTGTCTACGGATTTCCATTTATTAAAATCTTCATTTCGTTTCGCATTCAGTCGTGTTACTTGTCGATTTATTCCGATTCTTTAATATATTCATCTTATCTTGGGATCCATATTTTCGTTTGGACAATAAATTTCCTGATGAAATTTGCGGACGCATTGATTATACACTTTCCTGTTAGCAAATTAAATATCACTAGATTGGTTGGCTAAATAGATACACAGATTAAATGAGCAGGAGAAGAGGGAAAGATGGCGATCAAAGAAAATGGGGAAAGCGGGAAAATGCGGGAAAGAAAAGTTGCGTCGAATTTGAACTTGCGAGACAAATGAAATTAATGCGTGAAAAAAGCGAAAGAAATGTGTAAGCAGATGAAGAAAACAAAAGTACGTGTGATATGATTAATATCGATGAAAAACAGAAATGGAAGTGTAAAACAGGAGTAGCTGTAGAATTAGAAATTGTCAATATGAATATAAGAATAAAAATTAATGAGGATGAACGTCCGTAAATGGAAGAATGAAAAAAAAAACAACTATACGCACGCTAACACATACACAGACATCTTAGAGAAATATGAGATATATAAAGGAATATAGAGATTATTGCACAGATTTTATTTCGTCTCGTTTGACAAGCAATGTTTATTAACAAAACAAAATATTTTCATTTCAAAATGGAATTTGATAATAATAAGTAAATGAGTATAATAATAATAATAATAATAATAATAATAATAATAATAATAATAATGATAAACAATTTAATATTCACTTGTTTTTATATAAAACCATCAAGATATATGTCGATCAGAATTCAAGTAATAATAATAATAACAATAATAATAATAATAATAAGGGCTTTATCTATGTAAAAAGACTTTATCTATGTAAAAGGGCTTTATCTATGTACTTTTGCAGTGGAAAGTGTCATGATACCATTTCTAACCTTAGGTTCCTGGGCGGGACCCGGAAAAATAATTATAATAATAATTTGTAGATGGTGACTCGGCTTGATTTCAAAAGTCTCGGTAAACACATTCAAGGAATTCATGGTAACCCATGCGTTATAGAAATGCAAAAAATTGTACTCACATGTACAGCTCACACATTACGAAGAGCTTTAGCTACGTAAAATATGAGTGATCTTAAATTATTTGTTTTTTTCGTTTTTGTTTGTTTGTTTTTTGTTGTTTTTTTACAAAAGATGATTATTGGAACAGTCGTGAAGCCATTTCTCAACTTAGGTCTCTGGTTGGGAAGGAAAAGTGTATTACACAGAAATCAAAGAAAGTAATAATAATAATAATAATAATAATAATAATAATAATAATAATAATAATAATAATAATGGTGATGATGATAAATATATTAAAAATACTTGAAATCGATTTTGTTTCCAATACGATCTTTGATTGATTGATTGATTTGTTTTTACGACTTCTTCCCCAGAATCGCTACGTTGTGGAACCAATTCTAGAGTAAATGCTCCAAATCTCTTCAAGTTTTTTTTTTGGGGGGCAACCGTTATCTATCCTACATATCCGCATAATCTGAACTTACTTCCAACTTTTGCGTCCATGCAACAACCGCATTTGGTAACCCTCTCCATTGAGTGGTTATTGGGCCTTTATTTGTTGTAAAATTATTAATGAAAGCTCTTGCTTTTATGAATGTTCATTCAGAGAAACTCCTCAATACTATTTGTCATATTGATGAAAGCTCTGCTTCTGTTATTCTAAAATTGTTAAACCTTATTCCGATTCACAACGACAATTAATGAATATATATGTCATCTACGGTACAGTTATTATAGTTAACCCTGTGTATATCCCTATCGATTCTAAGCCCACAGCTTCACCACTGGAGGTTTTGTACCTGTGGTTTCCTGTTATGGGAACTTACCTGTAACGACAATGAACTCTTCCTGACACTATAAAGACTGCGCCTCTCAAGAGAGACGATAGAACGAAGTGTAACGAGTCGAGACAATAGTAGTTCACTGTAAACCAGACTGACAGTCATACTAAAAGCTTCAACTTCTTGTATTATTATTCAGTTCAATTTATCTTTGCTATTCCTACTTTTGTGTTCGTGTTGTTCTTCCTTGATCCTAACCTTGGACCATAACAGTGGCGACGAGGATATTGGACCATAACAGTGGCGACGAGGATATTTCCCTAAGCAGGTTTCTGCGCAGTGCATTTGCTAGCAACAAAACTAAAGGGTTTTGATTTCAGACTTGTCCATCGTCTAAATTTGTCACCAATAAGTTTTATGGGCGTTTATTTTTTTCCGTGTTTATCAAGACAACTTTATTAATGATGCTCTTTTAGATGTTTAATTGATTTTCTTAGGCCCACTAATAGGAAGGCATCTGATTGAGAGACGATTGCGAAAAATTAAGATCTACTTGATTATGATTATACGCACGCTAACACATACACTAACATGAATATATATGTCATCTCCTTGCGGTGGATAATAATCAATATATATTTCCACACTTCTTATTCGATGTGTCTTGTCTCTTCTGGACGTTAGCGATCAAGTCTCTCCAAAATTTCATCACATTTTTAGCTCTTATTAAATCTGTTTTTTTGTTATCTCTCCTAAACTTTCTTTTGCCAAGCAAATTCAGTAACGTCGTTTAATTTACGCAGATGACCACACATATTTTAAGTAGTATCACTTTGTTCCATTTCATACCGCTTACCATCTTTGTGTCGCTTTATAACGTTCTGTCGCATATCATTTGACAAGTCCTGAGTTTTAACCATTGTCATAGGTTTAGATAGCGAGACACTATGTACTGTATCAGATCTAGTGTCACTATGCACCGATTGATTGACGTGTTTATTTATCATAGCGCAAATCCTTTAGATTTGTAGGAAAATAAAGTTAACCCTCTTATTTCAGGCATGTAAAAGAAAACATCTATTGGATCTGATTAGTGAATATATACCGTATATACACGCTTATCATGCTACATTTGAAGACCGAATTGTGAAGCTAATTTTAACGGTTCGCATCATATAGGACATATAAAATTAACGTAAGTACTGCTGGTCCTGGCTACGCCATTGATCACTTTATATAGCGATTTACTGTAATCACATTAGCTTCAAAATCAGGTTTACAAAAATCGCATGATACGCAAGTATGTACGGTATTTCGAAGTCGGCTTACATTCGTCGTTTACACGAAACAAGCCGGATATCCCACTTCAAGAACACATTATTGGAGAGTGAGGAGCAAGCAAACTATCATTCCAGGCGGATGTTTTTCAAGACACTCAAGAGGTAGTAACATAATGGAAAGTAAAGAAACATTATACGGAAACTTATAACAATTGATTGAAGACGTTCAAGAGGAAATACTTCAAAACTGCATAATTAAAAGACAACAATAGACGTGAATATGTCTGGATGAATTTATCAGGATATTGACACATAGATCAATGTTGCTGTGAAAGCATCACTGATTAACCTTGCTGACTTCGATACTAATGAAAACGCGAGACCGGTTTTCTCACAATGCAATATTACTACTTATTTCCCACTGGAATTCGTTTAAAAAACAGCCTCTTAAAAAGATTTTCAGGAAAATAAATTTAACCCATTCATTAGTAACGTTTTATTCAAGAGGAGAAACAACGCATAACTTACCTAGCGTACAGTATTTACATTAGTCGGACTATTGTCCTCATCTTTGTCGCCATATTTGTCACAACGTTTCGGCCGTTGTACGCTCCGGCCTTCTTCAGGTGGTTGGAATTTCGAACCGAACCCTTTATTTCGATCACTGGGGTAGACTGTTCTAGTTCCACGAGCCATGTTTGATGGATGTCAGTTATCAGTTATCTCCTGGTAATTTTCCCTCTGAAAGTTCTCCACTGCCTGAACCGGGTATTGAAAAACACTCTTTGGGTCTGTCACTGGATCTAACCAACGCCTTTATCCACTACCTAGCGTAATTTAGTAAATGCCTGGCGAAAGAATTTTTAGGAGAGATAACAAAAAGACAGATTTAATAAGAGCTAAAAATGTGATGAAATTTTGGAGAGAAGAGACAAGACACATCGAATAAGAAGTGTGGAAATATATATTGATTATATTCTTATTTTCCCTCCTACTTATATCTGCTATGCATCTTAGTTGTTACAACAGTTGGAAGTCTGTAAGCAATTTTGTTCTTTATTATAGTGCAACTCCTTTAGATTTGATGAATCATTATTTTCGTTAACAGAAGGCTAATACCTTCGCTTGAACCCCTTTCAATTACTGATCCGAAAAAAACCTCTGTATATAGGTGTTAGTTTATACAACCCTGAAAGATTTGGACGCCATAAATGACATCCATATTGTAAACTATAGCAACAGTTTATATATATATATATATATATATATATATATATATATATATATATATATATATATATATATATATATATATATATATATATATATATATATATATATATATATATTATGAAATGGATAAAGTCCGACAATTATTTAAGACATTTTTTATGTTCATACGTTCTTTTTATAGATACAAATATTTAAGTAAATGCTACATGACGGTTCCGTATAGGATACAGGTTCGATTCCTGTCAGGGGACGCATATTTTCGATGAATATTTCTCGGATATTCAGGCCGTTACATGTCGTTAATACTGTTTATTAAAAACTAATCATTTACTTAAATATATGTATCTATAAAAATAACGTATAAACATAACAAATCTCTTAAAATAATTGTCGGACATTGTCCATTTAATTATGAGTCACGTCATCTGTTTATATTTGGATACGCATTGAGCAGATGTAAATGTACGAGAGAAAATCATGAAGAATTGTAAGTTTAAAAACAGTAAATATTATCTTGCTAACCGAAAATCTCCTCTGTGGATAAATCGGTAAAAGCACGTCAGGCTATATGATGGTTCCGTATAGGACACACGTTCTATTCCTGTCGAAGGACGCATATTTTCTATGAAAATTTCTCGTTTATTCAGGCGGGTAAATGTCATTAATACTGTTTATTTTAAACAGAACATTTACTTAAATATTTTTATGTATAGAAATAACGTATAAACATAAAAAATGTCTTTGTGTATATATATATATATATATATATATATATATATATATATATATATATATATAATTATTTATTTGAATATTACAACATAAATATGTTATAAAATCACGACAAAAGTAGCCATTTTGTTTCAACACTTCTTGTGTCTTGTCAAGTGATAATATAGAATATAGAATAAATGGTTTTAAAAGTTTCAAATTAATCAACGATCCTTAGCTAAGAGTAAACGCTGTTACATAAGCTAGAGTGGCCAATCAAAAAACAAGTATAGGATGATTCGAAAAATTTGACAACTAAGCAAGGTTATCTAGATATTAAAAGATTTATAAAATTTGAAATTAAAATTAAAAGTAAAAAAAAAATTCGGAATGCCAGACAGAGATGTTTACATTTTTAGTTTCATTTCAACATGTTAGTCGCCTCTCACGTGAAATCATTCGAACAACGGCATGTTAAGCGCTCAGACGTATTTAGATATATACATACACATACAAAAAATCAAACCACACATAGGCAAATGCACTATACTTACACATACACATCGATACACACAGGCACATACATCTACATTCAATATGATCTAGACGGTCAGATGTCGAAGCTATTCGTGGCTTAATATGTTATTAAACGAATTTAAACTTGAAAAATAGCTAAACCGGTCAAATATACATAGATAAAATTTAAACAAATAGCTATATATAAATATATATATATATATATATATATATATATATATATATACATACATATATATATATATATATATATATATATATATATATATATATACACATATATACATATATATATACATATACATTTTTGAAAACATATAGTTTTCGACACATTTACAGACAAAAGTAAATAAGCACCTCCACATATAATTGAACACTCGCACACCCGCATATAAACCAATACATGCACCCGCATACACAAATATAAGCATAATAGGTACGCATATACAGACCTACGTACATAAACATACACATAGATAAGCACATATAAATATATTGACCCATACGTCGACGCAGAAAAGTAAATAAGGCAAGTGAAGAATTACATATAAAGATGCAACTATATACAAGTACACACATACATACATACACATCTAGATGTACATACATAAGCACGCAGGCATATATGCATATAAACTAAATATATACATAGACATTTACAAATACAAGTGTATACATGAAAAATTAAACAAACGTAAATTAAAACGACATGAGTATAAAAATGCATATACACATCCGCTAGTACATATATATACACACATACATACGCAACTCCACATAGATATATACACATATATATCTACAGACATACATATACATACATACATACACACATACAAACATACATATTCACAAATATATATACGTATACATACATATACACATATATACATATATATATATATACATATATATACACATATACATACACACACATACACATATACGCACACACACATACATATACAAACACATATACATATATACATAAACATATAGACACATGCATAAAAAAGGAAAAAGAAATAAGCATACATAGACCAACTTATATTCTAATAATATTCCAACAACATTATGATAAAATATATTAAAAGTTAATCATAATTTAAGAAAAGAACAAAGGTCTGTAAGCAATTAAAGGTACTTTATCAATAAAAGTAGATTTTAGTTTGTATCTATGATACACTCCAAGACACTAAAGCATACATACAAATACAATGACACACCAACATATATATATAAATATCTAATCATATATAAATACCCATATCGACAAATCCAGATAAACAATACACAAACAGTCGAGCGCAACCATATAAACACCCACACATACATATAAATATACACCCATATACATACACATATACACAAACATATACATATTTAAACATACATATATATACATATATATGCATATATAAACCTATACATACACATAGAAACATACATACTACATATACATACATATATGCACACTCACACATACATATACATACATATGCAATATGCATACACATATCTACACACACACAAGTACACATAAATATCTCTATATACCCATACATATACTCACACATTTAGTGGTAGACACTTACCCGAATGTACACCCTTACTCATACACATAAACAGGTTAACCTATGATAGATGCCAATATACACAACCATATACCTTCATAAAAAAACAAAAAAAAACACATATATATATACCCCTATATACACATATACATATCCTACAGTAGAAATAACTCTACATAACATACAAATATATACATCTAAATACAGACCATTTTCATAAGTTTAGTTAGCGAGACACTCTGTACTGTATCAGATCTATTGTCACTATTCACCGATTGATTGACGTGTTTATTTAATACATATATTGCAGGCAATCTGTCATTGGCTGGTGTACAATCATATCAAGCTAACTGAAAATAGTTTTAAAATATCCTTTTAACTGTATTACTTGCATCGGTGTTAAAACATTTGCAAACAAATTCGAAAATTGTGGCTAAAATTACATAAAAACAATGTTTATTAATTTTCCTTTATGTATAGTTCGACAATGTGCATTAAAATAATTTGAAGTATCGTTCAAAATGAACAATTGTTTATTATCAAATTTATAAAAAAAACAATGTGCAAAACATTTTACAACCCACTATATATATATATATATATATATATATATATATATATATATATATATATATATATAATAAAAAGACTTAAACATTAATATACCATGATCATAATTTATTCCATTGGAATCGTAAACGATCCAATTCATCAGACCTACAGATTCAAAAATTTTTGAATCTGTAGGTCTGATGAATTGGAACGTTCTTACGATTCCAATGGAATAAATTATGACCATGGTATATTAATGTTTAAGTCTTTTTATTATATCCATTTTGGGCAGTTAGATTTCAAATATTCTGATATTATTACAAAGGAACTCACTAATATTAGTGTTGTTCCTGTGGTACTTGTTAATGCGTTGTCTATAAACATCGTACAGATATATTTAATGGTGCATGATTTATAAACCATATTACCCGATTTTACAATGTGTAGTAAAACGAACTGTAGCTGCTTAAATATATAGTTTATATACATACATACATACATACATATATATATATATATATATATATATATATGGATAGATAGATATAGATATGGATATAGATATGGATATATATATATATATATATATATATATATATATATATATATATATATATATATATTTGTGCATGTGATTTTTAAGTTATGGTATATCTATGGGTAAATGTGATCGATATCAGAGTTACAGCGTGTGTCAGTATAAAAATGTGCACTGTGTTTAACAGCAAGCTTTCTTGAATGCAATCTTCAGGCCTTATTTATGTATGTGCGTTTGTTTGTGCCTGTATGTGTACATGTGTGTGTGTGTGTGTGTGTGTGTGTGTGTGTGTGTGTGTGTGAATATTCAGATATAAATAAAATATACCTATAAAAATACGAAAAACGTAATGCATTGGCAAATATAGGTTTTCCTGATGTCTCTTGTTTCTTTATGTATATATGTATTTGTATGTACGTATAAAATGCCGACGTGTTCAATACCCAGGACATGTTTATACTTTGAAGAATGGCGATACAGAAAAAAAATAAAATAAAATAAACTGGCCAACAGAAAATTAGAATCTTCCAAAACATATCATTGTATAAATGGTCAAGAAAGAAAAACATTCAATTCTTTGAGCATATAAGACTCATCTACAAATCTCCCCTATAGTTACTTTTATTTTAAATCAATAACACGAGATCTTAAAACTACTAGGCTCTATCAAAACATCCGATACACACTCTCTTGGGCAAATAACAATATAGAAATTCACTTTCTGTCTTCTCGCTATTTACATTGGATGGTATCATGCAGAGAAACCAATATTTTGAACTTGAGTTTGTCCCCTTAAAAAATACAAAAAAGTCTTGGTGTAAAAAAAAGTCCTCAAGAAACCTGAATAACATCGTGTTGTGTTAATAAAAACAGTAAACAAAAGTATGTAGGTAATGATAAAAATACTTTAGCTGAATATGGTGTGTAAATTCAAATCATTTTATAAGAAATTTTCAGAAAAATAGAAAATATCTGAGAAGATATCGTAATCCGCTGATCAAGATCAAGTGCATCGTATAAAATATTGTAGAATTTGCGTTTCATCTTATTTATCATTCGTGCTTTCTGAGATATATTGCCTGTTCTGTGAGGATCTGGAATACGCAACAATGAAAAATACCTCGGTATTATTTCTTTATTTTTCTGCCATTGAGATCGTTGTCTTCTACTATACTTCGTGTTAGGCATTGCCTGATATTGATACCTTCGTATCCAACTGGGGATGATATCTTTCTCAGAATGCTTACGCAATTCTAGTCATCTTTTTCCTTACTTCTTCCAATTTTAACCTGGTTTGCAAGCTCATATTCAATCTTTTGATTTACTTTTTCTTTTATTAATTTTACTGATTGATTCGTTTTCTTCCGCTTATCAACCCCTTGCATGTTATTCAAATCCAAAAAAAATATTTTCAGATTGTAAGATTTTTGTTGTTTTTGGAGGTAATAATGATTTAGTTATACAAGTCTTACTAATCAATCCATAGCTGAGGGGAAGAGATTAATTCATACGATTCCCAATGTTACTTGAGCATAAGTGAATATAATGAAGCCAATTGAAATTGGGACATATTTATTTGCTTAACATTTCTGGGACATCTATTAAAACACCAAGTATTCCATGATGGTCACCCATCTAGGTACTGGCCAAGATCGAAGTTGCTTAAATTACGTGATCGTACAGGAACCGGTGTTTTAACGTGCTGTGGCCGTAAGCAACTTGTTTTCATGTTACATTAGCTGACGTGAACGTTTCCCAATGCCAGACGTCTTTCCTGATTGAAATATTTAATTATTTATATGAGATATCTTATTTCCGTCTCTTTGAGATTAACTTTCCTCGTGAAAAAAAAACGTTCGCTTTATTTGTTTCGTATAGATTTCAGCGGTGTCATTTCTATTTACCTTATGTTCTGTAAACTTGTTTCATATTCCAATTTCTCATTGCGTTCGTCTGTAATATCACTGCCTTTTTTGTAACATATCTTAATACTTATTGCAATTTGTCTATGGAATGACTAGGCTTTTCTGATTTAAAATCTATTTCAGTATTAATTCTATATAGAATCGACCATCATTGCTTAACTTTCGGTATGCTTCCTGTTTCCGGTAAATAATAAATTACTTCGGTTTACTGAGAATTGAAATTACTTCAGTTCTTTTTAAATATATTGTTTTGATCTTTCTCGGGCGGTTTTCCTTTTCATTATCCATTCCAGAACTATTGCTTCTTTAATCCATTTGAGGAACTGATGTGCTAACCTGTCATGAATGTTCGCGAAGCGCTTAAACCAGATGGTATTTTGACCAACACGTCCAGGAGCGATTTCAACCAGCAATATTTTAAGCTTCTTTCTTTCCGCCTAAGATTCTTCGTTCCTTTAAATCTGTTTTCCATCCTCTCCATCCAATCTGCATGTCATTTGGGTGCGTTTCTGCTTTCACACTTATTTCCCCAGGGTCGATTTGCTTCCCTATTACTTGCGTGTTTCATTCTCTTCATTTTTGCCGAATTTATTTGTTGACAAAGTCTTCGTTTATTTTATTAACTCAGCAAAGTCGACGTCCATGTTGACAACTGTTGACTTTTTCTTCTTTAACAAAGATGTTTTATTTAATAGCCACTTGTTTAGTTGCTTATATTAATTGTTGCATTTAGTTGTGCTGCTTGAGTTTACGCATTTTTCCATGTCCATTGTTTCGTCATATAATGTGTTCTCATCTCGAACCCTTCCCTTCTTGTTAATTTTTTTATTTGTTTTTCTAGTCTTATCTTGCATAGGATTTCCCTATATCGTTTCCTGCTTGCGATGTTTTTCCAATGCCAGGTTTATAAATAACTATGGTTTCTGCTTACACGCCTTGATTCAGTTGTGTTCCGTTGTTGGCTAAGATATATGGTAGTATCTCATTCATTTTCACAGTTACACCTTTTCGTATTTTTTGATGGTTTCACCCCAATCAATGACAATAAGGTCTCTAATGTTTAGGTGCATGGATTTACTGAATGTGAGAGAATAGGAATAAAGGAAAACAATAATAAGGAGAGATACAAATAGAAGAACGGGAATTAAGAAAACAAAGGTTAGCGATTGACATTGCATATAATTTTCTGAAGATGAAAGTCGTCTAGAAATAAAGAAGCCGGAATAATTACAAGTGAGAAGTATGAGAGCAGAAATGTTGGCATATAACTTACTGTTATGTCTATTTCAAATGTAAAATGATGAAACCTTGCCGCTTATTTAGTAGTGCGCTGAAATTCATAAGATCTGAGGTGCAGAATTAATTTCAACTCAGATGTAGTTTCAAATCGGAACTAATTTCAACTCAGAACTAATTTCAACTCAGAACTAATTTCAACTTGAAATTTCAATAAATCTGTCAAGTTTTCAAACGAAATTAAAATTTAATTTATTGATTTTCTTAATTTTTTATCAATAACGCATTCTTCAGAACGAGGTTTTTTTTTTACAAAAACTGCTTTGCAATCTACTGTTCCTGCTGCAAAGAACATTGCATTTTTATTAGATCATATTTAAATGAATAAAAGTAAATAAAAAAGTACCACTTTATTCATTTGCAAAAAAAAGTATTAAAGTTGCAGACAAGATGAATTCTGATTTATCTTATCTACTAATGATTTTAAAATCTAAATTAAAATAATTAACACCAACCCATGGTATTTTGTTTAGGAATTCACGGAAATTGATAACTTTGATTTTAAATCGAGTTGAAATTAGTTGCGAGTTGAAATTAGTTCTGTCAGTTTATGAAAGAGTAAGTTTCATGTGAACAATTAGCATGAAAATCGATTAACACTCCTCCCCTTCGTTTGAACAGGAACAGAATTTTGTCCCTTGTTTCAAGTGTATTAGATAATTTTCGGTTCTTTCCAAAGTCTTCTTATTCCCGGTTATCGTTTTCGTCGTGATGTCATTAACCCCTTGCTTAGGATGAAATGATTTAAAGGGAAGTTACGTTATGGTGGTGGGAAATTGAATGAGCCGGAATCCTCTCACGGGATAAAAAATATGACATATTCTTTAGATTTTATGAAGCATCTCCAAATCTATTGCACAATCACCTGCCAGAAGCAACAGCAAAATTCAGTCACTACATGAACGAATGACAGACTTATACATTTGTAAGATAGATTCAACTGAAATATTATCTTCCCAGATTTTTTGTTTTGTATTGTAATTGTAGCAACTGCTTGACTTTTGTCAAGGTTTTCTTTCTTGTATCAATTTAATTATTTCTGCTTGTAGTAATGTTGTAGTTGTAAGGTTACCATTGTTCTTCAATGTCTTGCTTTTCCTGTCTTTTAATTTCAGAAAATCTTTCTGAATGAAACACTTCTACTCTATTCATTTTTCAAAATATTTCTATAAATTCCTGAGCACAGAAACTGGCAATTTTTATTATTTGTTTTGCTTGCTACACACCTCTTCACTTTATTGTTTGAATCTTTGCCATTCTGTCTTGTAATGCGAGCAGCGATTTCCTACATCATCTTTACTTGGATAACTTTGAGTAACGACAAAGCGTCAGCAACATCCTCCTGGGTTTATAGACACTGTTGATGGCTAGAACCTAAAATGAGACTCCAATGTTCTAATGACGAACGTGCCACACACGGAATATTTATCCATAATGTCAGGAACTGGTGCATCATCAATAAGGCGAGTTGTTCTTTATATAACAGACGGCAGAAAATGAAAAACTGAAATCCGGTGGGCGGGCATTGGAATAATGGATCATGCATTCAAAACGATGAACTTTGTACCAGAAAATGTTAAAGGAAAACATCGTTATTTAGAAAAGAAGTGCTTAAATTCTATATAATTACCCTGTACGGAAATTAGTGTTGAAAATTTTCCCACTAGAGAAGATTTAACGCAACAGGGGTGTACTGCTACTGGAAATGTCATGGACAGACTGGTATCTCTTCTACAGTCACTATCTCACAGAGGTGCTGTAGCTTTCCTCCTTTTTTCAACAATCATTTTCATGGCAACTGCTTAAACGAACTACTTTCACTGGTTCCCAAAATGCATGAATTTAAGCGTGCTACTAGTTTGGCATATAGTTCCCAGCCTTTCACTGTCGAAACGGTTAAATGTCACCGTCTCTTCTACTCCAACAACTTCGTATCTCTCACTTTCCGTCAGTGGAACTCCCTTCCTCCTACTTACTTCCCTTATAGCTATAACCTTCATATATCCAAATGTAATGTCAATCAACATATTCTGATATATTGATGCTGATCCCCGCCCTTCTCTATATCCATTCCTCAAACACTCTCTTTACTCCGGTTCTCACTTTCTATAACATCTTGCGTGGTAGTGGCACTCACGCCTTGCTTGGATTAATAGGCTTCCAAAAGAAAAAAAAATTGAAAAAGAGTAAGTTTTAAGGAATATAGAAATTTGAATAAATAATTAAAAACAGAAATCGATAGTTGACATTTCTGCGAAGGATAATAAGGAAAGAGAGTTTGGAAAATTTAACACAAACAGGGCATATGCATTGTAATAGTGTTTAATGGAAACATTGAGGAATCTAATTATTTGAATTGTTATTAACTTACCTAAAGTAATTGGATGACAGAAGACAACTCTGAGTGATAGTAAAGAGGTAGAAATTGCTACGAAGAATGAGAAGCTGTGGAAACCATGATTGCTCAGGTTCCGAAGGGTCACACAATTTAAAATAAGACATATTGAATGCACGATTGTAAGTTATATTCATCAGTGTATTACGGTCCATCGTTGCTCGCAGGTTCGATTCATGATATTCTCAGCATCGTTCCGTTCAACCGTTTTCCTATTGCTTCAAGTTTGTTCATTATATCTGAGGAAACTCTCCAGAATTCACTGCCATATATGAGTGCTGCTATTACGTAATAGTTCAGTATTCTTTTCTTTTAATCTAAAAACATTTTCCTGTTTCTTAATAATTTGCTTATCTTTTGGAAGGCATATTTTATATCCCATTACGATTCCCGTCCTCTCTTGAAAGATTTTGCAAAATGTGGTATTCGTTTCATCTCCATTTTTTAATTTGCATCTTGTGCTGTTTCTATCCCTGTGACTCATGAAGTCTGTGTTTATGCAATTGGTGTTTAGAGTTTTCTTCTCTCTTTATTTAGCTACCTTCTGTAGACGTTTTGTGATTGACTATCTGCTATCAACACTGTGTCATCTGGTCATCTAACGTAGGTAAGATTGCTGTGCCAATAATGAATCCTGATAGCTCTTTTAATTATCTCAGATCCGACTGACTGTACAGGTTGAAAATGCCCTGTTAGAATAAACCTCCTTGTACGTTTTTCTATTATTGTATATATCCTGAATTCATCATCTATCGTCATGCAGCCATTTTTCCGCCTGTTTACGTTCTGGATTATTATAATATCCTTATCGAATATGCCATGGATACCTTACAGTTCCAACAGTACTTTGTGACGTACTTTTGATTATTCTATAAAACACAGGTACACGTCCTTCTGTATTTGTATAGGTCTTTCTGGGTGCACTTTGCGTAGAAATATCACATACCTTTTTCCAGTGTTTTAACTAATCTGCACAGTTCTTGTCCTATTTCTGGTTTAATTCTATTGCGCGCTCTACTCATCAGATTTTGAAACATGTATTTTGTTGTATGGCTCAATAGGCTGATTTTCCCATGGGTCATATTCATTTGCACCTTGCTTCTAAGGCACTGCTATGAAAATAGTGCTACTGTATATCTCATTTATTTTATATCTATACTCTTATCAATGCCGAAATCAGCTAAGGCTGTCAGAATTTCTATTAATCTTTAGTCTGTGTTTGTTTTTAACCGTTTAATTTGGCCAGTGATAATTTCACTTCAGAATTTTAGAGTTCTCTGCCATAGATATTTCTATAGATTGTAGACTCTTCTTTTTCGTTGTGGAAGACATCTTTGGTGTATATTTTCTCAAATATCAATACTTCTTCATTAGTTTTTATTCATCCTGTTGATGTGCATGTCTTTTGCCCTGTTACTTCCCTTATTTTATTTGCATATCTGCTTTATCAGTAATACTCATTCTTTTATTTCTGCACATTGGCTTCTAATTTATTGGCGCAGAATCCTATATTCTGTGCCCTACCTTGGCATTGTTTTTGGCTCCTATTCGTTTCACTGGGAATCATCCATTTCTTTTTGTTGTCTATTTTTTAAGGTTTGATTATCAGTGATTCTGTCACTAAAACTTCTGTTATGTCTTTCCACTTCGAATTTTCATTTTCATTTTGTTCATTTTATCTGCATTTAAATACCAGTGTAAGATGGTCGCTCCCAAAGTCAGCACTTGTGTATGCTTTACCGTGTAAAACTGCATTCCGGAATCTTTTATTGATAGTTGTATATTCTATTTCGTTTTTCGATTCTGCTCTAGGGCTTCTTGTCCATATACGTTTGGGTGAACTTGAAACCAGGTGGCGGCTACTACCTAATTATACGAGGGGTATCGTTGGAAAAATATGTCTCCGAGTTCATTAGGATGTACTTATCAATATTTGTAAAGAATTTCACCATCTGTCACACCGCTTACTTTGATATTCACATCTTGCCTGACGATTGTAATTTCTTGCAATTTTGTATTGAAAATTGGCATTGTTCAACGTACAAAAACATTTTAATTTTTCCATTCCTTTGTGCTGTCGTGGCATATACAATTGAAAGTCTTTCCTTTCAGTTTAACAAAAAAAAATCATTCAGTTAGTTAACTGTCTCCCAGGGAGATTTTTCTTTCTGACTTGGTCAAATATCAGTCTTACACCTGTTTCATTTTCCTGTCTGTCACATGTTGATATTTAGGAAGGCTCTCAATCAGAAACGCTTTGCTCAGATTGACTCATCCCGCCTGAAGTTATTTCCAACTGATCCCATCTACAAGGGGATTGCGAGATTTTATAAAAATTGTTCTCCATTTCGCTCGTATCTGGGTGTGGTGCATGTTCCTGGTATTGTATCACCTTATCAGTGAAGATATCATGATCGGTATATTTTGTTTTCTCTATGCTTACTTCAGCGTCAGTTTCTTAGTGGGCTACACTTTCCTGCACTAGCAACAACAATCACAATAATAATTAGTTGTCCCAATGACATTTCTGGTTGAAAGGAAGACTCTTGCCATATGTTCTTTATATTTAAAGGGAGATTTTTTTTTATAAGCTTATCACCCCAAGCCAGGCTGGAGGCCACTAGCACGCAAGCGGTTACAGAAGGTTTGGAGGAAGAGCAGATAGGAGTGGTAAAGGAGAGAATGTGGAGAAAGATAGTGGATCGATCGAGGCAAGGGGGTTACATAAGATTTGGAGCGAGAGGAGATAGAAACGAAAGGTGAAAGTATGTGGAGAAGGGAAGTATTTACATCAAGGCAACTGGAAATGTCGATTGACGTTACGATAATTTCTTACCATTCTTTAATGGTAAGAAGAGCTCTAGAATTGCTTGGAAAAGGTTCCGATAAACACATTGAATGGATTCGTTGTAGTGTTTGCCTTACGGAAACACAAAACACGTACTCACAATTACAGCTCACACATTATAATGTTTATATAAAATACATGCAATCTTAGTTTTGTTTTGTTTTGTTTTGTTAATTTTACAAACAAATATCAGTGGAATAACCCAGGAAACCATTTCTGACATTAGGTATCTTGTTGGGAACCAGAAGGAAATGCCTATACAACAGAAATCCAAGATACTACTAGTACTACTACTAATAATAATAAGTGAAAGAAGAAGAAGAAGAAGAAGAAGAAGAAGAAGAAGAAGAAGAAGAAGAAGAAGAAGAAGAAGAAGAAGAAGAAGAAGGAGAAGAAGAAGAAGAAAACGAAAAGAACATTAACAACAACATTAACATGAACAACAAGAAAAATACGTTATTATTTATTATATATTTCACAATAGTATTTGCAGCTATTTTCGATATTGCAACACTTCTCGACAGAAATATCTTCAAATTAAAGTGAAAGTATGAGAACCATTGAAATAATTTTGGAGAAGACTCTGATTTCATATCAAATATCCCTTGAAGTTATATGTCATAGGACAAGGTCAATACAATCTTGGTCATGAGGTTACCGAAAGTCAATCCAAGTTCTAATCACGAACCCGATTTCCCCTGCGTTCCTTCTTAGACAAATATACTTCGAACGTAGCAAAGCAACATGGCTGGAATAATTACAATGTTTCATCACCAAACCTCAAGGGCTAGTATAACTTCTACTGCACAGCACAATCGATAACGTGGCAGAGAATAACTAGTAACAATGTCAGTGTGAAGTGAATTAAAAATAAATTCTCAGAATGTTAATGGTTTCCAAGTACAAGTCTATAGAGATAATTGGTCTATTTTAGAACAAGTCATCCGTGTGTGAAATGCGAGTTTCGAATCTTGTATAGAGATACTTCAGAGGTTATTATGAGAAATATTATACGGAAATCTTCTCATGTGAATAAGTGTTTTTCTGACATATTCCATCATGACGTAAACGAAAATGGCGCTCCAATAACTGATTGTCTTTATTAACTGTGAGTTTACCTTGTTTGTGCGGAATGAGTAGGATTGGTTTTCCATTGTTTTTAGGGTTATTTTAACTTAGAATTCAAACAAAATGGCAGACACTCAATGAATGGAGAGTCTAATATAGCCCACTATTTAATCCATATGTGGGTGCATGAATGGATGGTTTTATGCATTTCCCTATGTGCAAAAATAAACGCAAAACACGAGGCCAGAATTAGAACTAGAGAAGCCTATCCTAATTTACAATCTAATAACCCTGAGGTCCGTAAAGATGACCTCTAGTCAAATGACACAGAAAAAACAAATTCTCGAACTTTCACTGAATTTATGAAGCGTCGGGCCGTATCAGTGGACAGATGAGGGATTGTTTTGGAATACCGCATACTATAAGCAATCTGATAACATTCCAAATATGCTTTGGCTTTAATGGGTTGATATACCATAAAAAATATGTCACATAATTAAAGAAGAGTTGTGAGACCAATACTTCCCTACATCATGAACTCTCCCAGTACTATATTATTATGTGAATGGTAGTATCATGGGAGTAGTAGCATCGGTAATGCGCAGCCGCGTACGATACCAATATCGGACACCACTGGATAGTAAGCTCTCCTTACACTATTCTTTGTAACTTTTCTGTTTAATATATATATTACCTCTAACCCGTGTTCCGTGTTTTCCTTCCGTGGCCCCTACTTCGGGTCCACATTAAGAAGGATGCTGCAAAGGTTTATGTTGTGGATCCCGGGATGAATCCGATATCAATGAATAACAAACGCCAGGAATGGATAAAGAAAAATAAATGTAATAACGTAATAATACAAACTGGTAATACGGTTTAGTAGATCCAGGAATGAGGGTTAGTAGCACTTATTTATATACAGTCTTGGTATTGAAGTATCGCGGTATGACTCCTTACTGAGTCTACGTGCTCGCTAACTGTGACGCTTGCCGCCATCTCGGTGTGTGACTTACTCTACTACTACTGAACTCTACTACTCTTCTGTCGTTCCGTGTCGACTCCTTGACTCTTCGGGTATTCACTGGTAGTAGTATATGTATACCTTGGGTGAGTCTATTTGTGTGAAAATGGGAGACCCATTAACAGTTTAGATCAGTGGTTTTTAACCCACATGCCATGGCACATATTCCGTTCGATCATCGTAAGATTGCTACGAAATATAACACCGGTATATATATACATACGTGTGTGAAATTTTAGATTTCAATACAAAAGCAAAATCCCACATTAGCTAAAAAGGCTTTATCTATTTCATAGGCATGTTCTGATCCTTAATTATGTGAATTCGGTGTTTAAACCCTAAATAACATCAAAAATAAGAAGTGAGAAAGACTACGCACAGCTCAAGAAATGAGGATCAGGTTATCGTACATTCAACCAAACATTGAAGAAGTTGTGAAGAAAGACTTAGCACAGGGTTCACACTAAATAATCTGCAGAAATAGTTTAATACAAACATTGAAATAATGTAATCTGTAATTTGTGTAATGTAATTTGAATGTGTATTTCTTGAACATCTATGATTTCATTTCATGTATATATATATATTTTTTTAAATTGCTGAGTGTGGCGTTATATTTCATTTGCTTAAACAGGTTGAAAAATACTGGCTTAGAGGGAGTAAGAAAGAAAGCGGGAAAATAAAGCATCACGGAATTTCGAATATCTTTAAATAATATCTATTTTGATATGCTTGTGTAATTAGAAATAACTACAATTTGACCTGTTATTCTTTTATCTTTTTCTTTTAAGAGAAATATTAATGATTATCAACAGTGCAGAAAACCGAACTCTCTAAATAAAATTTATTTGATCATTTTTCAAATTACGCTATTTTTATGACAGAGATGAAATTAAACATGTTTAAAAGTTCTCGAAGTCTACAGTATCGTTGTAGACATTAACCAACCAGACCAGATAATTCATACAGAGGGCTTTGAACCGCGGCGGTGATAATTTTAGCACGTTTCAGTAAATCACAGTGTATATTATTTGACATGTTCAATCAGGTGCAGAGCGAAATAGACTGTGATTTAATACCTTACTTCTGCATTTGGAGTGATCTGAATATATATATATATATATATATATATATATATATATATATATATATATATATATATATATATATACACACCCATATATATATATATATATATATATATATATATATATATATATATATATATATGGTGTAACAGAAAAATTATCCAAATCGAGAAAAGCAAAACTATATTTCTTAGATTAGAATTTGAACCGTTGTCTGTTGGAATTGTTTAAAGTATATATAATTATTCCCGAAGCTTAAGAGAAGAATCGTGATGAAAGCGATCATAAACGAAAATGTGATCATTAATTAATCATTGTAAGGATCGGAAGCTCATGAAGGATTGAAATCAATTTATCATATATATATATATATATATATATATATATATATATATATATATATATTATAAATTAATAGATTTAAAATATGGTTTTATCGCTACACAGTGATAACCATGTTTCAGAAATGGAAGCTAAAGCCCCTGAATTTAATTTTGTTATTAATGCTCTGTAAATTTGAATTTGAATTTACATAGAGCACTATTGTGTAAAAATAAAAATATCTATAAGAACACCGGATTTTATATCTTACTGTTCTTTCCTTTTTATTTATATATACATATATATATATATATATATATATATATATATATATATATATATATATATATATATATATATATATATATATATATATATATATTTGTTTGTATGTATGTATTGATAATTTATTTAATTTTTTTTGTTCCGTCATCAGGCAATGTTTGGTAGCTTATGATGAAAATGATTTACTTTTTAAAACAGTACCTTTGCTTATTAAAGAGTTGAGAAGCAGAGTGTATCCGGATTTTAGAGCCTTAGGGTAGGTCTAATTTGACCAATTAAAAGACGGGTCAAATTTAAAACAGAAAAGTTAAAAATATAGGTTAAATGTTGTGGTTCGGCACCATACATCCGGTTAAGAATATACATTTAAATCACGAAGAGCTCATCTGAGACATATTTATATCTCTAACAATAGGGTAATCTTTGTTTTTCTAAATTATTTTTATATATACTTTAGAACTATATTAAAAAGACCTCTCGTATGCTTAAATCTTTTATATATAATTATGAACCTAAACTAAAATAATTATTTTATTTAATGGGAAGTTCCATTAAATAAGTAATACATGGCAGTATTTAAAATAAAAAAGGGATTAAATCAATATTACATGCACGATTATATTTAATAAATAAATGGATATACAATCGTAATACATAGGTATTTTAGGAAACTTCCGATGACCATATTTTAACGTAAATATTATGCAATGTCTGCATATTGCAGTTAGTTCAAATCACTGATTTAAAAGATAACTTTTTAGGAAACTTAATAATATGTAGCTTTTCATGGTGACACAGGTGACATAAGTCATTTAAGGACTTATAAATTGTCGTTTTTTATTTTTTTCTATTTTACATTGGATTTTTTATTGATTTCTTTTAAATACCAAAAATATTTAGAATGGTATATTCGGTTACGGTACAAATTGATGTTAAAGGAAGAAATATGCTGGTACCATTCATAATGTAAATGAGTTTTTTGTGCTTCCAATTTAAAATTTGTTAATGTCGGAGTTTTCATTAGATGAATGTGTCCTTTGATAAACAATAGATTGAGTAAGGAATTTATTTTTCGACAAGACGCTGTGTTATTTCTACAATTGCATAATTTATGAAAATTATTGATTTTAGCTTTGGAGTTACTATTATTTTATTTAGGTTTAAGTGTGTATTAAAAAAATTATTATTATGTTTTTTTTATAATTTTTTCTAGATTATCAGTACAAATATATCTTAATTTTAGCGTATTTTTATTGAAAAAACTTGCTTCGAGTATTATTATTAAATGTTTCTCAATCAAAGCAAGACACTTCAGCCTTAAGTTACAGCTAATGATTTGGTTAAATGGGGTTGTGTAAAAAAGGATTTTTCTATTTCTATTTTTCCGGTTATTAATATTATCTTTTCTGTATTTATTACCGGGACATTTATATCCACTATTTTCAAAAGCGTAATTATAAAAATAGCAGTGTTTATTAAATACATCCTTACTGGGAGAGTTACTACTGATTCTATATTCTATGGATGAGGTTACGTGTTTTATTATAGATGGGGGATGATTAGACTTCGTGTGGGTATATAAAAGATTTGTATTTGTTTTATTATATAGTTGGTATATATTATACACTAAGTCTAATTTTTACCTTTTAAAAATTTGTATTGATTGTTACTTTCAAGTTTAGGTTTTTAAATTCTCTATATATTAATTTTCTAATTTTGTCAATTTTGAAATTTGTTGGATTCCTCACATCCATTAGGCCATCATCCTTATATAAGCCTAATTCGTCTATACTGATATCATGGTGGTAATTAAGATTGTATAGAATAGTAATTCAACGAGATCGGAAAAAAAATCGCAAAGTCCAACAATCCCATTGTACTATCAAAATTATCTCCAGAGTTATTTTCATCCACTGTTCCTTGTGAATGAGATCTGATATTTTTTTCATTCATAATGATATTGCATTCCTCATTCCATAGATCAGAGTACACGGTGGCAATTCTAATGTAGATGTAAACAGTTCTCTAGAAATTGACGGGTAATATTCTTCAATGTCAAATTGGATTAGAGAACAATTGGTTTTATCATTTATATTGCAAAACCAAATTGGTTATATCGGTGGTATTAATCCATTGCTTTAATCCAAGATACTTCTTAATTTATGTATTTACCCCTCAGGATTATTTTATTTATTCTACGAATCTCAGGCCTATTAGGATTTATGATCCTGAAGTTAGGATTTGTATCAAAGTCATGTTGGAAGACCACCTCCTAACAACATCTGACCTATTTATTTAACTTTTCTGTTTTAACTTTGATCTTTCTTTTGATTGGTCGAATGAGACATGACTTCAGCCTTTAAAATCTTGATACCCCCTCCTTCTCAACTCTTTAATAATGAAACTATCGTTAAATCATTTTCGTCATAAGGTAACGAACATTGCTTTATGACGGTACAAAAAAAAAAAAACCCAAAAAACTTTAAGTCCTGAAACAGAAAATTTCCGTGTCGCAACGTAAATTATTTTAAATAAAAATATCGCATTATATGTTGTACTGAGCACTTTTTAAAAAGGTAAATGCTAAATAATTGTGGATTGTAAATCTGTTCGTTCTTTTTCTTTAATTGCTTACATGCACATATATATATATATATATATATATATATATATATATATATATATATATATATATATATATATGTATATATATATATATATATATATATATATATATATATATATATATATATATATATATTCCAGGATCATGTTTCCAACTTATTCAAAATCATCCTCGCCCTCAGTAAACTACTATCTTTCTGGAGTATCAAGATACCTCACAGTTTCACGTACGATTTCATTTGCAAGTCTTCTTCACTGCTGTTTAGACTGTCATAGCAGAAACTCCTCTCTCATGTGCCAAACATTTTTATAGATAAAGTTGAATACTCTCTTATTTATTTATCAGCTAACTTGAAATGAAGATCCGCTTTTCTGTTGTGACTTTCAGATCCAGTTTTTCTATCTGATGTCCCTTCATTTTTATAACTTATTCTCCGATCTCCTGATGGTTGTTGAATGGGCTTTGAAGCCAGAAGCCAGAGTATGAATGTTTGTACCATTACTTAAAGCCTGAATGAACTTTTTCGTTTCAGCAATGCTCAGTTGAGAAGTCATTGTGGGGCTGAGACAAATGATTTTAAACTGTTCTGTTTCTAGCTGAATAATTCAAAGCGTTTTTTCATGGCTTCCTACAACATTTAGTGTCAAGTTGGCTAAATATCACATCTGAAAACCTAGAAAATAGAAACTCGATTACTTTAGTGTTTTTTTAGATATTAAAATATTTCAGTGATGGAAAACTATGCTGTTACACGATTTAGAAAATATTGCTGGTAGACCCGTTATACTATACATTTCTCGTCAATTCTATCTGTTGAAGATAAGGACGGTTTCATTGTTGTTATAAAACATAAAAATTGTGAGAAAATGCGCACAATTCTCAGGCGATGAGCTATGTCACACACCTCTCACCATATATTTTTTGTAAAATTTGTGTATAAATGATGTTCTCGAATCATCTTGAATCTGTTCGTTGTAATATATTTACTGCAACCACTGGATGAAAAATCACTATTCAAAGTTGATGGACTTCTATAAAAAGATGAATCACAATGAACATTCCTCAAGTTATTCGTTTTGGGGTCTGTTGTAAATCATGGCACCAATCTTAGCACATGTTGCCTCAGTGCAATTAGGAAATCAAAACCGTGTCCAATGTTGGTATTAAATTTAATGGAATATTTGTATCTCATGAGAATAAAGTAAGTATATGAAATTCTAAACGATAGCTTTTAAATCTCTAATAATTTAAATGACGACAGTGCACGTGTAGATGTACAGCAGAACAGTGTAAGTGATAGCTAACTGCGACGAAGGCTAGGGCGTTATGGGGAGTCATGACCGCAGGCATCCTGAAAACACGATGTATAGAAAAAAGTATATGAAGACTGAAAAGTTTGATGGAACAGAAGTTAAATGAAAACATTTTTTTATTATTATTTTACCCTTATTTCTCTGTGTTATAACTGAATAAAATTTATATGTTTTACATGATGTATAATTTTAAAAATGACATTAGTTAAACAGGAAGACTCACAAGCAAATATATACAGATAGATTGACCTTCCTGATTGTATCAACGTTGATGACAACCATTTTATCCTTCCTCGATGGTAAGTCTGATCAGAGCGATAAGGTAAAAATGGCAACCGATGTCGAAAAAGTCAACCAGTGTGATGTAAACTGGGGCAAAACATGGCCTGTTAATTTTAACGTCTCCAAAGCATAATTTCACTCTATCAAGCAACTGACAACAATTTTCAGTATTCCATCATCATGGCAGATGCTAACCTCCAAAAATTGACTGGCTGCGTCTTCGCGGACTAACATTCTCAGTTGGCATGAATAATCCATTGCTAGGTCAGATGCTAAGAAGTTAGTTCCACCGGTCTTGGGAGATATTTTTCACTCCAGAATCGACCATAAATTTCTATACATCTATCATTTGACTATGCTTAGACTATTGCTGCCACATATGGTATGGTCCTGTTGATATTTACCTTCAGCTCCTTGATAAAATAAAAACATGAATCAGCCATATTATCGGTCCTCATCTGGCGATTCGGATCTAGACATATTCTCACCGGCGTAATGTTGCGTCCTTGTGACTTTTCTATAAATACTTCCATGGTAATTACTCGAATGTGCTCTTCGCTATGGTACCTAAACTTCATTAATTTTATCGCGATACTAGGCTGCATGCGGAATCTCATCACATTGCAGGTGAGCTGGCGAGATGTAACCGTAAATTCTGTGCTAACGTTTTCTTTTCTCTCACTTTTCGGTTGTTGAAATCCCTTCTGGCCCGATGCTTTCCAGCAAACATAAATCTTTAAATATTTAAATACAACGTCAATCGCTATCTACTGTCCTCCAGATTGCACTTTTTGTTGTCACTCATTTGCAATATTTTGGTTCTTCAACACTCAATAAACTCGTGTGTTTTATTGCCTTCCATGGGTGAAAAT